>JARHVA010006491.1:0-600000 GCA_037957365.1 Torreya grandis | reverse complement strand
CACTAATGTCAAACTGGATCAATATCACCAATCGATATTAACCTAAGCTCGATGTTAGCAACCCTATCCTAGCAAAACTATTTTCTAAAATTAATTTTTTTTAAGGATCAACTAATCTATCTATCATGTCGGTGGCATGAAAAATTACCCAATTGGAATCATATATATACAAATCAAGGGCTCACTTGATAGGGGACTGTGCACTTATTTGGTACACATCTATACAATATTGCACATTAAGTAAAATTTCCCGATTCCTTCCAATTTGAAAATAAATAACTAGGAGCAACCTACGACCAAGTTTGAAGCATACCAAAGCCAAGTTAAAAAAAATATTGTCAAATATTGAAGCCAAATCATTAGTTGCATTCATATATCAAAGGAGCATAAATGCACAATCACACTAGATGGAAGAACTATGTGTGGATTTATTTGCCTCTTTGGAGTATTGGACACGTAAGCAATGGTCAATCATCAATGGGGGTAATTGGGGTCAACTCAACCCATTACACTTTCTTGGTTTTTTATAAGTTCCTAGCCCTCATAAGCACACCTAGTAGGGTTTCAAGATGAAAGAGGCCAATTTATGGAGTTGTGTGCATTATTAGGGTTTGACATATATTTATGAGGCTTTCAAAGACATATGAAAGAGACTGCATGGTCACAAACCCCTCTTATGACACAATTCATAACTGACCACTACAGGTCAATGTTGACAGTCGATACTAACTCAAATCTAATGAAATTAACCTTATGTAGATAAAGATACAGTTATGAATCTGGATGAATCATATACCTACTTTAGTCTATTTTCCACTATTGAAAGTCAGTCACAATCAAACAGTCAATCATAAAAGCTAAGTACTTATCCTTTTATTATACTTAATATATTTAACATATGCCACTTGTCAAATCATTACAATTCATTTCAAGAGTTTACATTCAAATTCATGTTTAAATAACATATTTAGTAATCTAATTCACATACTAGTTTTCATCCTTTTAGGAGTTTTAAAACCAAATTAGGGTAAAACAATGTCAACCCTAATTTTTTCCTTAATTAGTGTTTGTAGAATTATTTTCACTAGTAAAAAACATTTTTGTTCAAGATTTTTTTCCATTAGTAGTGCCTTTTTTTTACTATTTGAATGTATTTTTCCTTTTCATTAGTGAATTGCATTTTAGAATTAGGCACATTTGCTTTTTCTACTAGGTCCCTACATTTTTCTAATCTTTCCATGCCTTTTTATTTTTTTTGGATTTATAGTTTAAATACCCTATTTTATCTGCTTTTTCTATCCTTTTCTTGCATGCTTGTTGGAAATATTTTAGTGTGAATAATGTTTTATATTAGAAAATATATTCATGTAAGTGATTTGTGTAGACTAAGAATTTGACTCAAGAGAGGATGGTTAGTATCGTGTTAGTTCCAAAATAAAAACAAATTGACAAAAACACACTAACTAACATAACTTCTCTAGGCCTAGTCACTAGAGGGAATTTAGTTAACAAAACATGAATGGAAAACATAACTAAAATGCAAAAAAAAAAACCTTTTTTTACCTTCCTTGGATGCTCCAAAGTGCTTATTGTAGTGACTTGCTCGGTTTGTGCTCATGAAGTCTACATTAATTGAAGCGTAGCTACCTCTATCTCTCTTTGGCACCTTGTGTGGCTTTGGCTTGGCTTGGCTCAATATTTTAACATTATAACACTAATTTGCATGAAGCTTTGAAATTAATTTAGCATTATAACTTTGGCATATGAGAGCTTAAAATTCAATAAGCAAGGCCTCCTATTTATAGATTTTTAGAATGGTTTGAGGATCAACCATGACTGTCCATCTCAAAATTGAGATGTGTGGTCATGAATAAATCCAAATATAAAATTCATTCTACAAATATCCCCATTAATATTTGGAATAGAGGGGCATTGAATAGGCATGGAGGGTCTTAATGACACATGGGAGACCCATAATCCTGATATTTTATGCATTTATGGCTTATGGATGCCACCCCATATGTTGATGTCACATGATGATGTAGTTAATAGAAATCAATAATAAAGATTTATTCAACAAATTCCATGAAAAATTTACTTATGGCCCTAATTTCGTTCAATTAGCCTAAAACATGATTAGTTAACTTTGGTGTAAATTTTGGCTCTTGGAGCACAAATTAATTAAATTGGTCAAAATGTCTTATTATTGACTCAAAATTTAACTAGATTGAAATTGGGAGTTGATGTTAGATGCATTGGAACTGTATTTTCATTTAGGATGTTGTCAATATAAAATAACAAATGCACGTGTCTCGTGTAAGATATTTGACAGAAAAGAGCAATCTAGGGCACCTAGGTGTGAAATTAGCATTTTGACTCAAAATATTTTGATCAAAGTTAGTTGGCCCATAAATTGCATTGCCCCATTTAATGATATCCTGGAAAAAATTGGCACTTGAATATATCAATTTCAAAGCTTTTAATATGTTTTAGTATTGTTAGGCCAAATTGTGCACTTTGGTGGAAATTGGTCAAAAGCCTAGTTGGAGGTTATTGATGGCAAGATTTAGGTGTCTACAGTTTACCCACATTTAGGAAAGCATTGCAAGCTATAGGTGCAGTAACATCTTCTCAAAGAATGAAAAGGTCATGTATGCTTACAACTTCAATGATGATGAACTAACTACATGATGTCCCCTTGAGGGAATGGTTGGCAAAAGAAAAGGTCGACAAGCAGTCCCTCAAAAGAAAGAATGGAGACGAGGAGACCAAAGAAAAGGAAAATAATGGGAGGAAAACACAATGATATTGAAAAAGTAGTCAAATTCACTGAGAATACAAGTGGGATGATGTACAATGGTTTGCCCAAAGGTGGTTATAAGCATTATACCCCAATAGTGGTGATGTGTTATGATAACACAATGATTTGCCCGAAGGCAGTTATAATAATTGAGAAGATGGAGTTGCCCTAGTTAGGATAGACAAATAAGATAACAACATGCCCCTGTATGGGGAAAAAAGTAAAGTGGTGACAACATAATGATTTGCCCAAAGGTGGTTTTAATCATTGAGAAATGTAGGTGGGATGGTGTGCAATGATTTGCCCATAGGCTATTATAATCTTTGAACCTCAATTATGGCAAACATGATTGATCAATTGATTGATGATGGTAACTTAACACATAGGGTAATGATGAATTGAAACAACCTGCTAGTAGGGAGATGCTCATCCAAACTAACAAAGGTTAAAATTCTTTCATGGTTAATTAATTTGTTTCGGATATGATTGGGATTGAATCAGGATGTCAGTTCTGAAGAGATGTCAATGCCGCCATTGCTGAATAGACTTCTTGAAGTTGAGGTTTGTTGTAGAGCATGTTGGTAGGCATCATGGTATAACATCATGAGGACTTGGTCAAAATATGCATAATGACTGACTCACATAATCCAATACTCAATAGAAAACAATGCATCAATGATATAAACCATAATGACAATGTAAACATATCAATATAGATGGATTCAAGTGTAAGTGTGGGCAAGGAATCACCCAATGAATGCACATAAACTGAATCAAGGAAACCATATCAAAAGCAAACAAATAGGCACATAAACAAAACAATAAAGAAATAAATAAATAAATAACTCAAGATAAGCCATACGAACATTGTCTCTAGAAAATAGGCGATAACTTAACAAACTAACAAAATGGGGGAATAGAAGAAAATGAAGGGGGTGGTCGAGTTGTCTCCATATGCACTAGGCAAGTGGATGCTGCCTACATAATTTCATGGATGTTATATTTAACAAAAAATTTAGGCCAAATGTAGTTCTCCCAGGGAATGGGAAGAAAATGATAACTGATGAAAATAAATAGAATGGATGTGATAGAAGAATAGGAATGGTCTGGAAAAATAGTAAGTGCATGGGAAAAAAGGCCATAAAGAATGGGGAAAATAAGTGATAAGTGATTTTCTTGCAACTTAGTAAGGGTTCCCAGAATCCTTAAGGCAAAGAAGTGGTCAATGTTTTTGGTTTTTTCTAATAGTTTTATAAATGTTTTTGAAAATTTTGGAGTATCTCAACTCGATCGAGAATGATGAGACACTAAATGGTTCAAGCTTACAAAACGATGAGAGCATTACTTAGGTTACTCACAAAACGGTGAGATCATGGCTTAGGTTGCTCACAAAATGGTGAGAGCATGGTGTAGAAAGGGTGACTGAGCTGAACTTAACACATATCGAGCAATGCCTACATAGTCTCATAGTAGGAGCTCAAATCACTATAGTTATAGCCTATAATAGAGGAATTTGACTAGAGTATCAATCAATTCAAACAAAACATGCACAGTTGGTATAGATGCATATTACAACATAAGAAATGACAAGTTGGTATGTCAAGGCTCCATAAACAAATGTTGCCCCTAGTTTGCCCATAGGCAGTTATAACTAGGACACAACAACCTAGATCAATGGTACTAATTTGCCCATATATGGTTATAATTAGTATCAATACTGGTGATAAGAAAATAACAACAAATGAAGGATGCAACTATTAAAACCTATGTCATACTACTCTAAAATATTATATTTATCTGAAATGCTTGAAATAACTATTGAAACTAATCAAAATCATTGGTGCTGAAAAGGTGCAACCAATGACGAAACTAAAGTCAAATGAGCTAGGTAGATAGGATTCAAAATATGGTTGGTCGATAAAAAAAAATGGTAAAATGGATAAGTAATAGGCTTAAGAGGAATGATAAGAATGACATTCACACAAAGAAGAATAGTGATAAAGTGGCACAACTAAAATGGTCCTTATAAACAATACACCATAGCGCTCAACAATAGTACCGCTTGAGGTGAATAATATTAATTAGCTCAAGAATTTCATCTTCATCAGGTGTGGTGAGCTTGTTGCTCCTGATCCATAATCTACAGTAATAATGAAAGGCCCTATCTAGTTTGGTTTGAATTTACCTTCATGCTTCTTCTCGACCATGATATTCTTTTACTTTAAGAACAAGATCACCAAGTTCAAATGTTTTATGCTTGACACATCGATTGTAGTGGCCTTTGATTCGGTTTTGATATGCCTAAAGATGATTGAGTGCAGCTGTGCATTTTTCATCAAGTAGGTCTAGATCTTGTAGGTGAGCTACTCGATAGTCATGATCATCTAGGACATGCTTAAAACATATGTGTAGTGAAAGAACCTCAACCTCAATGGAAAGATGGATTTTATACCTTAAAAAAGTGAATATGGAGTGGCTCTTATGGGGGTACATTATGCCCAAAGGGTATAAAATATATGAAGGTGCCAATCACGACCAACATCATTGACAATCTTTTTGAGAATATTGACAATGGTTTTATTCGATGTTTCAGCCTAGTCATTACCTTGAGGGTAATATGCTATAGAAAAATGTTGTGTGATGTTATATTTGACACATAGCTTGTCGACATCATTATTCTTGAATGATCTTTCAATATCAGATATAATGTCAGAGGGAATACTGCAGTGATAAATGAGATGTTTGAAGATGAACTTTGAAATTTGCTTTTCAATCACATAAGTGAGGGGTATAGCTTCAACCCACTTAGTGAAATATTTTCTAGTGGTAAGGATATGTTTATGGCCATTTGAAGATGTAAGATTAATTTTTCCATTGAGGTTGAGTCCCTATGTAGCAAATGGCCATGGTGTCAACATTAGTTTCAGAGCCTTTGTAGGGACATGAATCAAATTAGCATGCCATTGACATTTGTCATATTTATTTACATATGCAGTTGCATCTACGTCTATTATGAGCCAATAATAACCAGTACATAAAAGTGTCTTGGATATTACTACCCCACTAGAGTGGGCTCCACATACTCCTTTGTGTACTTCCCTTAACATTAGTGTAGATTCTACTGAAGTTAAATAATGAAGTAGAGTTCCATCAAAACTATGACAGTAAAGGGTCGATCCAAGTAAGGTATAACAAGTGGTTTGGTAGATGAAGGCTTTGGTTTGTTCTTGGGATGGGTCAGGTGGTAAAACTTGGTCATGAAGGCAGTTGTAAAGTTTAGAGTACTGGATAGAATTATGACCAACAATATCACAAATCATTGCCATAGTTGAAGGTTCATGAGGTGGTGTGACCAAATTCTTGATGAAGAACTGATACTCTATAGCTTTGTTTGTTTATCGAATTAGAGAGCCAATAGTAGCCATGGCATCTACAGTTCTATTACTAGCCCTTGATATATTCTCAAACTTAATGTTGGTAATTTATTGCTTGAGTGTATCAACCATGGCTTTATATGGAACCAACTTGTCATCTTTGGTCTAAAAATGGTCTATAATCTGATTGATGATTAAATTGAAAATCACCAAAAACCTTTAGATGAGATACATTCCATTATACCACTTGGTGGATCCCTAAAACAAGTACTTCATATTTAGCCATGTTATTGGTACAAGGAAAGCTTATCCTGAATGACTTAAGGATTAGATCCCCCTGTGGTGTAATAAATAAGAGGTCTACCCCCAATCCATGTGCTATGAATGATCTATCAAAATATAACTTTCAATGTTAATCTTCAACAGGTGTGTCAATGATGGTCATTATGGATTCATCAATAAATGAGAATGTGAGTGGATCTATGTCTACAAGGGGTGCTTCAACAAGCTGATCTGTAAGGACCTGTCCCTTGATTGCCTTTTGATTGACATACTCTATGTCAAACTCACTAAGAAGCATGATCCACTTGGCCATTATGCCTTGTAAATCTATTTTAGATAGTAGATACTTGAGCGGATCTACTTTTAAAATTACCATGGTCTTATTATTCAACATGTAGTGTCATAATTTTTGAGATGCGAATATCATGGCTAGATAGGTTTTTCAATGAGTGTGTAATTGTGTTCATGCATGACCAATGTATGACTTAAGTAGTAAACAACATGCTCTTTTCCATTGTCATTATGTTGAGCTATAAGTGCTCCCAAAACACTATCTATAGCTGATAGGTACAACAAAGATGGTTTTCCTGGTATAGGGGGTAACAAAATAGGCAATTTTTTTAGGTAATCTTTTAGCTATTGAAAAGTTGTTTGGCAATGATTATCCCAGTGGAATGCAACTCCCTTCTTCAAAATATGTGTAAATGGATGACACTTGTCTGCTAACTGAGATATGAAGCATCAAATTGACTGGATCTTACCCTCCAAAACACTATCTATAGCTGATAGGTACAACAAAGATGGTTTTCCTGGTATAGGGGGTAACAAAATAGGCAATTTTTTTAGGTAATCTTTTAGCTATTGAAAAGTTGTTTGGAAATGATTATCCCAGTGGAATGCAACTCCCTTCTTCAAAATATGTGTAAATGGATGACACTTGTCTGCTAACTAAGATATGAAGCATCAAATTGTGGAGCTACTTCAAATTGGTTTGTGGTGGCATCTCTGTTATAGCTTAGACTTTGGCTGGATTGACTTCAATGCCTCTACAAGACATGATGAAGCCAAGTAATTTACCTGATGTTACTCCAAATACACATTTATTTAGATTCAATCAAATTTTTTACTCATGTAATCTTTCAAATATTCTATGTAGCACTGCTGAATGGTCGGCCCTGGTTTTTGATTTGCCTAGTAAGTTGGCGACGTAGTCTTCAACAATATCATGCATCATATAATGGAATATGATGGTCATGGATCTTTGATATGTAACTCTAGAATTTTTTAGACCAAATGACATTACCTGATAATAGAACATTCCCCATAGAGAGGTGAATGTTGTCTTGTGTTGATCTTCTAGTGTTATTCTGATTTGGTTGTATCCTGAAAAGCCATCCATTAATGAAAGCATTTCATAACTCATTGTGGATTCAATGATCATGTCAATGTTTGGCAATGAAAATTCATCCTTAGAGTAAGATTTGTTTATATTCATAGAAATTAGTACAAATTCTAATTTCTTCAGGCTTTTTGCTAATAGGTACAACATTAGATATCCATTCTGAGTAGTCAATAGATTGAATACATCATGCTTCTAAGAGTTTTTTCAACTCTTTCTTTACTAATACAACAATGCAAAGATGCATCTTGCATAACTTTTGATTAACTAGTTTGGCATCAGGATTTACCACAAGGTGATGTAAAACCAAGGTGGGATTCAAACCTGGCATGTTAGAATAATCCCATGCAAAGATATCTACAAATTCTCTCAACAGAGTTGTAAAGACTTCACATTCCTCCTCAGTAAGGGACATTCCTAATTTTATCCATTTTGGGTTTGATGGAGTCCCGATGTTTACCTCTATTGTATCTTTAACTAGAAGGGTCGAACCATCTTCTAGGATAGTAGGCAAAGACTTAAACTGTCTGGCTATATTAGGGTCCTTTGTTAGGACTTGCTCTTCAACTTCTCCTAGGCATGATGAATCTGAGTCCCCCAATGGGAGATCTAGCCATGTGACAAAAATAGTTATAAATTCTTGAATAGTTTTATCAAACACTTGTTGTTGTTCAAAATTGAACTCAAATCCGTAGGCAAGTTCATCATTGTTGGTCTCCTAGTCTAAATTCAAAGAAGAATGAACACCCCCATCCAATGGCACTTGAAATAAGTTTTCATCACTAGACTGGCCTGTATCTTTACTTTTTTCCTAGTCAAAAAACACCTCATAGAGGTTTTCACTTGGGGATATCAATGTTTTATGTATTTGTTTTTAGCTAAGGGTATTCATCCGCTCTCCAAAAGAGGCTTCATGATTCAATGTAATTGAGAATCTTGATTTATGATCTCCCAATGGAACATTGTCTCTAAGGCCTAAAAATTCACAAAATGCCTCATCATTTTGAAACTCATCAATTGGCAAATTAGATTCTTGTTGGTCCCAATTTATCAATTGGAGATAGTATAATGGCAATGGGTTGTGACGAATGATTGGGGTAAGGGTACAAAAGGAATTATTATGTAATAGGTTAGTCTCAGCTAGGTCATCAAAGGTGAGGCTATGATTAGACTCTGCTTCACTGTTGGATTCATCATCACTAGTCATTGGTTATGGAATGAAAATAAGATATGTGGGGTCACCCCCAACTAATTTAAATCCAAGTCCATAAGGTCTTTTATACTTAGTCATGGAAATTAGCTCAATGGTTCCTTATTGATTCGGTCTGAGTTCTCTTCTTTCATAATATTGATGTTCCATGATCCTATTGGGAATAGGATCCTTGGTGCTCTTACAATAATTGACAATTTGTCATTGTATAACCATGATTCATCTCCTTTGAGAGGATCTTGTTCTTGGCCAGATACTAGTATGAACATGACTGGTCCTAGATTATGAATTTTATCTTTACTTTTTCATTGCCAATGCACACGTGGGATAACTTTATGTCATCTTGGGATCCTAAGGAATATTGGAAATATGAAAGGTATCATGGGTCACATACTCCCCTGGGCCATTAGCTGAAATGGTAAAATGATTGGAAGCCTTAAGAGGTGGCATGTGGGAAAGGGAATCCAAGGTATTAGGATCTATGCAACTATCTTCTGGAGAATCAATAAGTATGACCTTTCCTTTATCCTACTTGGAACTTGGATTCATGTCATATTGGTAATTGTAGATTTGAAACTCAGCCTCAAGATGTTTACAATGCTCATATGGGTACAAATCTCCTGGAATATTTACTTCCATCCTTGAGTGGGAGAACTTGATACATTGGTGCAGTGTTGATGAGATTGCACAAATCTCATGTAACCAAGGCCTACCTAGAAGCATATTATATGACAACTCAAGATCAAGCACATGGCAAAGTGTATCATGGGTTAAAGGCCCAATGATAACTGACAGACTAATGGTGCCTTGTGATTCTCTTTCTTGATTATCGTAGCCCTTGATAGTTATCATTTCTGGTTGGAGATCTACCATTATGTACCCAAGAAGATTGATGAGCTTTAGAGATACTATGTTGAGGCTTTATCCATTTTATATAAGGACATGTTTCACTTTATGCCACTTTATATAAACTTTTATGTACAATGGATTATTATGGAGCGGGTCAAGGGAAGACATATCACTTTCGTTGAATGTGACTTGTTGGGCTAGAGACAGGTGTCCAACCAAAGCTTAAAATTTATCAGGGGATATGTCATTGGAAACAATGGATTGGGTTAAGAACTCATTCAAAATGTTCTTGTGGATTGTCAACATTCACAACAAATCTAAAATACAAGTTTGTGCCGGTGTCTTCTATAATTTTTCCATAATATCAAACTTCTTGTCTTGGTCAATGGTGAATGGTTTATTCTGAAGATGAATGGTTGGTTGGATAATGGGTGAAGTGGTAGATGGTTGTGGGCTTGGGATGGTAATCTTTGACCTCTGAGTTGTGATTGCACAATCGGGATTAGATGTCAGACCATGATTGCTAACAAATGGTGGGAATGGTGTGGGATTAGATAAGATAAGTCTCGACTGTCGGTGCACTTGTATGTAGTCATGGGACAAGGATGTGTCATCGATATAAGGTTCAAAAGTGGAAAACCCTATTTATCGGTTTGTCTGTGTATGAGCCTAGGTCAAAGAAGGATTATCCATGTAATTTGGTTGAGTGGCATTGTTTAACAATGGTCTAGATTAATTGGTGCTCAGACTGGGGTTAATGGAGATGGTATTAACGCTACCCCCTAAAATATGACCTATAACTTGATTGTAGTCATGTGCAACTCCATGGTAGTTTAGTTAGTTATTGTCATTTTGACCTTAGTTTTGTCCATTATTCTGACGTTGTTGGTTTTGCTAGTTTTGTTGGTGCATCCTTTGATTTTGATACTATTGATTTTGTTATTGTGTACGCCATGGTGGTTGTTGTTGCTGGTTATGCTGTGGAAAAGGGTTTTGATAGATGCTAAGATTTTGATTGGAGGTGGAAGCACCACTATCTAATGTGATATCTCTATTCTCTAACATATTTTTAATTAAATGTTTGATTTGCACACATCTTCGTAAATTATGCCTGTTGACTTGATGATACTCACATAATTCATTTTCATGGTACCAATTGTTAAGGTGTGGAGCCTAAAAGCTTCACATATGAGCGCATTACCAAAGTTGCAGGTTTACACAGTCACCAGCGTCAGTTAGGAGCGACCGACGTCGGTCAGGTGCAGTTGAAGAGACACCGGCATCGACAGAGGATCGACCGACGTCGGTCACAGGCAAGTAGGCAAGAACCGACATCGGTTACCTGTGCGTCCAGAATGCTATTTCCAAAGACAGAACTGAGTGTTTGCATGATGAGTTTAAGTCTTAGTCTTAAGTTCGCGTCTCTATTATTAGTAAGATTGTTTTTAGAGCCCTTGTTCAAGAGGCTTAACTGTTGGTTGTAAGTGCATGCTCAAGTCTCCTAATTCTATATGTAGAATTAGATCTTCTTAGCTTAGTGTGGTTGTAGTAGTTCATAGTATGTGAATGTTGAAGAACAGTACAGAGTTGTATCAATCCATGTTGTTGGAGTTGATTGTACTTGAGAGAGAGAGCTCTTGAGGGATAGAGATCTAGAGAGAGATCTTGTGCATCTGAGAGAGTTGTGGAAGAAAGAAGTTTCTTCAATTGTATTCTTTTTGTAAAGAGTTTAATACAAGTTTTCAGGGTGGTTTCTTGTATCTCTTGTTCTTTGCTATTATCTGATTCTAGTTACTTATATATCTGATTTAATTTCGTGGTTTATTGCTTTCATAAGTGTAATCATATTGTTGGTTGATCCCCAACAAGTGGT
Organism: Torreya grandis; assembly: GCA_037957365.1. Classification (NCBI taxonomy): domain Eukaryota; kingdom Viridiplantae; phylum Streptophyta; class Pinopsida; order Cupressales; family Taxaceae; genus Torreya; species Torreya grandis. Next base: position 588,213 of record JARHVA010006491.1, on the reverse strand, counting down.
ATCAGAGCCTTGGTTGTAGGTTTAGAGTTTGATATCCAATAATTGGTATCAAAGCTCATGTTCACTAACAGGCGGTTCAGATCTGTGTAGTGTGTATTGATTACAGGTTGCTCACAGGAGCTTCTGTAGGGATTTCTATTTGAGTGGGAGAAGCAATGGCAAAAGAAAGTAAACTGAGAATGGAGAAGTTCAATGGCAAAAAATATCAACATTGGAGAATGCAGATAGAGGACTAGTTGTATCAGAAAGATCTATACTTACCGTTAGGTGGAATTGCAAAGAAGCCCACAGACATGGATGATGAAGAATGGGAAGTTCTTGATAGAAAGGCTCTGGGGTCTATAAGACTGAGTCTAGCATCTACTGTGATATCTAATTTATCACAGGCAAAAACAACGGTAGAGTTGATGACTACTTTAGCAAATTTGTACGAAAAACCCTCAGCTTCTAATAAGGTATATCTTATGAAGCAGCTATTTAATTTGCATATGCAGGAAGGTGGATCTGTATCTAATCACCTGAATGATTTCCATGGTATTATAAATCAATTAAATTCAGTCAAAATTGTATTTGATGATGAAATAAAAGCTCTTTTAATATTATGTTCTTTGCCTGAAAGCTGGCATAGCTTAGTAATGGCAGTTAGCAATACTGCATCTGCATCAAATATTTTAAAAGTAGAGGATGTTGTTAGTGTTATCTTGAATGAGAAAATTCGCAGGAAAAGCACAGAAGAGACATCTGGGAATGCTTTAAGTTTTGAGAGCAGGAGAAGGCAAAAAGAGAAGAGCAAGAAAGGGAGATCAAGATCTAAGTCTAAAGGGAGAGGTAGATCCAAATCCAAAAATGGCAGAAAGCCACAATGCTGGAATTGTGGAAAGATGGGGCACATAAGTAGAGATTGTTGGTCAAAGCCTAAGGAGGACAATCAACACGAAGGAAAAGAAGAAGCAAAGGTTGCAGGTATTGCATAAGATGCTTTAATATTCTCTTTGCATAATAATATAGAATCTTGGGTGTTAGATTCTGGTGCATCTTTTCATGCTACCCCTAATAGGGAATATTTTTGTGACTATATCCATGGAGATTTTGGAATAGTGTATCTAGGGGATGATGAGCCTTGTAAGATTATTGGCAAAGGTAAAGTGCAGTTGAAAATGCAGAATGGTAACACATGGGTGTTGAGAGAAGTTATGCATGTTCCTAGCTTGAAGAGGAATTTGATTTCTGCAGGAAAGTTAGGGGATGAGGGTTGTACAGTAAATCTCACAGCAGAATCTTGAAAGGTGACCAAGGGTGCACTTGTTATGGCCAGAGGTAAGAGAGTAGGTACTCTCTATTTGTGTAATTATGTTACTAACAATTCTCTTTTTGTATTATCTACTTCAGATGTGGATGCAAAATTGTGGCACTCAAGGCTTGGCCACATGAGTGAGAAGGGGATGTCAATTCTTAAGTCTAAAGATAAAGTTTTAGATTTGAAAAGCATGGATCTAGAATTTTGTGAGCATTGTGTATTTGGAAAACAGAAAAGGATTAGTTTTCTCAAGACTAGGTCTACAAAGAAGAAGCATAAGTTACAGCTTGTTCACACAGACGTGTGGGGACCGACTCAGGTAGCTTCTATTGGAGGATCGCAGTACTATGTTTCGTTCATAGATGATGCTACAAGAAAGGTATGGATCTATTGTATTAAGAAGAAATTTGATGTATTTGAGACTTTTAAGATTTGGAAAGCTATGGTTGAAAATAAAATAGGCAAAAGATTAAAGTGCCTGAGATCTGACAATGGTGGAGAGTTCTATAGTTATAAGTTCAACTGGTATTGTTATATGCATGGAATCCATAGGCAAAGGACGGTTCCAAGGACACCTCAACAGAATGGAATTGCTGAAAGGATGAATAGAGCAATCATGGAGCGTGCAAGATGTATGAGATTGCATGCTGATTTGCCCTTAGAGTTTTGGGCAAAAGTTGTTGACACTGCAGTGTACCTGATTAACAGAGGACCCTCTACAGCTCTGGATGGTGGAATTCCAAAAGAGGCTTGGACAGGTAAAAAGGTAGATCTCTCTTTTCTCAAAGTTTTTGGTTGTGAAGCCTTTGTGCACGTAGATAAGGAAAATAGAAAGAAGCTGGATGCTAAGTCTATGAGGTGCACATTTATTGGCTATGGCTCAGATGATTTTGGTTTTAGATTTTGGAATCTAGGAACTAACAAGATAATTAGGAGCCGTGATGTTGTTTTCAATGAAAAAGTGATGTATAGTGATCAGCTGAAGAAGCTGAATCAATCTGGGCAGAGCAATGGTGAATTGGACGAGGTGACGGTCCAAAATGATCTCGCAGGAAAAAAAAATAATCACTTGCAGGAAAACACATAGACTGACGTCGACAGGATAGGAACCGGCGTCGGCAGAACAGAAACCGATGTCGGTCATACAGAGACCGATGTCGGCAGGACAGGCACCGGCGTCGGTCAGGAAGAATCGACGTCGGCTAATAAAAGGTCTGGAGGTGACCGAGGTCGGTCACTGTCAGAGAATTTGGGTGGACAACGTGTTGTGAACGAGTCTCAGACACCCATCAGGAGGTCAAAAAGGGTAAGTAAGCCTCCAATTAGATATTCTCCTTCATTATTCTATTTATTGCTAACTGATGGTGGAGAACCAGAGAGTTTTGAAGAAGCAATACAGGTGGAGTCCAAGAGTCAGTGGGAGCGTGGCATGGTTGAGAAGATGGAGTCCTTAAGAGAGAACCAAACATGGGATTTGGTTGAGTTGCCAACTGGTAAGAGAACACTGAAGAACAGATGGACCTATGGGTTGAAGGAAGGTGAGAATGGACAGATGAGATATAAGGCCAGATTGGTAGTGAAAGGATTTGCACAAAAGCCAGGTATTAATTTTGGTGAGATTTTTTCTCTTGTTCTTAAAATGACTTCTATACGGATTGTACTGTCTTTGGTTGCTGTTGAAGATTTGCATCTTGAGCAGCTAGATGTTAAGACAGTGTTTCTTCATGGGGATTTGGATGAGGAAATTTATATGAAACAGTCCGAAGGATTTGAGGTCAAAGGTGAGGAGAAGTTAGTGTGCAGATTGAAGAAAAGCTTGTATGGCCTCAAGCAAGCTCCTAGACAGTGGTATTTGAAATTTGACAGGTTTATGACTGAGCATGGCTACAATAGGTGTCAATCTGACCATTGTTTGTATTTTAAGAGATTGGATAACGGTAGATATATTATTCTATTGTTGTATGTAGATGATATGCTGGTTGCAGGATCACACATGCAGGATATCTCTGAGCTTAAGGTGAAATTAGCTCAAACTTTTGCTATGAAGGATTTGGGAGCAACAAAGAAAATCCTTGGCATAAGCATTAAGAGAGACAGGAAAAATCACAGGTTGATATTGTCTCAAGAGAATAATGTGGACAAGGTGTTGAAACGGTTCAATATGCAAGATGCTAAATCGGTAAGCACACCTTTGGCTGGACATTTTAAGTTGAGTAAAGAACAATGTCCTAATTCACATGATGAGATAGAGTACATGAGTAAGGTTCCATATTCTTCCGCAGTAGGGAGTTTGATGTATGCAATGGTGTGTACTAGACCAGATATTGCCCAAGCAGTGGGTGTTGTAAGTAAGTATATGGCCAATCCAAGAAAGGAACATTGGAAAGCAGTTCAGTGGATCCTCAAATATCTGAGAGGAACCAACAGTAGGCACTTGTGCTATGGAGGTTCAGATACTTCTCTACATGGTTATGTAGATTCAAATATGGCAGGTGATTTGGATGGCAGGAGGAGCACCACAGGATATGTTTTCACTGTAGGTGGAACGGCGGTTAGCTGGATATCAAAGTTGTAGAAGGTTGTTGCCTTGTCAACTATAGAAGCAGAGTATATTGCAGCCACAGAGGCTAGCAAAGAGATGATATGGATGACATGGTTCATGGAAGAGCTTGGAAGGGAGCATGAGAGTTGCAGATTATATAGTGACAGTCAGAGTGCAATCCATTTGGCTAAGAATTCAGCTTTTCATTCAAGAACCAAGCACATACAACTAAGGTACCACTTCATACGGTAGGTATTGGAAGATGGTGAGTTGAAGCTGGAGAAGATCCATACAGATAGGAATCCTGCTGATATGTTAACCAAGTCGATTACAAAGGAGAAGTTGAATCTTCATTCAACTTCTGTTGGTCTTCATGATTGAGTTGAAGATGGAGGAGCTAGAAGATGTTGCGCAGTTGTTTATCTCCAAGTGGGAGATTGTTAAGGTGTGGAGCCTAAAAGCTTCACATATGAGTGCATTACCAAAGTTGCAGGTTTACACAGTCACCGGCGTCGATCAGGAGCGACCGACGTCGGTCAGGTGCAGTTGAAGAGACACCGGCGTCGGCAGAGGATCGGTCGACGTCGATCGCAGGCAAGCAGGCAGAAACTGGCTTCGGTTACCTGTGCGTCCAAAATGCTATTTTCGAGGACAAAACCGAGTGTTTGCATGATGAGTTTAAGTCTTAGTCTTAAGTTCACGTCTCTATTATTAGTAAGATTATTTTTAGAGCCCTTGTTCAAGAGGCTTAACTGTTGGTTGTAAGTGCATGCTCAAGTCTCCTAATTCTATATGTAGAATTAGATCTTCTTAGCTTAGTGTGGTTGTAGTAGTTCATAGTATGTGAATGTTGAAGAACAGTACATAGTTGTATCAATCCATGTTGTTGGAGTTGATTATACTTGAGAGAGAGAGCTCTTGAGGGATAGAGATCTAGAGAGAGATCTTGTGCATCTGAGAGAGGTGTGGAAGAAAGAAGTTTTTTCAATTGTATTCTTTTTGTAAAGATTTTAATACAAGTTTTCAGGGTGGTTTTTTGTATCTCTTGTTCTTTGCTATTATCTGATTCTAGTTACTTATCTATCTGATTTAATTCTACGATTTATTGCTCTCAGAAGTGTAATCATATTGTTGGTTGATCCCCAACACCAATCAAGATAAGGGATGCCTTGAGGATAATACTTTGGTATAAGCCAACTAATCAAATTAGCAGCAACAAGTTTGCAAAATACAAACTCAATAGGCTCTTCAGAGTCACTAAAAACATGACACATAGGAACAATTCTCGTTATAGGAGGGTTTTGCAATGGTAAAGGTTGTGGTATTTGTTTTGCATGTCTTGGTTTTTATGCTTGTGGCATTGGTTAAAGAGGTTGTCAGGTAGGAGTGAGCTGAAAAGGTGGTTCAAATGATGTTTGCACCATTTAGACATGACATAACTCAGTTACTCCATTTCCCACAACATTCCTATTGTGGTTGAATTGCTTTGGTTTATCTTGGTTATTGGCCTGTGTTGGTTGTGATGCTTGCACTTGGATTGGATGTTGATTTTGGCCGCTTCCTTGATTGGTACCTTGGTTATGATTAGTTGAATTAATCTTGATGACTCCTTTATTGATGAGTGCTCGCTCGATCAACAAACTTTTGTCAATGGTTTCTTTAAAGGTATGTGCACATTGTAGTTCTAGATGATATGTTATCTCACTATGCAAGTTTTTAGTGAATACAACGGTTAATTATTTATCTGGTAAACTATGAGTGAATCGGCTTGCAAGTGTTCTCCATCGTTGTAGATAGCTTGTAAAACTCTCACTGACTTTTTATTTAGCTTGCGTTAAATCAACCAATAAAATCTCATGCTCAAGATTATAGGAAAAGTGCTACACAAACTTGTCGTAAAGATCATCAAAATTAGTTATCATATTCTTAGGCAACTTTAAGAACCACTCCAAGGCTTGTCCAACTAAGCTCCTTAAAAACAACAACAAAAGGTATATATCACGATATGCCAATGGTTAGCATGCGATAAAGAACTCGATTAAATGGGATTTGGGGTCACCTTTCCCCTTGTATTTATCAAACTTTGGTGGATCATATCCTGGAGGAAATAGAATCTATAAGTACTCCATATTGAAAGGATAGGAACACACATCATCCAACTTAGACTTTTTAATCTGTTTCCCCACTTGGATGGCTGTAATTACATCTGTCATTTGTTGTAATTCTTGTTCTAGGAAACTCATGGGAATATTGGCTTGGATAGGTGGTTGAGTGGTCATAAGTGGAACACTTAGACTAGGGCATGATGGATTGGTTGGGAAATAGACTAGGAATGTGCATACGTGGATTAAGATGTACTTGGAATTGCATGTTTGGTTATGCAATGTTCTTGTTTGGGTTGGCTATGAAGGTTTGACTTGGAGGATTTTGTGGTTGGGATGGAGGGATATAACTATATTGTGTCTACTATGGTTGAATAGGGACTTGTTACTGACTATTCAAACCTTGTTGTTGAGCGAGAACTTGTGAACCAAGACCCTATCTGTGAACTTGTGGTATGTTTTGAACAAAAGACAATTGTTGCCCAGTAGGTACTTGAGAAACATTAGAATCTTCTAATTGCATGAATCCTTATTGGGAAGTGGATGCATGTTGGGGATTCATCATCTATCACTGACCAATATTCATAGTTGTTGGTTAGACATTGCTTGGTTTTGAATTGGTACACTAGCTTGTGACTGAAGAGGTATGTTTGCTACTACCTAACGAGGTGGAACATGAGTTGTCCCTTGTTGAGGTGGAAATATGTTTGGCCTTTACTGCATTGGTACATTCATCTATGCCTATTATTGTGGAATGCTACTTATCACTCGTTGAGGAGGAATATGATTCATCACATTCTTTTGTTGAGACATTGCACTGGTTGCTAGTTGACTACCTGATCTTGTTGGTTACATGCTTGATGAAGTAGTTGGTTGAGGATAGGTAGTAGGTGGTGAAGGTTGGGGTGTAGAAGCTCTTATTCCTTGGTATGCTAATCCACTAATGGTATTAACTACAGACACATGTTGTTAACTAGTTGTTTGTGCATTAGGACCACTTTGATTTGGATTAGATGTTGCTTGCACATTATCCACTATATTTTGCTCATTATTTTGTGTAGAAGCATAAGACACTTCTTTAATAATTGGCATATGTAGCAAGTTATCTATCAAAGTTTTTTGCATGAATGGGTCTGAACATTGATTATCTTAACCAACTAACTCTATCAAAATTCTTGTTAAAGGAACTAAGTCAATAAGAGGTTTATTAACCATGGTCATCTGATTGAAATTATGTGTTAGATTTAGGTAGGTTTGATATGTTGTCTGCATTTGGTTAAAGTGGTCTTCCATGAGGCTCTATCCTTTGTTAGTCATATTAGGATCTTGATACGTCATTTGGACTAGAGTCAAAGGATTGCTAGAAGAAGCCTATTGACTATACAATTTGTTGTGAGACATTATTACTAGGCTTTGTAAACTTTCTTGAGGGAAGTCTGCTAGAAACGTAGCCCCTACTTCTATGGCTCTAACTAAAATCTTATATTTGTTCTCCAACAAATGATGCTCAAATAAAAATGGATCATACGTGGAAGGTGTATTAGTAGAATACGATTGTTGAATAATTGGTTCATCCATTGTGGGTATCGTAGCTAGGTATTGTGCGGTTTGATCTTGGTCCTATTTTGAATAAGGTGGTGTATTAACCAAATAGTTAGCCAATGGATATTAGCTTTGTGCCCCTATTTGAGTATTATAAGAGGAATAAAGATCCATCTCATAAGCAATATTATCTATGTAGTGGTCTTGCACCATTTCTTCTTGTGCAACCATATTACTAATCCTTGAATTGTACATAAGTCCACTACAAGTGTAGGAATACATGTTGGGATCCATAGTGAATGTTATGCAATAAAAAGGGAAAAGAGTTATAGAAACTCTTAAAAAGACAATGTCTAAAAAGATAGTGTTCAAACTTAGTCTATATTTTGTCAAAAGGATGGGAAGGTTTATGTAATAATTTGTGATAAAACAAGCTAACATTAAGTATCTAAAGTTACACATCTTATACAAAAAGATTAAGTAAATGGACCAAAAATCGAAATGGCAAACTCTAAGGTCGAAGTGTTTCAAATCAATCTAATTTAATAAATAAACAGTTGTTAGGTCTTTTGGCCAAACGTGACATCAAAAGCTAGGCTCAAATAAGGCATGTGATAGGACTCTTGGCCAAACAACATCAAAAGATAGACTTTGAAAATAGATGAGATTTTAATCTAACATATTTGAAACACTTCTAACAAAAACTAGGCATTTGACTCTTGGACATGAACTCGATCAAATACGTATAATGTATGGAACAAAAGGCACTTTAGAGATAGTTTGTTTTCTTGCAAATAATGGTATAAAACTTAGTTCCTTTGACAAATAGGCTAGACAAATGTGAACGACATAACTGTGCTAGACAAAAATTCACAAAGGTATACTTGGATTGGCTTGAAAAATGTGCACAAACTTGAACTCTATGCAAGAGGGTATATGAAATAATGTTTGAAATGTTTTGGGCAAGGTAACAATGCTAGACTACTCAAGAGACATGACAAAATGTTTGTTTCAAAAACTCTCTAAGGCAAAGATGGTTTCTCAAAAATTTGGCAATGTAACACTACCTTTTTTAACTCAAATGACATACATACCTTCAAAGTTTTGACAATATCTCTAGGCAAAAAGGTATGCTTTCAAATGATCTCAATGACAATAGGATGGTAACACAAAAAGGTTTGGTGCATAGACTCAAAGTGCAAGTGTTTAGCATAAAATGACTTAAGTCTATCAAGTGGTGATAATGATTATGAGCCTTAAACGACCTTCAACCCAAATCAAAAATTGAATCTAAGTTCCCTCAAGTTTAGTGCAAATGGCGAACTCACTTAACATATCAACCCTGTGAAGTTATGAAGATGTAATTTTGAATTTAGATTATAAATGAAGGACTTAAACAAACTTGGTTAAAAGGTCTAGACTCAATTGGACAACATAATTGCACCAAAGTGGATGATATGACTCCAAGTTTTGATGAATTTTGAACAAGATAAATTGATGATTTACGTGGCAGCATAACTCCTCTTTATTGTTGTTTGTATCATTTGTTCATACCAAGTTTTGATTCCAAACAAGACTTTCATCTAAGACAAAACCAACTATTTAATCGCTTTTAGGTCCTAAACTGATAAGGTTGCTTGGTATTGTTAGAATCCGTCAATATACATCATTTGAGAGGTTTTTTAGTGTTCATCCAAAAGTAAAATGTACATTATATAGTAAGGTTTTTACACCCCCCTTTTCTCAAATGACAGTACTACAACATGGACATTGAGGCGTACCTTACACCAACAATACTTCTGTGGTAAGTGGGGATTTGTTTACGATCTACAAGTTTTTGAACGTCTAGATGGATCAATTGCATAATGACTTTCACACCAAATGATGTAAAAGAAACACACTTAAATTAGGTGTTCGTGGCACTTGGCTTATTATAAAAAGGTCTTATCCTTCTTGCAACCACTACATCCATCGCTTACTCAGTGTAGTGTGATGTCCAAAGTGCAGATACGTCAGTGTGCTTTAACCCTATAGAACTCATGGGAGGTGATGAAATCCCCCTCACAAGCCAAGATGTAATGAAATAAAAGACATGATAGAAAAACTTTAGAATCGTTTCAAGGTCACCCAAACTATTATGAGTTTTTGGGGAGTGCTTTAGATGACATTATTTCTTTATCTTAGACTAGGCATGTTTGCAACAAAGATGACACTTTTGATTCCAAGGGTTCCCTAAAAAGGACAAATGGAAGATCATACACTTGTAAAGTTTTTTTTGGCCAATCAAACTCTAATTAAAAAATTATTAAAAATAAAAATTAATAAGTGTGTTCAATTTTAAGCACCAAAACAAAGATTAGGTGTTCTTTTGACCCCTTGGTCTTAAGTTGTAACTTTGAAAGCACAATTATTAAAGCATTCACTTAAGCATCTAAATTTTTCATTAAGCTCGAAAAGAAAGTTACTAATTCATTTTAAAACACTCAAATGAAGTGTGAAATACACTGATTTAGTTTTCTTATATGACTTTCTATGTAGATCCTGCAAGAAAAATGTTAGCACTTTGTTTAGCCTTGAAGCACATTTATCAAATAAGGTAAGTAACTTTGAAGGGCAAAATCTGTCAACTCGAAGGCAAAACCTCAAGAAATTAAATGCATTAGATTAGACTTGGATAGCAAAAATCTCAAAAAAATATCAAAAAAATAATTTTAAATATATGAACACCTGCAAACAACAAATTAGAAGGCTAAAAATAAAACATAACACATAAAACCCTGCACATAAAACATAAAAATCTATAGTCAATATTTTTAACATAACTTTTAAACTATAGATTAGTTTACCACAAAATTTTTAGAGGTTGTCAAGAACTCTAGGGAACACTTCTCTGCAAAATTTTAGGTCCAAAAAGTCGATAAAAAAGCTATTAACTTTGTTCTAATCATTTTTACCATAAAAATAAAAAACACAAAGTGATAGTCACTAAAATATTCATAACTTTTGAAATATATATATATATTTTTTGAAAGTTTCAAAGAATATCAATGACATATTTAAATATATCTATACAAAAATTTAGACAAAAATATTAAGTAAATAAAAAGTTATGAACTCTTTATTGGACGTATTTACTCAAAGGAAAAACAAAAAAAAAAATTAAATTAAAACTATAAATACAAATAAGTTTGTGGGTTGTGTCTTTCATCATCCCACTAGGCATGCCATTATGTAGACTAAGAATTTGACTCAAGAGAGGATGGTTAGTATCGTGTTAGTTCCAAAATAAAAATAAATTGACAAAAAAATATTAACTAACATAACATCTCTAGGCCTAGTCATTAGGGGGAGCTTAGTTAACAAAATATGAATGAAAAACACAACTAAAATGCAAAAAAAACCTTCTTTTAACTTCTTTTGATGCTTTAAAGTGCTTGTTGTAGTGGCTTGCTTGGTTTGTGCTCATGAAGTTTGCATCAATGGAAGCTTAGCTACCTCCATCTGTCATTGACACCTTGTGTGGCTTTGGCTTGGCTCAATATTTTAGCATTATAACACTAATTTGCATGAAGCTTTGGAATCAATTTAGTATTATAACTTTGGTATATGATAGCTTAAAATTCAATAGGCAAGACCTCCTATATATAGATTTTTGAAATAGTTTGAGGATCAACCATGACCGTCCATCTCAAGATTGAGATGTGTGGCCATGAATAAATCCAACTATGAAATTCATTCTACATATATCTTCATTAATATTTGGAATAAGAGCGCATTGAATAGGCATGGAGGGTCTTAATGAGGCATGAGAGACCCATAATCTTATATTTTATGCATTTATGGCTTATGGATGCCACCCCATATGATGATGTCACCTGATGATGTAGTTAATAGAAATCAATAATAAAATTTTATTTAACAAGTTCTATAAAAAATTAACTTAAGACCCTAATTTGGTTTAATTAGCCTAAAACATGATTAGTTAACTTTGGTGCAAATTTTGGCTCTTGGTGCACAAATTAATTAAATTGGTCAAAATGTCTTGTTGTTGGCTCGAAATTTAACTGGATTAAAATAAAGAGTTGATGTTAGATGCGTTTGAACTGTATTCCCATTTAAGATGCTGCCAACACAAAATAATAAAGGCACGCATCTCGTGTAAGAGATTTGACAAAAAAGAGCAATCTAGGGCACCTAGGTGCAAATTTAATATTTTGACTTAAAATGATCTGATCAAAATTAGCCGACCCATAAATTGCATAACCCCATTTAATGATATCCTGGTAAAAATCGGTACTTGAATATATCAATTTCAAAGCTTTTAATGTGTTTTAGTGTTTTTAGGTCAAATTATGCACTTTGGTGGAAATTGGTCAAACCCTGGGTGGAGGTTATAGGTGCCCAGATTTAGGTGTCTACAATTTGTTCAAATAATCACGTAGAGATTATAGGAGAGAGATGTGAGAGTGAATATAGGTTGTTAGAACAACCTTCCTAGATTAGTGTTTGGAGAAGTTAGTGGTTGAGCTACCTCCTATTTTATAGAGGATGCAAATCATATGAATATGTAATATCTTTCATGAAATTAATTAAATGAAGTTGATTGGCCAAAACTTGTGCTCTACACATTTGTGAGCTTTGACTCTTCACTACTAATAGGCTAAAACCTATTAGCTTTGCTTTTCTATAAACAAGAGCTCTCATTTTCACATTTGTTCCCATTTTGAAATGGAGAAATACTTAAAGTGACATGCATATTTTTGTCATTGATAATTGAATTTGCATGTCCTTCATATGCTTTGGAACATTATTTGTTGTGTTGCTTTCTTCCAAGATGTTTTCAATCTCTTCCTTGTAAATGAAATATTTTAATCGATCATTCTCTTCTTTCATTAAATTATTCACTTCAATTTGTTTAGGTTCCCCTTAAGGTGGTGTTTGCTTAAAAATAACCTCATTGTTAGTGATATTCTTGTTATTGTTGGTTTCCTCCATCTTAACCTATGCTCTTGTTGCATATTTTATTTGTTGTTTTGGAAACCTCATTCAATTCTATCATGTGATGGCATCTGTGCTTAAATATTGGGTTTGTCAATGTGAAGTCGCATCCCATATGGGTGTACTCATGAAACCCTTTATCTCTGTAAGGAATACATTTATAATCAATGGCTTGGATCGACTCCAAACCTCCTACTTTGAAAGTTAAACTTTTTGGAAGAGGTTGATCTAAATCAAACTCCACACTTATTCTAACATAGTTGGAAGGTCCTTGTCCTTCAATAGTTTTTGAGGTGCAAATGTACCTCCCTCATGAATTTTCTTATAATTCCAAAAACATAATTAGACATAGGTGAATCCAAACCAGGGTGCTTGAAGGCATTTCCTCTTTGAGATTGAAACCAAAATGCCAAAATTTCTTTAAAAGGGCCAATTTAGAAAAACGACAATCCTCCCTAAACAATGTTTTCACGATCCATCTCATTAGAAAAGGTGACAATCAGATAACTTCTCAAATATGATGTAATTTCACAATTCCATGCATTTTCTAATTCACCTTAGCCTATACTTCTAAATCTACCTTGAAGAAGTGCATACTTAACAATCTACATATTAAATCTATCGAAAAAAGAATAAACATTTTTGTCTGATTTCTCGATATCTAACTCTAAAACTAAGTTGTCCTCTCAAACCTCTCAAGAAACATACCTCACCTAATTGCTCTTTGCCCTAAAATTTCTAGGAAGACATTGCACCTCTCCTCTTCCTTGCTTGCATGTCGCCCTATCCCTCAAATAACCGAGAGGATCTTAACACCCGAATTGATGATATTATTTTTATAATTTCGGCTTAATATAATACATATATTTTTAGCTCCACCGATGGAATAAAAAATAGAAAATTCACACTATTTATACTCAAAGTTATTATTTATTTTCAACACTGCACCGCTGTACTGTAGTTCCTTTTCCTCCTCGGCCTTTACAACTCATAAAAAAAATTCCTTCGGCAAACCCTTCGTCAATCCAGAGCTTTAAACAATATATTCATCATCACGCTCGTCGAGCATTCGGGTGAAGAAAAACCGGTAAGCAGTAATGGCGCCGCCTGCAGCAGCAGGAGGCGGCGGACAGGCAGTTGCAGTGCCAGCAGGAGGAGGCGGACAGGCAGTTGCAGCAGCAGGAGGGGGCAGACAACAGCAGCCGCCGCCAGGAATAGGGCAGATGCTGATTGGGGTATTGAGAATGGCTGTGTTCGCATACTTTGCCATGCAGATGTTCTCCTCCAAGAAGCCTGCCGATCCGGGTCTCCAGACGTCCAATCTGTTTTCAAAGGGTGAAGAATTAGTAAGTATTGTTACTTATTTTAGATCTGGGTTCCCCTTTTTTTGGGTTTTGAATTGGTTTCGACAACATCTCGCTGCAATTAGGCTGGCTTTACATGGGTTTGAGATTTTTTTCCATCTAAAATATGTTCTTTTCGAAGCAATTGTTTTTTTATGTAAAATCTTTATCGACCGATTATTGATTTTGGTGTGAATATTAGTCTGTTATAGTTTAGAATGGTGTTTTTTGCCCCTCCAATCTGGACTTCGTTTTTGTTGAACCTCAACTGGAAAAAAAGGTAAAGGTAGTCGTTTTTAAGGTCACCGCCATGCCAGACACCAATTTGGGGTTTTATCCCCCTGGAAGCCTAGAAGGTGATTGGTTTTTTATATATTTATATATTGTTCAAATTTTGTACTCTTGGGTCTTGACCTAATGACTAAGCTCAATAGTACACTCGAATTTGCCAATCCACCCACACCTGGAGTAAATCTATAAGGCTACAGGTACAAAACTTTGGGGAGGTTATAGGTCACTTGTACCATGTTTGCCGCAAGCTTGAACCTCATTGTGGGATTTGTAAATATGGGTCAGACTGGAATGTACACCATTATTGTTACACCACAACTGCCTTATTGCAACGGAGGGATTTGAACCAGGGTCACACTTTATGAGTGTCCATTGCACCACAACACTCTGAACAAAATCATTAAAAAAAATGAATTCTGTATGATTTGTTTTTAATAGTTTGGATTTCATACAAAGGATTCTTGATCAACTATTTTTTTCGTTTTATATCCGGGTTTCAAAGAATGTTTTTGTCATGATATTTTTTGAGACTTCACTAATCTAGTTAGCATCGACTGAATATTACAGCTCAGAATGTTCTTTTGTGCATTCCTGATGTGGACTTGCCTAATGGCCCCATGTTTCCATGGAGGGGTTGCCTGTATAATATTTTCAAGGGGTGCTGCTAAGACAATTTCGAAGCGAATTATGGGAAAATATTTAATTGGAGATATTAATTATAGCTTTTCTACAGTTTTAGAAAGTGTCTGCTTTAAAAACTGTTACTTGAAATTTTCTAGAAAGTTTTGTAAATAATTTACGCTAAGTGGATACTTCCATTTGGCAAAAAGGTTTGCTAAACTGTTTGAGTGGATTCTCTGCAAGTTTCTAGACTTGCAAGCGGCAGCTCCAAGCCTTGTAAAAAACTAGGCTCTCCACATTGTCAGATGAAGATTCTAAACTTTGTAGCTTTTCTTTTAAGTAGGATTCATGGGGGTGTGTAATCAAAAAATGAGTGGCAGCCCCCTTCACAGGACCATCTCACAGTTTTTGTTGAAATTTAACCGCAATAGTTTTCATCTTGCAGAATAAAGCCTCGCCTTCCGTTTTTTGTATCAAAACAAAAGTTCATTTTACAGGGTTGTGAATGCATGAAATACCATTACAAAACTGATTTGGTGTTTTCGAAGTTTATGCCACTGTTATAGTGGTGACAACGTCCAGATCCATATTGATTATTATGATTATCTTTCTGTTTTCTTTTTGAATAATGAAAAGTGACAGGGTATGTATATTACTGTTAGACTTAACAGGTCCTTAGACTGGAAGTGGATTGATCAAATCAAACCATGACTTATAAACTAAGATATATGATTTGTCCAGGATAGCAGAAGAACCTGGCCTAGGGACATACCTGATCCGGGTACAGGTTGGGTTTCCCCAAGGAATGGCCCGGGTTCATCTTGGATGACCCAGGTTCTTCCAGGTTGTTTTGCAGACGATCTTGAGCGAACCCGGGTTGTCCAGGTCGAAGCTGGGGAGAACCCGGGCAGAATCCGAGTGCAAAAATGTTTAGTTATTTATTTTTCTTTTTTTTCCCTCAAATATTGACATAAAGCGATGACTAACAATGATAAAAAACACATTGCAAACCCTAAAAGTAAAGCGAAAGACAAAAACATAAGAGAAAGGAACACAAATGATAAAAGCAAAGCACACAAGTGAAAACACTCACCTCTCATTTTCTCATTGCAAACTTATTTTCCATTGCTGATCTAGGGTTGAAGCTTCATCAAGCGACATTGTAATCATTTCCCTACGCTGATTGAGGAGCCCATATGCATACTATGTGGTTAATGTCTACATTACCGGTTCGTCAACTTTTGTAGAAGAATCCTTGCCAGACACATACTGGATCCTGGAACTGGTCCGTTATGCCCCTGGGTTTGTCTGGGTGGCCAGGATGAACCCTGGGCAAACTCACAGAAAAAACACCTTTTTTTTTCTATTTTTTTCAGAAAAACCCGGGTGAACCTTGGGTGGCCCAATACAAATCCTGGGCAAACCTGCAAAAAAAAAAGTTTTTTTTCCTATTTTTTTTCCAAAATAGTGCCAGTAGAATCATTCACAGTCTAAAGATCTAATGCAAACAATGAATTTATGTACGTGTGAATAGTGCCATGAATAGTACTGCAAACAGGGTTTTGAATCATTTGCCTCCTTGTTTTCATAGGGTTTTATCACTGAAAAATAAATATGAGTCTTTGCCGCCGGATATCTGGACTTGAGACATTATGATCTAAACTTTGAGACCTTTTGTGGCTAAACTAGAAACAGTTACAGAAAAAATAAGGTGTTATTGCCCATTGGCAGGCAAGAATTGCTAAGCTTGAGAAGATGAAATGTTCCTTTTCTGGACATAAATAATTGAAAATAGAGATTTTATTGAAATAATGGTAGAGTTCAGTTACAATAAAATGCAAAAATTAGTTGTCACAACATCTTAAGTGCAAATGTAGTCTCTGGATGGAACCACGAGGGTTTTCGTTCTTTGACACTGAAAGTTGAAGCAAAATGCTCAAACTCACAAATAAGTGGGAAGGTTGATTGATAGATGATCTTGAATCAATATGAGAGAGGGAATTAAATAGTGTTGAGGGGAGAGACCATGGAGGGTGGGGAATTACACATGGGGTCCACATGGTCATTGGAAAACGTGGTCCAATAAAGAAAGCACATTTCCAACATGAGGGCCCAAAAAGTGGTGCAATAGTGAACTCCACTAGCAAAAAACTTACAATAGTGAACTCTACTAGCAAAAAGCTTACAACAGTGAACTTTACTAGCAAAAAGCTTACAATAGTGAACTCCACTAAGGATGTGCACACACGTGTGTAATAGTAAATTCCACTAGCAAAAATATGCAATAGGGAAACCACTAAGAATGTGCATACACGTGTGCAATACTGATTGCCACTAGCAAAAATATGCAATAGTGAAACCCACTAAGTGCAACCAAGGCGGGATACCACCATGTGCATGGAAATTAATTCCAAAATCAACTTGAGTGTGAAAGGGCTCAAACAACTCCACCACCCCGAGAAGGGGACATGACAGAGGATCTAAGCCACCCCTTCTGATTCCCTGCGCTTTCAGCAGCTTAATAAAGTGGGTATTATAGTATCATTTATTATGACTAAAATAATAAATAATACCCCAAAATTCTGCCCTAGACTGCAAATGGTTCACGACACTGAGTATTTTCATGTTTTGTTTTTAATATCAATATGCATATGATGTGGTTAATGACAATGTCATTAATTTCCTATTTATTAGGCTAGAATTTTGATATTTTTTGTACGGACGAACCCAAGACGTACACAAGGCGAAAAAAATCACTGTATCAGCAACCCCGGTTCTTTGAACCCAAACCCAAACCCTAACCCTGAACCGGTAACTTAAGGAACATGTCACTAATTTCCTATTTTTTAGGCTAGAATTTCTATATTTTTAATTTTTTATATGGCCGAACCCAAGCCATACCCAAGGCGGAAAAGAAATCGCCATTCTGGTGAACGCGATTGAACCTGAACCTAAACCGAACATGAATCGGTAAACTGTAGTTTAGCATATTTACATTCCAATATAAAGGCAATACTATTATCTAGTATCTACGGTTTAAGAACAGCAGAGATATGCTAAACTAGAAGTATGTGCCTAGAGTGTGTGAAAAAATAGGTAAACTCAGCGCTTGCTAGCCAAAGCTTTGGTTTTGTCTTCAGTCATCTGATTATTGTGGTTGACACAACTCCAGTGGTTATAAATGTAGCATCCAATACTCTCTATCTCACTAGCCGATGTGTTCCTGTGGATTCAGATGGTTATACTGCACAATAGTGTCAAAGGAGTTGCCTTGCATGCACGGCAATTCAAAAACTGAGTGAGGTTGGCACTGTATATAGATACAACTAATCAATGAAACAGTGCAGGTCGCTCACCAAATTAGGCTTCTATACCCCAAAGGAAGCACATCTAAAATTCTGTTTTTTTGAACCAGAACTCTTTAGAATATATTCCGAAGGACCGAAAGTAATGCTGACATATAGACATATATATCCCTGAAAGGATCCCAGTATATAGAAAACACCAAGCATCCCAAAGAAGGTAATTTGAACTTTAAAACCAGAGAGAGAGAGACCCTAGTGGCTAAAATCACGTCCTTCTATAACAAGGGCTCATCTTCCTTGTAACATTTATCAGATCCATTTTCAAATCTTATAATCCTTAATATGACTTATACATAGATATATGAGAAGGGAATGGGATTCTAATGCACTTGGACTGTACCAAATTCATACAGATGTCTGTAACTAGTGCATGGAACAACAAAAGAGATTGCATTGGCCTTTGTTTTGTTATAAATTTGAAGTAATGATGGCTAAGCACTGCATTTTTGTTTTGATATATATTTATCAGCAACTTTTCTATCTTGTTTTTTGGATCATTTGTTTGTAACATGACTTTTTCAGCTTGGTCCTTATTTGTTTCGAATTGTAAATGAATCAGGATATGTGGCTTTATCTCACTGACAATGAAAGATTCTATAATTTTGGCGATGAAGCAGCTCTTGTCTGGCAAGAAACCAATTTGCCTTATGCAGTTTGGGGGCCAAATAGTGTCCGAAAGCAGAAAATGGTCTATCATCCATCAAAGGTATGTCTGATTTATGTAATGGATTATAAACTTATGGCTGTTGATGTGTATAATAATTTTTGCCAATTCAGCTGACATATGCTATTACATCGTTCCATATTATTTATGGGATTGCTTCCTTTGAATATGCTCATTTTGTACGTTACTGGATGTTTGAATGCTGGATTGTATCATTTTGTAGGTGAAATTGGTAAAGACAATATTTTGATGTTTGAATCCTTTTCAGGCCTTAAAGAATAATGGGAGTCTTTATGCTCATGTGTTCTTTGCTCGTGCTGGATATACTCCAGATCCCAGTGATGCTGACTATGATCCACTTGCTACTTTTAGTGCATCACATCGTAAGTCCAATATGCAAGTAGATTTATGTCAGTGCATGCTGAGAGTTTTGTCTATAAGCATCAATTTCCAGATTCAATGACCATATTGCACTTTTTTTTCTATGTTGTTTTTTGCAGCTGTTGTAACATATCTTCCAAAACCGAAAGCAGATAAGCGCAAGAGCTTGCTGGGAAGCGGAGTAGATGGAGAGCAAGATGCGTCAAAAAATGAAGTAAAGGTTGTTTCTCTTAGTTTCTGTGGATGTCTTTAACTCCAAGGTTATTTATCTTAGATGGCTTTGAAAAATGTTTAGTTCTAGCTGTGTGACAAACAAATTGGTTTCAACTGTTTGCTTTTTGGTTGTTGAATAGGTCATGAGATGTAAGACTTTTTTGTGGATGCTTGTTTTAGGGAACTGAGAGTTTCTGATTATTGAAAACTTTGACCTCTCATTTTCCCCTATCAATAGTATCTTCTTTGTGATCCATTGTCTTACCTTTTACGTTGGATAGTCCCATTTTCTCTCTGGCCTAGCAGGAAAAACGTGTTGTTATATGTCTTCTCGCCACTCATGATTTTTTTTAGGCCAGCCATTTTCTTTCACAAATTTTTAAAGTGGCAGTGGCACTTTTTGGAAATGCAAGTGTCTTTTTTTTGATGAGTTGGATGGATTGCCTATCAACCTTTAGCTCTCTTAGCTTCCTTGATTCCGGAGGTTAGTCAGTTCTTGAATGGCAGTAATGCTGTGTGAAATTTTAACTGCTGATCCAAAAGTTTGGAAAAGAATCTAAAATATTACTGCATCTCATGTTACATATTTTTTGTAAATTAATTTGTTCTTCTCAGGTAGATGTTTTTCCTCAATTTATGATTCTGTATGTACCTTAATTGTACAGGAAGACCCAGCTGGGATGAAAGACAACAGTGTTTTGGAATGGGTCTCATTCTGGAAACCAAATATAACTATTAATCTGCTCGATGATTTTTCTCGGTATAGTTTGGGTGGATAATGCCCAAGTTTTATAATACCTAAGTTCTTTATTAGAATTTATACTTCACTTCAGAGTCATTAATATTAATTTCTGTGTGTTCCCAGTTACTCACGCAATGCAGTTCCTCCACTTGTAGCTGAACGTATCCTTCAAGTACTCTTTCATAAGTTTTTTCAAGTATAAATTTTAAATTTTATAGGCCTGGAAATTTACAGTTGGAAATTACCAGATGGAATTCTTTAACTTTCTTTCATAGACTTGCGTGTTGATCCCATGACGGGAAACTATTTTCCAATTATATCTTTTAATGAGTTCTGGCTATTAAAGGATAAATTGATACAAATCAATGAGACAGTTGAGGATCTTTCTCTCAACTTAGAGGTAGGGCCTATTAGTATGATGAAGTGGCAGCTTTTTCTACAGATTGACCAGTCATTTCAAATTCACCGCTCATATGGTAGCATGCTTGAGGGGGAAGCAGATGAACTGAAGGTTCTCTCTTTTATTCCAAAACACAATTGCACTTTGTGTGGATTTTTTAATTATTTAAATTTCTGTATTTTGAGATAATTAACTGCCAGTTGCATGGAATAGAATGCCGATGACTTTATTTTAGGCAAACCTGTTTAAGCTGAAAATTAATTTTCTGTTTGTGTGTATGTCAGAGGGTGTTTTTGGAGGGGAATCCATACCTCCTTGCAATTACAATGGTTGTGTCGATGCTTCATTCAATTTTTGACTTCTTTGCATTCAAAAATGGTAAACTTGGTTGGATTATTTGATATTCAACGGTGCATATGCATCTCCAGTGGTTCTGCAATCTGTTTGAGATACTTATTTTGATATTGTTTCCTATTACTTGCAGATATTCAATTTTGGAACAAGAACAAATCAATGGAGGGCTTGTCTGCTAAATCAGTTGTTGTGAGCTTCATTTGTCAGCTTATTATTTTCTTGTACTTACTTGACAATGAAACATCATGGATGATCATTGCTAGCTCAGGCATTGGGTGTTGCATTGAGTTTTGGAAAATTGGGAAGGCCATGCATATTGAGGTATTGCTCTCTGTTTTCCAAGGCTATGTTATGTATGCATGTGTATCTGCTTTATACCCGATTTTTTTCCATTATTAGCTCATTTCCACGTGTCTGCTTTGTGCCTGATTTTTTCCATTATTAGCTCATTTCCCTCTTTCTGCCAAACCATGAGTTAATTCGGTGTGCTGTTAATGTTTTTGTTTGCCAGGTGGATCGAAGTGGACATATTCCACGTTTGAAGTTTAGGGATCATGAGACATATACTAGCAGGACAAAAGAGTATGATGACTTGGCCATGAAATATCTCTCCTACGTTCTGTTCTTCCTTGTAGGATGCTCAGCAATTTATTCACTCAAATATGAGCGCCACAAAAGTTGGTATTCATGGATCTTGTCTTCATTGACAAGTTGTGTTTACGCATTTGGTGAGCAATCAAAATATTTGTTATATTTTGTTTTTTCCAAGTCAATCTTGGGAGATACCAATAATGAGCAACTTTTTTATTCCTTTTGCAGTTATCTTCTGTTATTTTCAAATGTGAAAGTCTTTCTAAAGGTTTGATTTTTTCAGGTTTTATCATGATGTGTCCTCAATTGTTTATAAACTACAAGTTGAAGTCAGTTGCCCATTTACCGTGGCGACAGATGACATACAAATTTCTCAATACAATTATTGATGATTTGTTTGCATTTGTGATCAAGATGCCAGTGCTGCATCGGCTCTCAGTTTTCCGAGATGGTAAACTCTGGATACTGTTTTATCTTGTCAGAATTTCTTGTAATATTTCCCAATCTTATTGTCCTTTTCTTATTTTGTGAACTTTGAATTTGTTTTACAGATGTTATCTTCCTAATCTATCTTTATCAGCGATGGGTATATCCAGTTGATAAGAAACGGGTGAATGAGTTTGGTTTTGGAGGGGAGGATAAGAAGGATGGCGGGGAGGAGAACTTACTTAGCCATGGTGTTACTTCCTCTGGTGAAAGCTCTGTGTCTGAGCAGGTTCAGAGGACTGCGGCAGGAAGGGTGTCGGTTGGCAAGTCTCGAGCTTCAAATTCAAATGATAACAGTGTAGATGACAAAAAGAGCATGTAAACTATTGTCAGTGCGGCATTAAATGTTTGGTTTCCCATCACTGAGGCAATTAATTCTTGAAATCTCACCCTTAATTTTCACTGAACTGCGACATACTTTTACGATCTGTTAAGAAAAATGTATATTATTTTTTCTGTAATGGGTTCAAAGCTTCTTGTTTTCAGGTGCCTCTTACCTGTTTTTTCATAAACAGCTGCTGAGCGTTTGAAAATGAGATGTTCTTCGGTTTAACAAGAACAAGCCATCTGCCTTGTTTGTGGCAAAATTTTATGGCAAGTTTCCGATTTGAAATTGTTACTCAAAATCTTGTAATGTCTTTGTGCTCTTGCATTTTATTTGGATAATTGTTTAAGACGGTACTTGTTATTAATGGTGCTCCAGTCAACTTGTTCCTAGTTGGAACTATCATTTATGTTATCCACCAAAAGAAGACTAGAGTAGATGCTATGGTCTTCTTCAGTGCGATTGGTTGTTTTCAAAGGCTGTATTATTTTCACAAGCTATCAATGTGTACCTTGGAATGATGGATATGGGGTCCCCATATTATCTTGTGAAGCGACTTTTACTTCTGGGTCTGTGTCCATGTATGGAGACCTTGATGATTTTGGTTTGTTTATGTTTTCTTTTTTTAATGTTTTGTGGTTTAACTTAATTTGGATTAGTGGAAGCAATGAAGAGAATTAAAATATTATACCTCGTAATGTCTTTTTTGTCTGAAGAAAGATTTCTGTTCATGTATGCAGTAATCCTCAATGTCAGTTTCGCATAGCAACTTCTTTGAGGGTGAGTTATAATTTTTTGTGGATATCGCAACCTATGGTACACTTCGTTATTTTTTTGGCCTGAAGGCCTGAGGTCCAGTGGTAAATCCTAGGGAGTTTACTGTTGCTGGCACAGGTTTGAGTCACAACCCGACAATCCAAGATGGCACCTCGTCCCAAGTACCCATAACATTTTTTTTAATAAGGTAAATCAAACAATAATATTAAAAGGGCAAAGTCCAATACATGCAGAGTGCTCTTAGATTGCTGAGACCAAGTCTTCTCAGGGAAGCAGATATTTCACGCCCTAAGAGCTTAACTTTACCTTGGCTAAAAAACTGAACTTGATGCCATAAACGTCATCTAACGAGAGAACTAGGTTCAATCCTGTGGCTGTATGACTGAATATCATATATTAGGAGTTACGAAACAAGTGTTAAGCTATAGAAACTTGGGAGCGCCTCTAAGGAATGGCCATAGCCCATCAATATTGCTTCCATGGACTGAGTTACCAGGGACAGTCCGTTTTTTTCCAGGGGATATTCACCTTAAGTGTCTGCTGGGTTGATATCCACACAGAGAAGGAAATGGTTGATGTGCTCATGTTTCATTTGGCCTTGATGAGCCTCTATTGGCTTCTCAATCAAATCCCTAATGTAGCATTTTTGCCTATATGATCCACCAGATCATTTGCATTGATGCGATCAAGCCGGATTACACGGTTTTCCAACTTTATGGTTTAAAGCCAAGGATAACCCCAAAGATTCAAGGGGCCACACAATATAAGACTAAATCCTTGATGGAGATAGCGAACAAATATGCAAAACTAGAGCAGATTTTCAATTCTTTCGCATCTATGTAAAATTTATTAACCTGGACCTTAGATTTTATGTGCAACATATATGCAAGACAATCAATATGAAACGAGCAGAGACATTTAATCACCAGTTTTTTTTTAATCTGGTCTTCAAAGAGCCCTTTCGCATGATGCCTTGTGCGTATGGCCACTTGTTGATAAAACCACGGGCCCTTACAGTTCCGTCAGCTCATCTGGTGGAGGGGTTTTCTTTTGGGTGATTACAAGGCAACGTTGAATTTTGTTTAATGGATCAGGTTGCCCTATCACAATCTTTGGTGGGGTGGTTGTAAAAAGCTAATCAGTACTTTCTTGCAAAGATTTCTTCACTCTGATTTGTAGTGGCAAATGCCAGTTGTACCAATAGAAATTTCATCCTCTCATAATCTGAAACATGAGTAATCAAGAGATTGAAGCCCATTGATATGGTCTTTGTCAAAGAATCCAGTCACTATTGTATGCATATATAATAAAAGTTTTTGTTGATCTAAGGGCTTTTGAACATTATTATTTTTTTGTTTCGGGTCTAATTGGGTGATTAATACTCAACATTTACTATTTGCACATGGATTACCACTACAAAAAATCGTGATGTAAAGAGAAAGGAAAGGGAATTTCAGTCCTTTTTAAGGTCCAAGATGTCAAGTTATCAAGATAGTTTATAGCATATAAGACCATCTTGTACTCGTAGTGCGTATGAGGCATTTAAGTGTGTTTCAAATACAAGACATACATAATCTACCTTCTTAGAATCCTAACTTGTGATCTCTCTTTTAAGAGTGCAAGTTCTTCACCATTAGGCTAATTTAGGTGTAAGAATGCAAGGTGCAATAGAACAAGTGGCATTTAGTTTTTGCAAGTACATGATTAGGTTAATTTCACATTGATAGGAAATCGTGAGATACTGATAACTTACAAGACATTATATGCTTCAAAAGCTTTGCTAATGGGAAAAAAAGTTAAGAGGGTGAAAAGCCCAAAGCGATGACTATAAGGTGCTTGTATGTAAAGTGGTACACGTACTTTCCTATGAGTATTTAAAAAAAGAGGTGTCAAAATCTAACAAAAAAGAATCTAATATATTAGGGTGCTTGTGTGCTAATTTCTAAAAATACTTGTGTAGCCAAATGGGTTAGACCGAAGTAGTGGGAAACTTTTCACACAATTGACTAAGGTTCAATTCTTACATGCCCTTGTTCACCTCAAAGTGGCCATGGGGACCCCTAGAGGTAGGGATCAAACTTATCAATGCGAATCACACGAGACATACTTTGATATTACGGACCCAAGCCGAACTCTTTGTACACTTTGAGCTCTGACCTAATAAGCCCAAACATGTTTATGCAAATGGTTGGAAACAATTAGCTTCACACCATTGACCATTGACCAATGTTCCATTCCCACGGGCTCTTGGGCAACTCAAAGTAGCCACGGGGACATCTATAGGTAGGGGTCAAATGTATCATTGTGAACCGCATGAGACTCTAATGTTGCAAACCCAAACCCACCGCATGTTGTTAGGAATCTACTTGCACACAAATTAATTTAACAACACAAATATAATAAATATGCACTAACTTGAAAGAAGATAGCAATATTGTA
Organism: Torreya grandis; assembly: GCA_037957365.1. Taxonomy (NCBI): domain Eukaryota; kingdom Viridiplantae; phylum Streptophyta; class Pinopsida; order Cupressales; family Taxaceae; genus Torreya; species Torreya grandis. Next base: position 562,740 of record JARHVA010006491.1, on the reverse strand, counting down.
TTGAAATAACAAAATCACATTAAAGTATTGCGGGTCTTTTCGAAGGGAAAGCCTCTTTTGAGGATGATTCAATATAAAATATTCAATAGATGATCCTTCTTCTTACACAAGCTCTTTATTTAAACTAATCTACCCAAGACAATTACTATTTCTCATACATGTGGGATAATTACAAATAGCAAATGAGACAACTTACAAAACATGTGTGTCCAAGTTTTTGTTTAACACAATACAAATTAAAATAGTAAGGATTAAAGGGGTCTTAACATGCCCTCCCCCTTTAAAAAATTGTCGTCAAAGCTTGAAATGAGGAAACTATTTTTGTAACTGGAGTAAGGGTTCCCACATGTTTTTTGGTTGCATGTTGCTCCATTGTATCAAAAACTCTGATAGCAGGGTTGCAGTGCTGGGAGGAGCCCCTGTCTAGGATATACTAAGGTTCTTTGATATAGCCTTTAATGTCAAGCTTGAAAAGCGCAGTTTGGGCTTGAACATGTTAACCAAAGACCTTAAACATGAAAATAAAATGGATCTTGGAGGAGGGAAGCTCCAACTTATGTGCCACGGGACTAATATTCTAGAGCATTTTATAAGGACCATAAAACTTGGGTGCTAGTTTCTGATGATCCTTCAACTTCAAAGAGGATTACTTATAAAGTTTTAGCCAAAGAAAAATCATGTCACCTATGTTGAAAACCTATTCAGAGCAACATTGATTGGCCTTTTGCTTCATGTGGTTCAGTGCCAAATGGAGGTTATCCTTGAGAGTTCGAAAGATATTTGCACCATTCTGAGTGTAGCATCGACTGCTTGTACCTTAGAACTCCCTGGAAGGTATGTTTGAAGAGAGGGTGGTAGCTGACCATAGACGACTTCATATGGTGTTGTACCACTATTCAATGAGTGATAACCATTTGACCCAATGAGTGTTGACCGAAGGCAAAACAATGTAGATAGGTCTCCAAACATTTGTTGACAATTTCTATTTGACTATTTGTTTGCGGATGGTAGGTGGAAGTCATTTTAAGTTGGATGGCATAGTGGTGGAAAAGCTCCTTCAAAAAGTGACTAGTAAAAGTGGAATCATAGTTGCAAATGATTGAGGTGTAGACACTTTCTAAATTATACAACACCTCAGTGTTGTACACTTGGCAAATACATATCATAGATGTACTTTCAATTTCTAGACCTTTCTCGCTGTCAAAAGGTTCGTATACACTATCTCTTTGTGCCTAATTGCTTATCTCTTAGTCCGACCAATGTTATTCTGATGACCTAGAATGTTATAAAGAAGCTTATCTTCCATCTCTATAAGTTCTAGATATACCACTGTTTTCCAACTACTCAAACACTTGCGTCCTAATTAGACGCTTGCATCGACACAAGTGTCCTATCCCAACACAAGTATTCAGTGCCCTAAAGCCATCTAAATTATAAATGAAACACATCCCAAGAATCGACCTAAGTGCTTTAGTGCGAGATATTCTCTGAAGGGATTGGTATAAATACAAGATCAATCCTTATTCATTCATTACCTAACACATAACAACTTCTTACCTACTCAAAAGACAACCTACCAAAATAATTCTATCAAGCACTCAAGTGAGCAAAGCATCCTTATATTCTTTTATTTCCATATCAGTTATAGGGACAACACATGTACAAGTCTAAAGTACTGAAAAAGCAACCCAAGAGTTATATTTGCCAAGTTACAAGCTAGATTATCGTTGTACTTTTTTTATCACACATTGCATGATTCACACACAACTCAACACACAGGAAGAAATACATAAGTTTGAGGCATTTTTCGGAGTATTGGCTATGTAGGCAATGCTCATTGATAGAGGGCTCTTTGGAACAACTCGACATTGTGTGCCCACTAACATTTTTTTCATAACTAATATGAAGATGAAGAACTAGGGTTTTGCTATTTGACAAGGAGCAATAGTTTATGAGCCAAATTTGAATGCACTAAAATGAAGATGACACAAAATCTAGAAGTATCTAGGTGGTTGCATCCAGTTTCAGCAAGTATTCTGTATTGGACATTTGCATACAAGCTAGATAGTTGCATTGGCACATCCATCCTAGATTGACGCAAGTGTCTGCAACTACCATAGTTACCAGGTTCGGCCGCATCTGGGCCAAATGCAGAAAAATCCGCATTTTTTTCGGCGCGCGGATTAATACATGCGGGTTCGGAGTCTTCGGACTTTTTTTTATTATTAAATATTTTTAACATTAAAAAAACATAAAACCCTAAAAAGCGCAAACGCGGAAACGGGAAACCCTAAGTTTATGCGCGGGAACCCTAAAAATCGTTATTTATTGGCCGCGAGTGCGCAGAAGTAAAGCACAGCGATTAAGCAAATCTGATGGTAAATACTAATTTCCCGGCGACTGCTGTAACAACTGAGAGTGTAAACTGTAAGGACTGCCGCACTGCGAGTGTAACGCGACTGTTTTGAGTTTGAAGGCACGGTCGGCGCTTGGAAGGCACGGTCGGCGCTTGTTCGAGGCTCGAGCTTGGAGTCAAGCACGCAGGCAACAGCCCGGATCACCTCCGAGAGTCGACGGCGGACGAACGCACTACACTGGCAACCGCCCGGATAGCATCGGAGACTCCACGCCGGACGAACGCAGCAACAGGTAGGGTTTTTTTATTTTTATTAATATTTATTTAGTAATATTTATTTATTAATATTTATTTAGTAATATTTATTAATAAAATTAACATTTATAAAATCAATTTTATATGTTGTTAAAATTAATAAAGTAATATTTATTAATAAAATTAACATTTATAAAATTAATTTTATATTTCATAAATAATTTAAGTTTTAAGTTTTAACATTATATTTAAATTTTATTAATAATATAACATTGTAATTTAAATATAATTTATTATATAAACAAATATATATGTTAATAAAATTAACATTAAAAAAAATAACAAATATATAATAAAATTTAAATTTGATAAAAATATTAAAAAATGAAAAATATTTAAAACAAATATTATAAAAAACAAATTACGATTTAAATATAAAATAATTTTCCCTTAACAAATATAAATAGAAAATAAAATAAATTCTATTAAAAAAATAAATATAAATATAATATCAAATATTTAATAATACATTTACTTAAATATAAAATAAATTTTATATTTAAAAACAAATATAAAAAAAAATTAAAAAAATTAAAAATAAATTTATATATATAAAAACAAATATAAAAAATAAAAATATTTAAAATAAATATTATAATTATTAATTTAAATTAATTTTTATTAACAATTTAAATTTTTTTGATTTAAAAATTTAGTAATATTTATTTATTAATATTTATTAATAAAATTAACATTTATAAAATTAATTTTATTATTACATGTTAAAATTTATAAAATTAATAAAGTAATATTTATTAATAAAATTAATATTTATAAAATTAATTTTATATTTCGTAAATAATTTAAGTTTTAAGTTTTAACATTATATTTAAATTTTATTAATAATATAACATTGTAATTTAAATATAATTTATTCTATATATATATATATATATATATATATATATATATATAAAATTAGCATTTTAAAAAATAACAAATATATAATAAAATTTAAATTTGATAAAAAAATATTAAAAAATGAAAAATATTTAAAACAAATATTATAAAAAATAAATTACAATTTAAATATAAAATAATTTTACCTTAACAAATATAAATAGAAAATAAAATAAATTCTATTAAAAAAATTAATATAAATATAATATCAAATATTTAATAATACATTTACTTAAATATAAAATAAATTTTATATTTAAAAACAAATATAAAAAACATTAAAAATAAATTTATATACATAAAAACAAATATAAAAAATAAAAATATTTAAAATAAATATTATAATTATTAATTTAAATTAAATTTATTAACAATTTAAATTTTTTTGATTTAAAAAAATTATGTGTAAAATTAAAATAAAATTTATATTTAGAAATATAGAAAATATAAATATTTAAAATAAACATTACTATTAGAAATAAAATCAAAATACATTTAGATTTTATTCTTTTTGATATATTAGAAATAATAATTTTTTGATATATTTTATTTTTTAAAGTTATGTCATTTAAAATTAAATTTAATATTATTTTGATATGTTTTAATTTTTTATTATTTTTTTATAGTTATATAATTTTATTTTATATACGTTATTTAGTTAAATTTAAAATAAAAAATAAAATTTTTATAGTTTTTTAAATGTGTAATAAAAAATGTTTATAAAACTTCTGCAGGGTAAGCTATCATCATGGCAAGCCAACCGCTCGAAAAGAAATATATTGTTCAGCGAGATGCGAATCCCAAAAACATGCAATGCACGCTTTGTGGCTCGAATATCACAGGGACTACAACAAGGGTTCGAAACCATTACATTGGAGGCCCAGATGTGAAAATTTGTCCAATAACGTCGCATAACCCCATGTATGCAGCGTTTGTAAGTCAAATCAAAAGCAAATATGAAACAAAGACAATTGCATCAGTGTCTGAATCTTCAAAGAAGGCCAAAATTCAACGTAGTCTGACACAATTTGACTCATTTTCTAGCTCAACGCATTCTCCAGCATCTACCCAAGCTAGCGAAAGTGCACATCAAATGTCTCAATCCCAACCTTCTTTGAAAGATATGTGGAAACCGTAGCAAAAACATGAGGTAGATAGATTGGTGGCCCGATTTTTTTATGCAAATGCGATCCCCTTCAATGTTGTTCGAAATCCACATACAAAAGCAATGGTAGAAGGGATCGCCAATTTTGGGAAATGGTACACAATGCCATCTTTTGAAAATCTGAGAACTGTTCTGCTGGAAGAGGAGGTGACATCTATATCTAGTGAACTAGATAAAATGAAAAAGCAATTGAAAAAATCAAGTTGCACTGTAATAAGTGATGGGTGGTCTGACACAAAGTGAAGACCTCTCCTTAATATATTGACTCAATGCCCTAAAGGTTCTATGTTTATCAAATCAGTTGATACAAGCAATGATGTGAAGACTGCAGATTTCATTTTCAAATGCATTGAATCTGCTATTCTGGAGATTGGAGAGGAAAATGTTGTCCAAGTTATTACAGATAATGCAGCAAATTGTAAAGCAGCAGGGGATCTTATAATGAACAGGTTTCGTAATTTGTTTTGGACTCCATGTGCAACTCATGTTTTAGATCTTTTGCTTGAAGATCTTGCAAAGTTGGAGTGGGTAAATAATGTTGTCAGAGAAGGAAAACAAATTTCAAAGTTCATACTTAATCACCGCTTGACTTTGAGCTTGTATCGCTCATTTGCAAAGCGTGAACTTCTCTCTCCAACTGAAACAAGATTTGCATCTAATTTTATCACTTTGCAAAGGGAGGTGGAGGAGAGGACAGCATTGAGAAGAGTTGTAGTAAGTGAAGAATGGGCACAATCTAAGCTTTCTAAGGAAAGCGTTGCAAAAGACATTGAAAGAATTATCTTGGGTTGTTCATTTTGGGAGGGTGCCGAAAAGACACTAAAGGTTTTTGAGCCACTAGTCCAATTGTTGAGATTAGCTGATGGCATGAAACCTTGTATTAGTTTTGTGTATGAGGGCATGGAGCAAGCAAAAGAACAAATCAAAAAAGTATTGGCAGATGAAGTTGATGAAGTTCAACGTATTTGGGACATTGTAGACATCCGATGGAACATGTTACATCGACCTATACATGCAGCAGGTTGTTATTTGAATCCAAAGTTGATAGAGGTGGATCATGATGCAGAGGAGGAGGTAAAGAATGGTGTATTGGCAACAATAGACAGGTTGGTTCGAGATGAAAATGATAAGGCTAAAGTGAGAAGGCAGCTGACTACATTCAAGAACCAAGAAGGCTTGTTTTCCCTCAAGGAAGCACAAGAAGACATTGCTAGTATGGATCCCCATTTATGGTGGCAAATGTATGGTTCTTCTACTCTAGAGTTACAAAAGCTTGCCGTGCGTGTCCACAGTCAGTGTGCCAGTGCTTCTGCATGCGAAAGAAATTGGAGCACGCATGATTTGATCCATACTAACAAAAGAAACCGACTAGGAGCCAAAAAGCTCTCAAATCTTGTGTTTGTTCATAGCAATTTAAGATTGCTTGAGCACAATATTGCAAAAGAAGATGACAATCTTCATCTTGGAGAAGTAGAACCATCCTTTGAAGGTGTTGAAGAAAATATTGATAATGTTGATGATCTTGTTACAGGATTTGTTGATGGTGCTGGTGCTGGTGCTGGTGCTAGTGTTAGTGCTAGTTTTGATTTTGAAGCAGGGTTTGATGTTGAAAATGTTTGAAACTTAAGTTTTGTATCAATTTTCAGCTTAGGCTCTAAACTATGGACATTTTACTATCTTTTAATGTAATTCAAGTTTGAAACTTATGCATTTCTCAATTTTGCAACTGTTAAATTAATATTCAATGTTTCATTCCTTACTAGATTAAAATATTTTACACACACACACACACACACACACACACACACACATATATATATATATATTTTTTTTCCAAACCGAATTTTTTTCTGGATTTTTCCGAACCTTTTCAAGAATTCCGCATTTCTGTATTTTTTTGGCCTCCCGAACGCATCCGGATTTCCGAACCTGGTAACTACAAAGGTCAAATTTTTAAAATTAGGTAATTGTTCTAGAATTCGTATCCAATCCACTTTCTCCCTGTTCCAGATCCATATTCTATATTAATATCATAACCAACTAAGTATCTTGTTTTCATTGTCAGTACAATATCTAGCATAATTGTACTTTCTATCTTTATCATCTCAACATAATAAATTGAGTATATGTTCTATTTGAGTTTCACAAAAAATTGACCTGCTTTAGAGATAGTCTACTATCCTTGTGCCCTAGGCTATCTACATGTCAGGGTTAAACATCTAGTGAACCCAACGTTTCATTCGCAAAACCCTAGGTATTGATCTAGGGTTTCTTGAATTTCTGTTTCTGATTTCTGAATTCAAATTTAACAAAATTTTATAAGTCAGATTACATTTTGTATTTTTATCAATATGTTTAATATGAATATATCTGTTAGTTACTTCACATTTCAATACTTCATAGTAGTTATTACTTGTTATGTTTCATACATGCTTAAATCGGTCTCATCTATAAGGGGTTCCAAATTTGATTACTGCAAATCACATGTATTCTTGCATACACCCTCTTGTTATAATGTTTACAATGAGATCCTACATGTTACTACAAAATGCCAAAGGGAGTGCATAAAACAATATTTCTCTTCTCACCATGCCACAAACTCTTCCAATGATGTTATAGCTAAACTTCACTTTGGGACTTGCTACATTGTTCCTCTCATTACAAGGATGATCTTTTAGATGCATTATGCATGAACTTTTTACCAAGTAATGTAGATCCACCATATGTGATTTTTGTGTCAAATTCCATAAAATGCACTGAACATAATATATCCTTTGAAAATGTAGATCTATCACCGCAAGACCTCATAAATTGTTGCTTACCATTATACATTCATGTTTGTGTGTGTGATAAAATTGTAAAAAGAGCCCTTGTGGACAATAGTTCAGGGCTCAACATTTGCAAATCCTTTCTTTCCTTGGCATTGGGCCTAATGATTTGAAACCTTCCAATGTGAACATCAAAGGATTTGATAATATTTCATGAAAAGTGTTGGGGCAAATAACATTAAACAATTAAACATTATTGTGGGGCCCCATACATTACCTACTTTGTCCCATGTCATGCCAAATGATTTAAACTATAATATACTTTTGGGAAGGGTTTGGATACATCAAATGTATGTAGTTTTATCTACTCTACATGCATGCTTAAAATTCAGCGATCAGTGATTTGTTTACACATGTCTAATGGATACTAACCCCTTCAAACATTATGCCATAATCCAACAAACAAATAATCCTACGCCACAACCTTATCAACCTAATTTTGGTTTTTGACATTTTCTCAAATATGGATACAAAGGACAAGGGTTGGGTAAACGTGAGTAGGGGACAACTCAATCCATCTCTGCTACAAATAACACCAATAGACAAGGCTTGGGTTTTTGAGATAAATCCGTAAACCATAAGCAATCTACTTGCACCACACCTTGTTTCGAAAAGGCCACATCTGAATGTATGCATACTTCCACAACAAATTTGTCTTTGGTTTACCCTCATTTGATTGATGAGACTGCTTCACTGAAAACTTTGACATTTGATGACTTTTCAAATTATGAGTCATTATTGGAGTACTTGGGGGCATACAAGGTCTCTCTTCCTTCTATCATAAGAATAGATTTCCTCATGCCACCTTTGTTAGATCAACATATCAGAAGGCCTTGAGTCATATCTTTCATGATTTCATTCACAAAACTATTGAAGATTATGTTGATGATTTACTTGCCAAATCCAAGCACAAAAAAGACCATGCTCATGATTTACAACATATATTTGAACATTTACCAAATTTAATGTCCATATAAGTCCCCAAAAATGCATTTTCGGAGTGTCTTATGAAAAGCTCCTTGAGTACATTATTTCCCAACGAGGTATTGAGGTTGATCCCAAAAAGGTAAAATTTATTGTTGAGATGCCACCACCAATGAATTTAAAGTAGCTACAATATTTACAAGGTAGAATTCATGCTATCTGACGTTCATCACTCAATTGGCTGATAAAACAATTCTTTTCACGTATTCTCTCAAAAAAGACACCAAATTTCTATGGGGTGACATTTGTCAACAAAACTTTGATAAAATCAAAGAATATTTAGCAAACCCACTAGTACTCATGCTTCCTTTTTTAAATAGGCCACTTCTCAATATATTGGTTACTCTTGAGGCCCTTAGAGCCTAATTATAAAGAGTGGGGGATTTATTAAATCAGTCATCAACTGATTGATTATAAAGTAAAATATACAACAATAGAAAAATTATGTTTAGCCTTGGTTTTTGTTACACAAAAACTATGACACTATTTGATCAACAATGAGGTTGATGTGATAGTTAAATAAGATATATTAAAGTTCTTTATGAGCAAAACTAATCCGTGCATAGTTCTCGCGGCGCCAAGATTACTCCTCGTTTGCTCTACTATGCCAGGGACGCACCTCTCACTCAATATTGTTGCATTGGGCATGTTCTTGTTATGTCAGGCACACAACTCTCACCCAATGTTGTACACTCCTTTTCTGAGTTTATTCAAAGTTATATGCATAAATCCCGCATCAAAGCGTAGATTTTTGTGCACTGACAACTGTGCACTTTTCATTATGCACTTCACAACCTGTAGTCTCATGCATTGCACAAGTCCTACGCTTGATCATCAAATTTTGCGTCCTCTACACTTGCAGTTCAATGTACCTTGTAGTTCCATGTCATAGCTCACAACCTTACAAACTTTACAGTTCTGCACCGTAGCTCATAGATCCATGCACTTCATTGGCCCGTGCACCACACAAGTTCTATAATATCTCCACTGAGATCTACCTAGAAATACATGATTTTTTAAATTTTAACAACATATTCCTTAATTAGATTACACAACGAGAATATAATGAGTGATCTATATAAAGCACTATAAGTATGATAACTATAAAATAAGCATATGACATTTATCCATCACCAATAACTATCAACGTAAAACACATCATACTGAATATAAAAAGTAATTACAACCTTCCAGCCATGGCAGGTACAATCCTATAGCCATCACTGTCAATGTACTATAAGTAAATAATTACAACTTATCATGATAATATTTTTAACAATAAATACTTTACAATGTGCAAAAACAAGATACATGGCTCCATATAGCATGAATTTTTTGAAACTCTAGTATCTATGGCAATCTCAAGTGTTGTCTCCAAGTAAGTACTATTGTGGGGAGGGAGAGCATCATCTGAGCACTTTTTCACACCAACCATGGACCAACGATCCCTCGCATAATCTTTCATCAGGAAATGGCCCTCCCTTCACAGATGAGTAGATAGTGACGGTGCGGAAATTCAAAGAGACAAGCTAGTACCCATGTGCTGTATGATTTATAAAACCATGCAATGCACCATAATTTTTTTTGTTCTAACATGATATCACACAAACATGTACATCATACAAATGAAATAACAATGTCTAACGAACATAACTTTGGCCAAAATTTTTAATAGTTGATGATATCTAGGATTAGTCAATTATAAACATACCATTTGATCGGATTACATTCATTTGGTATTACGATGCTAGTAAGTTAGTGAAGTCCGTCTCATTACTTACTCAAAACTATCAATGCGATATTTGGTTATCATAAATATAACCAATAGATTTATACAGACTATCTCCTACTAGCAAACAAAAAACATGCTAAGTACAAAAATAATCAATGCATACGTTTAGTCCATCAAACATATGAATAATTTCCACAACATCATTTAACACATAAATAACAAGAATAACAATTATAATTTATACCATTCGGATGTAAAATATGTCTAATTGCAATTTTCTAATTATTAAGTAATTTCTGATAAAAGATACTCTATGACAACCCATATTATCATAGTCCAATGTTTTTGAGTTCCACTACTTTATACAAACAACTATTCATAATTAGATTGAGAATCAATTGTCTCACAAACTTAGTTATATGTTAAATGAACATGATCTTCATTAACAATCCGTGTTATGAGTAAGATACTCTACAACAATATTTATTTATGAAGATGTAATTAATCTAATATAAAGATATTCCACATATGGTCTCTAGCTCAACAAATAAATTAATAATTTGTTACTTTGTGACTCAATTAATTTAGTTCATGGATATCTATTACAAAGTTGTGGCTGGTATTCTCATCTACTATTGATCATACCTTATCGAGCATAAACCACATTAAAAGATTGGTATTATGAGTATATAAGAATAATTACTAGTATCCCCACCTATGAATATACTGCTTCTATATAGGATATTCCTTATGTCCTATATATGTATATTCTTGCATTATTAGTAGATATTATGTTTTAGCATTATTCTTACCTCATAAACTTATCAGTTTTTTTACCATAGAGACATAGGATTATGCTAGGTTTTCATACTTTTTATTTTCTCATATAATTTGGAATATCAAAGAAGTATTCATATGGCTATCCTAAAATAACAACAGTCTGTAGTTTCTTTTAAATACTCTTGCATTTTAGCATTATAGTTTTATTTAGATAAACATATCATATCCTACATCTTATCGGTGTAAATTACATATTAAATATCATCATATTTATAAAACACATATCGCTATACTTAGGGCATTCTAGTTAGCAATATGAAATCCATACTAATATCATATCTAACTAGTATAACTGTTATAATTCGACGTTTACGAATATCACATACTCTTTTATTAAGATGTATTGCATCGATTTATATCAAGGCATCCCCATCTATTGTTGGTCACACTATACTATATTAATGGTTTTTCTAAATACTCATAATTTCCTTAGATTTGAAATCTACACATAAAGAGTAATCTAAGTCCATGCCCAACTACTAATTTTTAATCATTTATTATATAGACATTTTAACCTTCAATGCCCTGTTAAGCATGAATGAAAAAGACAATAACTTTCAAATTAGTAATTTTATAATAAAACTATGGTTCAAATTTCATACCCTGTATTCTTGTGAAGCGCTAAGTAGCAAGTATGACAGGGATTGATATGCCCGGATGTTAAATTTTCACAAGGCGTTGATTAAACACTTTTTGGATCTTCTAAAAGGGAATTTATGAAGTGATGTTTATATGCATTAATAGATTAATATAACAGACTACACATATGTCCTGCAATGCAATATTATGACGTATTATTGATTACTCTAATCTCCTTTAGAATTATTACATACAGACATAATATTATCACAAGTAATAGTGAATTTCTGCATGGAATTCCAAATCGCCTCATTCCTACATGGACTTCCAAATCACCTTACTCATTTTCTTTATTTATGTATTTATGTATAATGGACTGATGTGTTTTAATTTTGTACGGAATAATAGAAGTCCTTAAATAGATTTAACAGACGACCATATTTGGGTAAGGAGCTTCGACCCATTTTGAAATCTTATTTAATATAATAGTATATACAGACTTTTTAAAATTCATTGAATTTATTTTTAGGGTCGTTAGTTGTTGATAGACACTGCACACACACACACATATTACATAAATTTAAATCATTGTGTGTATGAGGTCTAGAAGTGTACTACCATTAAATCAACAAATTCGTCACACACACACACACACCACATAACTTTAAATTACCATGTACATGACATCTATAAGTGCACTACCATTAAATCAACAAATTTGTTATATATATATATATGTGAATGACATAACTTTAAATTACTGTGTGTATGGTGTCTATAAATACACTACCATTAAATCAACAAGTTTGTTATTTTCTTTCTAAAATAAATCGTTGCATTTCCTAAGTGTAATCCAAATCATACTAATCTATACATACTATGAATTTAATTTACTCTATATAATATATGCATACTGAGAATCTACTATACATGATTCGTTGTATTTTAATATTTTCCCAATTTACTATAACATTCAAAATGAATATAAAAAATTGAATTTCAACCCCTGCTTGACAAAATGCTTTGTTTTTTTTCTCCAATTTCCCTTTTATATTTTCTCTCTCCTTCTGCGCTTGCTGTGCCTCTTCTTTCTTTTTTTCCTCCTCACAAAATGGTACGCCTACTTCCCCCTATGTCAATATATTCTTTTTTTAATTCCCTTTACATGAAAAAGGGGCGTGGCTTTTTGCTTTTAAATCTGGGTTTCTCCTCAAGAAAATGTGTCCCTCTTACTCTTTTATTCTTTTTTTAAAAGTATGACGATTTTTTTTAAAACTATCATTTTTCTTAATTTAATTTATCTTTTTATTTTTTCCTCTATATTTAATCTTTTCTCCTTTTCCATCTTATTACCTTATTTTATTTTTTATTTCTTATTTTTATATTTTTAAAATTATCTTAATAATAAATGACTATTTAATACAAAAAGTTAGTCATAGTAATTTGATTAAAAAACACTATTATAGACACATAAAATTGTTACACTAAGCTAACCATGCGTAAATACTATTTAAATGCAAAAAATATTAAAATATATTATGTTAACCATTTAAATTATACATCTAATCATGTCCTAAATAATGTAGTGTATGCAGGGTTTTAGTCGATTTCTTTGTAGGTCTTCAACATCTCCATCTATGTCACGTTCTCCGATGATGTTCTTCTTCCATCACGCTCTGAGGGATGAGTTCTTCTGCATCAACCTCACAATAAGCAGGTAGTTAGACCATAATAACATGATATTTATACATCATAAAATATGACTGCAATAATAAATCAACATGATCGTAATGTAAAAACACACTACAACTAGCTCATAGCAATGTAACCAAAGCAATATTCAACTGTTCTATAACATATATCTCAAAGTTTAATTAAAAATAACCAAATCAAATTTATCAACTATAAATATCCATGGATAGTCATATAGTTTTTTTAGCGAGAAATCATGATATGACATCCTTCCTCCTTAAAGCTAGTCATCGCCCTGAATGACTCTTATTCAAACATAAGTTCTGAATTAAAAAATATTGTTCAACAGAAAAATAATATAATATAATAATATTTCATCAAGCAAATAAATATGAAAATTGCTTATAGAACTCATCATAGTCCTTCCAAGTAGCACTATCTTCAGAGTATTGGTCCTACTATACCTTACACTATGACATATCTCTATTATGCAAATGAAGTTTGAGAGTGCCAATTACTCTGATTGGTTCTACCATGAAAACCTCAATACCCAGAACCTACAAAGTATTTCAATCTAATACATATGTAGGATCAACTATATACTTTTTAATATAAGAAACATGAAAGATATTATGTAATAGAGCTAGGGTTGGTGGCAATTCAAGTATATATGCTACATAATTGATCACTTCTACCACATCAAAGGGTCTCACATATTTTGATGATAATTTCGCTGATTTCTCAAATTTAACCAAGCTTTCATGCAGTTTAACCTGTAAGAATACTTTATTTCTTACAAAAAATTGCCTATCTATCCACTTCAGATCAACATAACTCTTCTGCCTATCAGTAGTCTCAATCAAACTCTGCTTGATTAGTCTGACTTGCTCTTCCTTTTCTAAAAGCATCTCAAGTCCAAAGACTACTCTATCCTCCAACCTGTCCCAATTGATTGGTGTCTTGCACCTTCTTTTGTATAGTGCCTCAAATGGTGCCATATTTAATGCTGATTGATATGAGTTGTATGTAAACTCTACCCACAAAAGTTAATTTTCTCATTTGTATTATTGATCCATGCAATACATACAAAGTAAATCTTCTAATATCTTATTAACTTGTTATCTGACCATCAGTCTTTGGGTGATATGTAGGTTTGAAATTTAGTTGAGTACCCAAAGCTAAATTCAGAATTACCCAAAATATAGAAGTCATCTTTAGATCGTGATCTAAAATGATCTTCTCTGAAAATCCATGCAATCTATATACTTCTTTTTTAAACCTCTTCACAAGAGTAGGTGTATCATCTGTCGAATTACCTAGTATAAAATGAGCCACCTTGTTTAGTTTGTTAGCTACAACTAAGATCATATCGTCCCTATTCCATGATATCAATAACCCTTGGACAAAGTTCATATTGATCACCTTCCATTTCCATTTTGGACAAATTTCTTCTGATCACTTTCCATTTCATACTGATCTTCTCTGAAAATCCATGCAATGTATATACTTCTTTTTAAAACCTCTTTACAAGAGTAAGTGTATCATTTGTCAAATTGCCTAGTATAAAATGAGCCACTTTGTTTAGTTTGTCAACTACAACTAAGATCATATCGTCCCTATTCCATGATATCAATAACCCTTGGACAAAGTTCATACTGATCACCTTCCATTTCCATTTTGGTATATCATGCAGATATAACAACCCAACTGGATGCACATGCTCAGGGTTCATCCACTGATATTCTAGACAATATGACATAGTCTACCACATCTTTATTGATTCCCTTCCAAAAATACAATGCTCTAAGCTCTGCCATGAGCTTGGTTACTTCTGGATGTCTTGAATATGGGGCATTGTGCAATTATTTTAACATTGTGCTTCGTAGATTCTATCAATTTAACACATATATTCTTCCATTATAATGCAAAATACTATCACTCTCAAATATGAGTCCCTAATATCGAAGATTTTGAGCTTTCTTAGATAATTTTTTTTTGACTTGATCGTAAAATTCATTTTTTAGTGAGCATTTAATCACTCGATCCTTGAAAGTACTCCTGATAGTATTCACAGTTGTGATGTACCTTTTATGACTAAGGACATCAACTACTCTATTTTTCTTGCCTTTGATATAGTTGATATTAAAATCATAGTCAGATAAGAACTCAAGCCAACATCTTTGACAAGCATTCAAATTTGACTAGGTGAATATATACTTGAATCCCAAGTTTTTATAAAAAGGGGTAAAAATAATATAAATAAGAAAAAAACATTACAAGAAGAACGGGGGCAAAAACCCACAGAAGAAAACAATAAAAACTGAAAAACTAGGCAATTGCCCAACTAGACAATATTATGAACCTCCATATCAGCCTCCAGAATTCTGTCCAAATCAGAACACAATGGCGGGTGGAGAGACCTCCAATCATCAATATTTCTACCATCCAAATGGTCAGACGCCCATTTAGCCAAAAAATTCACTGCTCTATTCCATTCTCATAGAATATGAGCAAAAGTAACGCTATCCATAAGCGAGCAAATTTGCAAAATTTGTTGCACAATCAGAGATAGTTGCCAATTGACATCCACCACTTTCCTCTTGATGAGCAGGTTAATCAAGACTTGAGAGTCTGATTCACAGATAATCATATGCCAACTTAACGCCTGGGCCTTCTCAAGGGCATAAAGAATGGCCTAGCCTTCCATCATGTTAATGGTTTGCATCCCCTCAAGAACTGCAAAAAAAAAATCACCGTACCTTCAAAATCCCTTCCTATCCCTCCAGTAGCTGTGGGACCCAGATTACCTCTGGAGGAACCATCCGTATTAATCTTAAGAATCCTACTAGGGGGCGCTGCCACTGACCAGTCTTGAGAATCTGCTCCTTGACCTGCTTGCTCCTCCTGACACACGCAGACTTATCAGATAACTGCTAGATTCCAAGTCGTGCCACCACCTGAGCGTCTTATTTGGTCAAAGGAAGGCAAATCGCACACTTTGCTTGGATGATTTTTTGGATCATCCCCAACACTTTTTGCCATACTTGCTGCACCATGACTCTCACCCCCCAAAAAATTTGCCTATTTCGCTCAAGCCAGATATGCTAAAATAAGAAAATGGGGCCGCTCAGCCATATGTCCTGCAGGAAGGGCGTCCTTGAGGGGGTTCTCCCAAGCCATTCCAAAAATCAACCACAGATTGAACATGAAGACATGGGCACTGCCAAACATCCCACTAATAATCCCAGAGTTGCAAGGCAAAGGGGCATCGTAAAAAAAGGTGTGCAGAATCCTCCTCGGCCGCTCCGCACATAACACATATAGAAGGGCCTTGGAAACCTCTCTTCCAGAGATTGTCCCAGGTCAAGCCCTTGTTCCAGGCCAACATCCAAGAAAAATAGTTACATTTAGGCCATGTGAAGTTATTCTAGACCTGTCTCCACCACTGCACTTCCCCCTGCGCAATCTCTGAAAAAGTAAAGCCTGATAACCAAAAGAAACTGTGTACGCTCCCTTGGGATTGGGAGACCAAGTTAGCTCATCCTCCTGAAGAGGACAATAGCGGTGCTTGGAAAGGATGTGCAATAGCTCCTCATTCTCTTCTTGCATCCCATTAACAGGCCAAGTTTCGAAAGCTTTCCAACGAGCAACTTCAACCTGTCCTTGAGTAATATAAGTTTTGAAGTCACTCACCCGAGACCAGCCAGCATCAAGGAGTCTCTGACAAAGGTTCAACAAATTTGGAAACTGAGAAATGATGGGAGGATATCTATCCCAAGAGTCAGACCAAAAGAGAGCCTTGGATACCTATTTACAAATCAAGAATAAGTTGTTCTTGATGAGAGCAGCCCCCTTTTTTGAGAGTACCCCATATTGCTGAACCTTTTCCAATAAGCGGATAGTGAGGGATGTCCATCTGAATGGTTCCAGGATAGTATTTCTGTGAGATAATTCTGGCCCAAGCTTTGTCTTGTTCGGTGCACCATCGCCAATAAAGTTTGGCCGCCAGAGCAATACCATTTAAGTCCATCTGCCTCAGATCAAGCCCGCCATATTGTTTGGGGCTATAGACAATCTCCCATCCAATAAGGCTCCATTTAGTGGAGTTTAGGCTACCAACCCATAAGAATTGTCTGGTAATCAAATCAAACTCCTTAACGAATCCCATCAGAGTAACCTGGAGCATACACCTATAAATGGGTAAAGCCTGCACCATTGATTGGATAAGTTAAACCCAGCCCGCAAAGGATAACCACCTGTGTGTCCAATGATTTAATTTCACCTGAAATTTATCCAAAATAGTTTGCCAAGATTCTTTGGATGTACGGCCAACCGAGATAGGGATACCCAAGTAAATCAAGGGGGGTCCCAATCTGAAAATGAAGAGACCTCACGATCCGCTGCTGAATAGGGCCCGAAGTATTGAAGAAGTAAATGGATGACTTATCTTCATTTATCTTTTGTCCTGAGGTCATAAGATAAACATCTAACACCCTGCGTAAATTAGCAGCTTCCGTCATTGTGGCCAAGCCCATAAGGTAGTGTCATCAACAAATTGCAGGTGAGATTGAGCCAACAAATCCCCTCCCCAATGCCATCCTTGGAGATGACCTTCCTCTCTGTTCCTACTGATCAACCGCCTCAAACCTTCAGTAAGGAGAAGAAAAAGGTATGGAGACAGAGAATCACCTTGTCGCAACCCTCTTGTAACACCAAAAATCTCCGTGTGTTCTCCATTGATAAGCACCGAGAAGGAAGTCAAGGAAATGCAGCTCATGATCCATTGAATCCATTCATCCGCAAAGCCAAAAGCACGAAGAACCTTCTGCAGGAAAGACCATTTGACCCTATCAAAGGCTTTGGCCATGTCTAATTTAATGAACATCACCTTATCTTTAGAGCTGGCCATGGAGTGAATAGACTCAACAACAATAACAATACCATCCAGGATTTGCCTGCCTTCCACAAAACCACTCTACTCTTCAGAGATCATAACTCCGCCCTCTTTTTGACCTATCTGCAATGATTTTAGAAATAATTTTGTAAACCACATTGCAAAGGAAAATAATGTGAAATTGAGTAGCCTATCAACACCTTCACATTTGGGTATGAGAGCAAGATAAGTCACATTTGTAGCCTGAAGCAATTGCTTATTTCGCTGAGATTCTTGGATAACAGCTAAAAGGTCGAGTTTGATGATATCCCAGAACTCTTGATAAAATTCAACTGAAAAGTCATCAAGTCCAGCCGCTTTCTCTTTTTTCATTTGAACAATGGTTTTCTCAAGCTCTCCAAGTGTGATTGGTTTCATTAAATTTTCATTCATTTCACGCGTCACCAATGACAGAATGCAGAAGAGAACCTGAGCTTCTTTTAGAGATTCTCCGTTAGCATCTTCCCTGAAGAGAGTAGAGAAGTACTGCACTACCTCCTCTGAAATTATCAGAAAAGAGTTAAGCTGCTCACCTCTTTCATTGACCAAGGCCGAAATGGAATTGCCATGTGTCCTGGCTTTGGACGAATTGAAAAAAAAGATATATTTCTGTCCCCCTCATGGAGCCATTCGATCCGAGCTTTTTGATTCCAAAAAATTTCTTCTCGTAGCTCACATTTCTCCAGGGCTTTCACAACCTGAGTTTCTTCTTGCAATAAGTCTTCAATCAGTCCTTCTTCTCTTATTATTCTCGTGATACCATCAAGCTTGGTTTGCGCAGCAGCCTTAGCATGGAAAATGTTCCCAAAAATTTGGTGATTCCATCGCTTGAGCTTGTACTTCACATATTGTAACGTTTTGGCAAAAATGTATATTGCCATACCATGGGCTGGCCTACCCCAATGCCACCAATTGGCAACACACTCATGGAGAGATTGATCCTGCAGCCACATGAGTTGAAATCTAAAGGAAGGAGAGTGCGGATGATGCTATGAGACACTAGTAAGCTTGATGGGCCAATGGTCTGATCCTTTCCAGTCCAAAATTTTAGACCTCATAGACCACATTCCACCAACCCAAAAAGCTGAAACCAGAAAATGGTCAAGTCTCTCAGCAATGCAATATTTCCCACTCCTGCAATTGTTCTAGGTGAACTGTCTGTTATTGGGTCTGACGTCAACTAAATTTAAGGTTTCAATGAAGTTGCACATTAGTAATGCAGATGGGTCCATCCTTGTTGTGCCACCACTCTTTTCAGTCAAATCAAGAATAGCGTTAAAGTCACCTGCCATTATTCAAGGGTGGAAGGGGGCCAGGCTACGGACAAAACTTATGTGGTCCCATAAGGAGCTTTTACCCTGCCAATCGTTGGAAGCATAGATGTTGGAGAAGAGAATGACTTCCCCCATCTCAAAGCTAGAAGCAATCATAGTCATAGAGTACTTAAAAGTCAACCAGCCTATGAGGCCAAACTTACGTGGGTTCCACAGACAAGCTAGTCCTCTTGAGTATCCAGTAGCACCAATGCATTGACATTCTCCTTGCCACCACAACTTGGGCGCACGTCTAGACATGTCTTCAACTGAAAGCTTAGTCTCTTGCAAGAAAAGGACATCCAACCTATGACATTTAATCAAGTTGTGAACAACCTTTTATCTGGGGCTATTGTTCAAACCCCTTACATTCCAAGATATTATAATCATTTCAGAGAGCTCAAAAAGTGTGCATCCAGAGTCTTTACTGACCCTGACTCCACCAAAGTCTCTCCCATTAGCTTAATCTTTTCCTGGTCCTTTTTTCTGCCAGGCTTACCAGATTTCTCTCCCCCTCCTTTCTTAAGGTCTTTTTGCTGAAGTGCTTCTTGCTGCCCCTGGATCCCCAGTTTTCCTAGTAGGGGGCATATTTCTATCTTCATTGGGGGGAGCAACTGAGGAAGTAATTCCTTCTGAAATTATCAGCTGCTGGTCCATATCCATATGACAATCTCTAGCATCCTGTGTTTCATTTAAATCCCCTGAAGCATTAGTCTCTAAAGCTGGTCCCTCAATCCCCTGGTCAAAAATTGTCAACCCGAGATTCATCTCCTGTTGGTTAAGGTCGTCCAATATTTCAAATCTATTGAGCGAGTCATCGAATTGTCTTTCCTTTGAGGGCCATTTTTGGCCTCTATTTCTATATCGGCCTTTAACCGGCACAAAACCGTCAGTATCAGGTTTCTCACCTAGAGTCGGACCCCTTTCCTTGTCAGTACCAAAAAGAGTGTGAATAGATTGAGCTGGCTGAGGTGCAGTAGATTTCAAAGTTGGGCACCATTGTTGCAAATGCCCATAAGCATGACATAGACGACAGTGAAAAGGGAGGGTTTCTAATCCAACTATTGTACCCATGTGAAAGGGCCCGCACTCATTTCAATAGCATTTGGTAATGGCTTACTAAGATCTATTTCCACACAAATACGGGCATAAGTCATTACCTTTTTCCCCATGAGTGACATTGAGGATCCTACTGGCCTTCCTAGCAAGGATGCAAGCAAATGGAGGGTGTCTTCATGACAGCATTTCACTAGAAAGTGGGGCAGACACACCCACACCGGGACATGGTTTGGTAGTTCCTCTGAAGGTATGAAATCGGCATGCCAGGGCTTGATAAACAAACCCACTTGATTATGAAAGTAAGGACCTCCAGCAAAAACTCATTGACAATCTGTTATACAGGTAAAAGTGACCATGAAATAGCTGTTGGCCAGTAATGTAATATCCATGTCTCCTTCTGGTGCCCACGTCCTCTGAGCCCATGCTTCCGGGAATAACAACGACGTCCTAAGCCCAAAAAACTTGTAGTACAAGGAGTGATTGGAATAGTATTCAATGTCTTCAGCAATCATTTCCATAGGTATGGCCAGCTTGAGCCTCTCCTTGCATCTTTCCAAACAGCCGTTGACTTTGAAAATACGCATACTTGGTTGCTTGAGAGCAGCAAAAGAGCCTAAACCATGTAAAAGTGGAGCCTTCCCACTACTGCTCGCTCCCTGGGACGTCTGTTGCAGTCCAAGCGCTTTCTAGTAGTTGCGCCCTGCTTTCTATCCTGTCGCGCCCTCATGCTCGCCTTCATCCATCGTGCCCAATCCGAGGTAATTGATTATTGAATGGCACTTGAGTCCCAAGTTATCCATCTTGAGCTCAAATGATTTTTCCAACAAGTAATGTCACCACACTTGCAAAGCATGTACAATTTCTTCAAGTTTCAGGTCATGAGGGGCATAGTTCATCTCATAAAGTTTTAATTTTCCTGATTCAAAAGCCACCACTACACCATTTTGCATAAGGAATCCTCTTATTCCATCCCCTGATGCATCCATGATCACTAAAAATTGATCATTAGGGTCAAGAACTCTTAACATTGGTGTTGTAGTAGGTCTTTTTTTCAATTCTTGAAAAGCTACTTCACACCTTTTTGATTGAACAAATTTTTAGTTTTTTTGTTGCAAAGAGGTAATTGGGTTAGTTGTCTTAAATTTTTTTGAAACAAACTTCCTATAATAGCCTGCTAATTCCATGAAACTTCTTACCTCATGCACATTTCTTAGTGCTGGCCATTCTATAGTGGCTCTTATCTTTACCAGATCTACTGAGATACTGTCCACATAGATAATAAGTCCTAGATATTGCACTCTCTCCTTGAAAATTGCACACTTAGATAACTTACCATATAATTTGTGCTTCCAAAACCATTGCAGAACTAATTCTAGATACTGAAGGTGCTCCTCTTCATTCTTAGAGTATATAAGAATGTCATCAAGAAAGACCAAAACAAAATGGTCTAGATAATCTCTGAACACATTATTCATGAGATTCATGGATGTTGTCGGTGCATTAGTCAACCCAAATGGTAACATTGTGAACTCATAATGCACATATCAAATTCTAAAAGCTGTCTTTAGAATATCCTCATCCATAATCCTCAGCTAATGATATTCAACTCTAAGATCAATCTTTGAAATGATTGTTGCTCCCCATATTTGATCAAAAAGATCATTTATATGAGGTAGTGAATACTTATTTTTGATAGTTGAATTGTTCAAATTTCTATAATCAATGCAAATTCAAAGAGTTCCATCCTTATTCTTAACAAAGATAATAGGTAGATTGCATGGTGACACACTTGGCTTGATCAACCTCTTTGACAATAATTCCTAGAGTTGAGCCTTCAATTTAACCAAATCAATGGTTATTATCCTATATGATGCCTTAAACTGTGGTTCTGAATAGTTATAATTTTGATAAAAAAATTGAACTCATGTTTAGGAGGCAATCTCGACAACTCCTCTGAAACACACCATAAAAATTCTTAAAAAATGGATAATCTTCAAGAGATGGTTCCTTAGATTCTTCAATTTCATTTATCTTAATGATAAATGCTTGACACCCTTTTCCTTGGGCCCTCTTGAGTTGCATAGTAGATATCTCCCTAAGCCTCAACTCTCATTTCTCATCTTGAATTTGCATCTGATTTTCAATATCATCCATACACTCAACTTTCTTCAAGTAGAAATAAACCTTGGCCTTATGATTTGAAAGTCAGTTGACTCTTAAGATCACATCATATAATTCTAGTAGTGCTACACACAGATCCACTACTATTGTGAATTTGGATAGCCTAATCTCTACTTCAACTAAATACTTGTCAACCATGACTTTTGAGTCATTCCCATATGGTACTGACCATGCATTTGCCATTATTCCAACTCTTCTAAATAACTTACTAAGCATTATAGGAGCTATAAAACATTTTGTAACCCTTGCATTTATCAAAATAGAAAGTGGATGATTAAACAAAGTACTTGATAGCTCTATGGGTGATGTTTGAAATTCAACTTGCTGATTATCAACTACTGCATGAATACACTACTGAAAACTACCCTACTAAAGATTATGACCTTTTCCCTTTGACTTATCCTAAGTACAGTCACGAGCATAATGGTAATCTCTATAAATGAAACAACCTCTAGGTGGTCCTTTCCTGTTAGTCTTTTGATTTATCTTGAAACCTCCTTTGAACCATTGCTCAATTTATTATTGCCTGAACCATCATTGAATTTGGATTTCTAACTTTTGAATTGCTTCCTAGAGTCTCCACTCATCTACTTCTAGTTTTTTTGAAATTTGACTTAGAATTTCCAAACTTTTTCTTGAATTTATCCCTGGCCTATGCAAGAGTCTTCAACTTCTATTCTTATTTGATTTATTTCTCAAAGACCTGGTCCATGGTAGGTCCATGAACAACTACCTCTCCACTAATCTAGGGTCTCAATTCCATGATAGTTTTTCTGATCTTGAACCTCTCATTTGCTTGGTACTGAGGTACGTACTTTAGAATTTTGATGAATTTATTTTATTATTCATTCACCAATAAATCTCTCTGATTCAAATTCTTGAAATATGTGAGTTATAATCAGAGTAACGCTGTGGAAGCTACCGTGACCTGAATAATCTCACAAACTAACCCCAAGTAATGGTGGTCAAGTTAAGATTCATTTTTAAATTTTTGTTGGACCACCACATAGATGCCTCACTAGCCAATTGGTAAGCTCCCCAAACTACTTTGGTGGCCTCATATTAATTTTAAATCTCAAAATACTTCTCTCTCTATTAGCCATGCTTCAGCTCCGTCATCTAGAATAGTTCCATCAAACTTAAGTTGACTCATATTTTTTATTTCCCTAGCCAACTCTATAATTACCTATGCTCTCACATCCTAAGTATTTTTTTTCTTAGTGGGATGCTCTTCAGATTCTTGCTGATGTTCTTTCTCTCCATGTCCATGAACTTCTTACTTCAAGACTATAATTCGATCCCTGGTATCATTCATGATTGTGAGAATATGATCCAAATTTTCTACTTGCTCAGTGGCATATCAGTTAGGATTAAACAAAGGGTTACTATCATTAACATTCCATGGACCCTCTGGATACTCTAGATTTCACCATCTCCTTTCTGGTAAATATAAAGATATGAAAGTGTTCGTAGACTTATTCAATCCTAGAGTTTGAACCATATTTCTGATACCATATGTAACATCCCCACTGAGATCTATCTAGGAATACATGATTTTTTATTTATTTTAACAACATATTTCTTAATTAAATTACACCACAAAAATATAATGAGTGATCTATATAAAGTATTATAAGTATGATAACTATAAATAAGCATGTGACATTTATCCATCATTGATCACTATCAACATAAAATACATCATACTAAATATAGAAAGTAATTACAACCTTCCAACCATGGTTGGTACAATCCTACATCCACTACTATCAATGTATTATAAGTAAATAATTACAGCTTATCAAGATAATATTTTTAACAATAAATACTATACAATGTAAAAATACAATATATATGGCTCTATGGATTATGAATTTCCTAAAACTCTATTATCTATGGTAAGCTAAAGTGTCATCTCCAAATAGGTACTAATGTGGGGAGAAAAAACATCATTCGAGCGCTATTTAACACCAACCACAGACCAAAGATTTTACATATAATCTCTATCATGGAATGACCCTCCCTTTATGAGTGAGTAGATAGTGACGGTTCGAGAATTCATAGAGACAAGCTAGTATCTATGTGATGTATGATTTTTAAAAACATGCAGTGTACAATAAAGAAATTCATTCTAACATAATATCACACAAATATATAAATCATACACATGAAATGACAATGTCTAATTAGTATTATTTTGACCAAAATTTTTAATATTTAATGATCCTTAGGATCAGTCAATTTCAAACACACCACTTGATTGGATTAACTTCATTTGGCATTGCGATGCCAGTAAGCTAGTGAAGTTCATCTCATTACTTACTCAGAACCATCAATGCAAGATTTGGTTATCATGAATATAACCAACATATTTATATAGACTATCTCCTACTAGCAAACAAAAAACATGTTAAGTACAAGAATAATCAATGCATACATTTAGTCCGTCAAACGTATGAATAATCTCTACAACATCATTTAACACATAAATAAGAAGAATAACCATTATAATTTATACCATCCAGGTGTAAAATATGTCTAACTACAATTTTATAATTACTATAAGTAATTTTTGATAAATGATACTCTATGACAACCCATAATATCATAGTCTAATGTTCTTGAGTTCCACTACTTTATACAAACAACTATTCATAATAAGATCGAGAATCAATCATCTCACAAACTTAGTTATATCTTGAACGAACATGATCTTGATTAACAACCCATGTTATGAGGAAGATACTCTACAATATATTTATTTATGAAGATGTAATTAATCTAATAACAATATATCCCACATATGGCCTTTGGCTCAACAACTAAATTAGTAATTTGTTACTTTGTGACTCAATTAGTTTAGTTCATGGATATCTATTCCAAAGTTGTGGTTGGTATTTCCATCTACTATTGATCATACCTTATCGAGCATAAACCACATTATAAGATTGATATACGGATATACGAGAATAATTACTAATATTCCCATGTATGAATATACTGCTTCTATATAAGATATTACTTATGTCCTATATATGTATATTCTTGCATTATTAGTAGATATTATGTTTTAACATTGTTATTACCTTATAAAATTATTAGTTTTCTTACCACAGACACATAT
Organism: Torreya grandis; assembly: GCA_037957365.1. Classification (NCBI taxonomy): domain Eukaryota; kingdom Viridiplantae; phylum Streptophyta; class Pinopsida; order Cupressales; family Taxaceae; genus Torreya; species Torreya grandis. Next base: position 536,739 of record JARHVA010006491.1, on the reverse strand, counting down.
GATTATGGTAGGTTTTCATACTTATTATTTTCTCATATAATTCTGAATATCAAAGAAGTATTCATATGGTTATCCTAAAATAACGATGGCCCATAGTTTCTTTTAAATACTCTTACATTTTAGCATTATAGTTTTATTTAGATAAACATATCATATCCTACATATTGTCGGTGTAAATTACATCTTAAATATCATAGTATTTATAAAACACGTATCACTATACTTAAGGGTATTCCAATTAACAATATAAAATATGTACTAGTATCATATCTAACTACTGAAACTATTATAATTCAACATTTAAGAATATCACATACTCTTTTATTAAGATGTTGAATTATAATGATTTATATCAAGGCATCCAACCAGCGGTCAAATTTGAAGGGCTGGCCTTCATTTCAAGCTGAAGGGTGTTTGTGAAACTAGCCCTTCGGTGATGAAAAGTTGTAAAAAATAATTTTTATTCAATTGAAAAGTGTAAATTTAAGTGCCCTTTGATTGACAAGTGTGAATTTAAATGCCATTTGATTGATAAAAGTAAATTTTGTACATGTGTCACTAAAATTATGAACTAAAGAATCTTTGATTTCAATTTGTTGGGGATTCTATGGTCCATCTTCCACTAAATTTTTAAGGTAGTAGTCTATCTATTCAAAGCTATATAGTAAAGACAAACAAATATCATGATGTGCAAGTAAAAGCTGTAGCAAATTTGATATAGTGCATATGGTCCTTTGGGCACTTACCAACTTGATCAATGCATTTAATTTCAATGGCTTCATACATGAAAAAGACAACCTTTACCCAAAGATTGCTAATAAATTTGAAAACCATGATAACTCTTGTTGTTCTCAAAATCAGCTACGCTCATTTTTGGAACAACCCCTACGAAACTTGTTTGTTTCGTGTTATTCACTCTAAGTTCATCTTTCAAGGCAAGTTTTTCTTGTTCTCGTATTTGCTCAACTGGCTTCATTTGAAATTCGTGATGTTCCTTTGTTACATTTTTCCAAAAATGTGAAAATCTTTACGATCTTGATGCGGCCAGATGGTGATTTTTCCTCTTTTCAAGTTAGGTGTTTTTTTGTGTTTGTATGCAGGGGCGGCAATTTTTGCCGCCACTGCATGTTGTTTTGAGTTTCTCGTGCAAAGGCGGTATTTTTCGCCACCCTTGCATCTATTGTGCAAGAGTGGTGAAATTTGCCGCCCTTGCATCTTTTATTGCATTTCATGTAGGAGCGGCAATTTTCACTGCCCGTGCATCCCTTTCCAACCTCACATGCAGAGGCAATGATTTTTGCCGCCCCTGCATGGTCTTGGTTTTCATGTGCAGCATGTATGGCAGCGCGTGCCGAGTGGTTGGGGGTGATTTTTGCCCCATTTAATCCCATTTTTTCCTCATTTTGATCTATTCTTATTTGTTTCTCCTTCTCCCTACATCTGGGTGATCAAGCAAGCAAGAGGAAGCACATTTTCGTCAGATTTGAGCGTTGTTTCACGATTACTAGGTAGGGTTTTGTGTTTCTTTTCTTCTAGTTTTAGTTTAGTTTTGTTTTTTGCTTTTTTCTTCTCTTCTTTTTGTTTTTCCTCTTTTTCTCCTAGGCCTAGGTTTTTATTTTACTTTTCTTCTTCTTCCCTTTCCTCTTTTTCCCCATCGACGAGGTGATCTAATCGTGTGAAAAACCCTCCTCTTTTTTCCTATCCGATGGCCATTTCACCCATGTAATGGTAGTGAATTTTTTTGCCCTTACATCTAACCGTCCAACCAGTGTAAAGGAAGCAAAATCTATCACCCTTACAAATCCTTACCTTCTGCTCTTCTCCATGTAATGGCGGTGATTTTTACCGCCCTTACACGAAATTTTTGTCTAAGTGCATTGGCAGAAATTTTTGCCACCTATGCACAACCCGATGTCTTTTCACACGCATAAGCGGCAAAAATCACTGTCGATGCTTCCTTCCTTCTTCCATATGCATAGGCGGTGATTTTTGCCACCTATGCACAAGTAGACCTTCCTCAACATGCAAGAGCAACAATTTTTGTTGCCCATGCATACCTTCTCCCCATTTTTACTTTGGGAAATTTTTATTTTCTTATTTTCTGAGCCCGCTTTCTGAGCTGCTCACACCTCAGCCCTTTCAAGTGAATTTTCGTGGTCATGATCACCCAACGTGCAATTTTCTCAGATTGCTAATATTTCTCCTAATTGCGTGATCATGACTCTTATTGCAATTTCTCTTCAAGATCTTTTCTCGTCAACATACTTTCGACAAAGGCTCATCATGATAATTGAATTTTCTCCAAAAAAGTTGAAAATGATGAAGTACTAGTATCAAGGTGTTTTCCCAATCACCTCGGTCACTTCTAATGTCGAGGACATTAGGGATACAAAAATTGGGCATGTAGATATGGCCGAGTTCGTAGAGAGAACTAAGGTAAACAATCCTAGCTCTGAAATGAAGAGGATAATTGAGAGCAATATCCATCTGGTCTCCTCTTTTCCTATGGTGGCACATCACACAGAGTTCATCCTCCAGTGCACCCAATTTTATAACAAAGATACCAGAGCTGTGTCAGATGCTTGTGGTAACATAATAATTCGATTGAACCCCGAGTTTATTAAAAAAAATTTTATGTGCCCTCCTGCTACTGAAGTGTTGAAGATCGACTTCGTTGAAGCACAAAAAGAATATGATAAAGATCTTGAGAAGGTGAAGAAGGTGATCAACAATAGATGGCTTAAAACTCTCAGAGCTAATTTGTCTAGATCACCACAAAACTTTCTGAGGAGTGACTTTATAGAAGAAGTTGGTGACTTGATTGCTCTTCTCAGTAGAGTACGAGGTTTACCATCTTCTTCTCAATTTCACAAATGGATAAATCCATTCATCAAGATAATTCTTTAGGGGAAGCAAGTCATTTTTTGGGGTGAACAGATTAGCAATGCTCTGCATGAGTAATTGACAAAGGTGTCTACTACCTCAAAGTTCTATATGACTTCATACTTAGTATATATTGCAGCTTCAATGAGAACCTTTCTAGGTTTGACATCAGAGGGAGACAGGAAAACCATCCCTGTATATCAATATTACCCTCAGTTGACATTGAAGGGTTCAATCCATATTTTATGAGGGTAAATGATGCTTTTTTATGATATTTTTGTGTCTTTTTGACCCTCAATTAGAATAAAAAAGGGTGTCAGATGAGGCTTGGACTGTTGTGAATGACTTTGGCTGTATGTTCTTGTAGTTCCCTACTTTTTGTTATTTGTGGGTTGGCTTTTTCCAAGGCTATCCCTATATGCTCCCAAGATTTTCTTTAGATAAATTGGTCCTGATGGAGTTGTGTAGACAAATTATTGTCGTATATAATAAGCAGATAGAACTTAAGAAACTTGATTTCAGGTTCCCAATTGAAATTAACAGGTACTCGATATTGACCACAACAAAAGCTAGGGCAATGGAGACCAAAATGCAACTTGTAACCATGAAGCATTTTAAAAGAAGGCCCAATTTTGACTACAGAGGTGTCAAAGACATGATCAAGAGGAAGACTCAGTTCCATGAACCCATGATCGAAGATGTCTGAAGAGATTTAAGGACAACAAAAGATATCAGGAAGATGGACTACAACAAACTATCTCTTGAACAAATAGAGTATCTGGGGCTCACTGATATTCTTCCAAATCTAATAGATGATAGAGATCTGGTCAATAGTAGATATCTTACTGAACAAGTCGCTAACTTTCCTCTTCCTCTAATCCAATGGTCTTAGAAAGAGTTGACCTCCTTGAGGATGAGATTCGAACCAATATTGGCTAACACCAATGATTGGTTAGCAAATAAGGGGATTACTTTAAAAGAATTCATCATGAGATCAGAGGCTGAATTTCAAGAAGAGACAAGGAGAGTGAAAAATAGAACAAAGAATAAAAGTGATGTTCCTTCTCCTTCTAGGCCCCATAAGCCTAGGATCATTTTTGTATCAAAAAAATCAAAGGTTGTTGAGAAAGAACCAGAGTCAACAGATATGGGGGTTGAGAAACAAAGTGCCAAAGAACTAGCAGTAAAACATATAGAAATTGATGACAGGCCTGTGGGTCAATAGGGAGCGAAAGCTCAATCTTTACAAGAAGGTGCGCAGCCAGACACAGAAATTTCTTCTTCTCTACCCCACTCACCTATTGCAACTCATTCGCCTATTTCTCTCATCTGTATTTCTTCTTTTGGAGCTGCTTCTCCTTCTAAAATTATTTTTGGCGACCCTCAAGGTGCTTCTAGAGATGTTCTTCATTCATCAGGATCCATCCCCAGTCTGTCATCTCCTTCTTTTAACATCAGAGATAGTTGCACCTTCGATCATTCAGCAGTAGGTGTGATTTTAACTGATACTATGCCCACTATGCCTATTATTCCTACCAGCAGTGCAAGTGCTACCCCAGTGACACCAACTACAGGGACTATTGCTTATGTAAGTGCTTCTACTCTCCCATCTTGGTTGTCAACTTTCACACTCAAAATAAAAAAGCAAGCCATCTCTCCAGATGACTTTGACTTCGGTAAAATAGTACCGTTGAAATCTAAGACCCCTAAGAAGCCAAAAATCTTTTCAAAAATGATTGGAGATAAAGGGTAGAAATTTTTGGAGATAGCCAAACCCCCACAAGATGCAACTCTTGAAAATTTTGATATGAGTAGCTACTCCATCTCCCGAGTTGAGTTAGGGAAAATAACTCACCAGGGTGCCAAGAGTGATTTGCAATCCACAATGGATATTATGGTTCAAAATTTTGACAAAGAAAGGGAAATGAAAGATCATTACAAAGCAATGGTGGAACAATTGATCGTAATGATCAGGGGATTCACTATTACTCCAGAAGTGATAACTCCAGAGGCCATCTCTATAGATGATCTCATAATTCAAAAAGTAGAAAAGACTTATTTAAAGGAAAAAGTACTTGAAGATTACCTAGATAAAATGCATGCACAGGGGATTTCTTTGTTCACAGAGGTGTCTGTGAAGACAGGTAAAATGAAGAAAGTGAGAATAGAATTAGAAGATCTTATCAATATTATTTATCAAGATATTGAAAGCACAGATAAATAACTTAGCAAGTGGACATAGATGAAAGTGATAAAAATATGTATCCTAATATCAATCGGTGTCATTGTCGATAGAGATTCTTATATTGAAATTAAATAATCACTGATATACAACATCTGGGTACTTAAAGAATTGATCAGTGACCTCAAATCTTCTAAGGATGCCAGTGAACAAAGTGATACCAGTCTGTTGAAAAAATTGGAGGAGTTGCCTTGCATACTTACCTCTCGAGACAACCAATTCATTTCAGTAGAGGAAATGATTCAGGAGTTTGAAGGTATGATCCAAAGGGAATTCAAGGAGAAAGCATTTTCAATGGCTTTTGTGGATAACATTTTAGATAATCAGTTAACTCTGGACAATCTGAGAATCAGGTTAACTAGTCATGCAAAATTAATCACAACAGTGAGATATGCCACAGTCAAAGCTAGGGTGGTCTTCAAAAATACTATTGTGCCAGACAATATCAGGATATAGGCAGCTATCACCATGTACGATGCTTATCTAAAGAAGGCTTGTGATAAAAGTTGAACTATTTTTCCATTTCTTCTTCTTCATTTTTCTCATGTACTTTGTAATTGACTTGAGACATTTTGCACATGTACTTTTGTCATGTGTAAATACATGTAAAAATCTGGAAAAGTTCCAAAGTCAATGGAGACTTATCTTTGACTAGATTTTAATATTTAAGTCTTTTCTCAATTTTGAAGGTTTTTTCTTATATATAGAGGGAACCTCTTTTGTAAATCTATCTTTTGATAATTGAAAGCAAAAACTCTGCCAAAATTGAGATGCTTTCTAAGACTTTGATCTCAGCTTGTAAATCATATTTTCTTGAATGAATGAGAAGCAGGTTATTTTTAGACTTTGTGTTGATATAATTTGTGTTACTTAGGAGATCATTCTTATGTTCTCTTTCCTAATAATCTCTCATCTTTTTAATTAAATAAGCAAAGTGTATGTGAAAATAATCTGAAGACATTTTGAAGGATATTTGAAAGACTTTGAATTGCTTTTATCCTTTGTGATCTTATAATCTGTTGTAGTTTTGGGTGAAGACTTTGAGTTGCACTTCACTCTACTGTTACATATGCTTTGAATCAGTGAGGGAAGCAACGAAAGACTTTGTGCTTTCGTGGGTTTCTCGTAGACCTAATTATTATCTGAGAAATTTTTTTGCTATTTGCTAAACATCATTTCTGAAGGAAGAGGAATGCTTTCAATCATCAACCAAGATTTCTCTTTTGCTCTGTAAATATCATCTCTGAAAAAAGAGAGATGAATAGTGTTATCCTACCTTGAGTGTTATTTTCTGCTTATTTATATACATATAACATATAATTAATTTATAGGGAACCTCCCCTTGATGAGATGAGAAATTTATCTTACGATGATGTGGTAAACCCACACTTTTTGTTGTATAAATCTCTTTGTATTGTGGTTGATATACCCATTTTACCATCGGTTGCTTGACGACAAAATATTTATCCAATAGCTTTTGGCAACTTCGTTAGGGACTACAAATGTGCACTTTGAAGCCTCAATCTTCAACTTGAAGCATCTCCAGTCCTTTTTCATTTTACACTTTGGCAGATCCACCGTACACGCGAAGCTAGAGAGCTCAAGGTATTGTTGATCCTGTATTCGAGTTGGTGTGACGAACTAACTTTGAGATTTCTCCTCCACCATCTCGCCTTCAGTGAACCAAGAGTTTCCCTCCTACTAGCATCAAATCTCTCATACCTGGTGAATCTTCAGGTCTCAGTATTAGTAGGGTTTTGTCTATACTGACCCCACTAAGATTTATTATCCCGCCATTTAATCAACATATCATGGCAGTCTAAGGCCCTTGGGGCAACTCCTTTGGTCCTCTCAATCTAGCCTCACCTTTACATGAACTACCTCATAGTTAGAGAAAGAATTTCCCTAAATTCTATGGTGATGAGAAATTTCATCTTGATGAGCATATTGCTGCCTTCTTTATAGCATGTGGTGTGATAGGTGTGGAATACGAAGATATAGCGGTGAGACTATTTGTAGAAATATTGTAAGGCATTGTTGCAGACTGGTTTTACTACCTTCAAGCTCAAACTATAATTTACTAGAATATGCTCAAGGCCAAGTTTGAGGCTAGGTTTAAACTTGTTGAAGATGCACATGCCTTGTTAGCTCAACTTAAGCAAATGAAGAAGGAATTTCATGAGCCCATGCAAGACTTCATTGCTAAATTCAACAAGCTGAGGAACTGGATTCTCACGATCACTCAACCAACGCTATAAAATCTCAAGTGCTTTTTCATCAACTCTCAACTTCCTGAAGTAAGTTTTCTGTTGAGACGGGGCGGTCCTATGGATCTTTCTGTAGCCCAAAATTTAGCTACCGAGGTGGAAGATGATCTTATCTTGGTAGGTAAGATCAAAAAATATTCTAATAAATATAATTTTTTTTATCTGCTAAAAGTTTTTCCACGAGCACCATAGATCTTATGGTGCAAAAGTTGACGAATGAACTGCTAGCCTTGAAAAGACAAATGGCCCAAGGTATGTCTGATCCTCCTTATCAAGATATGCCAAAGACTTTTCTCAATCAGTCATATCAAGGCAATGCTGCCAAAAATCAAGGACAACCAAATCGCCTTCCTCCCCCACATGAGAAGCTTGCTATTGAAGTAGCACCTATTAATTCAGCAGTTGGTTATCTTGAAGCTGAACATGATTTATTATTCCAACCTGAGTTAGACCAAAAAGATGATGCTAATATCTTTATAGAACAACAAGAAGAATTAGCTAGCGACTCTACTACTAGTTTCTTAGATTATCAGGATGAAACTAGAAGCAAGAGAGAAGTGTTTGATGGATCCTATGTCATTTTTACTAGGTCCCAAAACCAGTTAGCTCAACAAGATGATAAAGAAAAAGAAAGAGAAGAACCTCAGCCAGTAGTTTCTATTGCTAAACGAGGGACTTCATTGCCTTTCCAACCAAAGGACCTGGTGACTAATAAGAAAGTAAGTACCTCAAACCATCCCATGCCTTCTACTTCTATTTCTCAGACCAGTGCCACACCCACTAAAGATTAGGATTATGGGCTCCCTTCCTCCGTCTCTAGCTCATTTCAATTATCTGATATAATTGATCATGCTAAAAAGACCAAGATTCAAATGACCAAGATTGAGTACTTGTGAGCCAATCTTGAACAGTTTGATAGGCTAGCAGAATACATGAAAATTAAAACTGCCCCTATAGGACAAGATTTTTTAAAGGTGACTCATGATTCCTTTAGGAACAAATCCATCCAAAATAATATTGTCGCTACTCCTCTCGTTGCCCCCAAGAAAATAGAACCTTTCTATGTTTTCCTGTTGATAAATAGTCATAAATTGAGTAATTGCATAATAGACTCTAGAGCTTCTGATAACGTTATGCCTATCAAAGTAGCAGATTCCCTTGGTCTCACTTTGACTAAGAATTTTGAGAGGTGTTTTTCCATGAAAAATAAGTAAGTCCCACTCTTGGGCCAAATCGAAGATGCCCAATTTGCATTTACAGCTTTTCCAAAGAAGAAATCAAAATTATGATCCTGATGGCCGATGTTCCAGCCTCTTATGGCATTCTACTCGGACACAATTTTTACAAAGATGTAGGTGGAGAATTAAATATGGATTTGTTTGAAGCAAGGATACCTGTTAAAGATATTATGAAAAAATTACTCCCTGAGAAAGAGTCAAAATATATAGTCACTCAAAATTTGATCCTGAAGCCCAAATTTTATTTAAATCATCGGGAATGGATAATTATTTTCTCACTACTAAAAATGTTTTCATCTCATCAGATGAAAGTCTTTTTGGTGACAATTCAAAAAATTTAGATGCCAAGACAGAAGAATTATCGAAGCAAAGTTTAGACAACCAAGAATCTTCCTTGAATAATGAAGAGAAATTTTTAAAAAGATCAAATTTTGATAATGTTTGGATTTTAGAATTTGATGGTAGCTTCTCTTCTACTGGTTCTGGAGCTGAAATTGTTTTGATCTCCCCTCAAGGAATTTTTTTTCCTATTCATATAAGCTGCAGTTCAATAATACCATTAACACTGCAGAGTATGAGTCTTTGTTGCTTAGATTGAAAGTTGCTCATTCTAAAGGTATTAAAGTTTTTCATGCCCTTGGAGATGATGAACTAGTAGTTTGTTAGGTAATAAATTTATACCAAACAAAAAATGAAAGATTGTGACACTATCACAATTTTGTATGAGATTGTATTGAAGGCTTTGATGCTTTCAATATTTCTGCTATGCCAAGAGAATGCAATGACTGTGTAGATTCGTTAGCTGTCTCTGCGACCCTCATGGTTCCCCATAAAGACTTCAAAAGAGACAAGTACACTATCAAGCTGGTCTTTCGACCAAGTGTATCTGATAATACCAGTCATTGGCAGATGTTTAACAATGACAATCAAATCATTGCTTTCTTAAAAAAGATGGATAGCTTTGAAGATCTTTATTTTGAAGGAAGCAAATCTTCACCACGGGAATCAATTCCCGAAATAAATTCTCAAACTGGTGAAGAGTTCTTTCAACTCAAGGGAAATAAAATTCTAAAAAGTTTGGTTTCTATTGAGAAATTATTTGATAAGCAAGACAGATATGTCAAGCAACGACAAGAGGATTCAAGTTCCTCTAAGGAGTTCGATCAGATAAATTTGAGTATAGAAGAAAATTCCAAAATGGTCAACATTGGAAATTCCTGCACTTCTAATGAAAAGCTCAAATTCACTGCTCTTTTTCACAATTACATTGATGTTTTGGCATATTCCTACGATGATTTGAAATCTCTCAGGCCTAAAGAAATTTGGCATGAAATTTCTCTTAAGGTTGGGTCATTGCCTTTCAAGCAAAAACAGAGGCAATATAATCCCAAAATATCAGGTACCATCTTTTCTAAGATCCAGAAAATGCTTAATGCAAGTTTTATTTTTCTAGTCCATCATTTCACCTGGATTGCTAATATAGTTCCTGTAAGAAAAAAAAAATGGGGAAATTTGTATCTATGTTGATTTCAGAAGCTTGAATCAATCCTCTTTAAAAGATAACTACCCTCTGCCTATCATGGATCAAGTTTTGCAAATGGTGACTGGTTCAGAAATGTTATCAATGTCGAATGGTTTTTTTGGGTATAATCAAATAGAAGTCAATGAAGCAGATCAACATAAAACTGCTTTCACTACACCTTGGGGCACTTTTGCATATCGCAGAATGCCTTTCAGTTTGATCAACGCTGACGCTACCTTCCAAAGAGAAATGGATCTTACTTTCAGAGATGAAATGAGAAAGTTTATTGAGGTATATCTTGATGATTTAACCATTTTTTCTAAACATCATCTTGATCATCTACAACAAGTGTTGGAACGCTGTCAACAAAATGGTATCTCTCTTAATCCTAAGAAGTCAATTTTTGGGGTTACAAAAGGTAAGCTTCTCGGTCACACTGTATCCCGAGAAGGTATAAAAATTGACTCAGAAAGAGTCAAATCTATCCAAAGTCTTACTCTTCCTTCTAGTAAGACTATAGTTCATTCTTTCTTTAGAAAGGTGAATTTTCTACGAAGATTCATTCCAGCATTTGCAGAGAAGACTCGCCACATTGTGAACATGATGAAGGGCAAAGTCACTTTCTGATGTACTATAGAAGGCAAGTCAACATTTGAAGACATCAAAAAAGTGATCGCCCATGCACCAATTTTGGTTTGTCTAGATTACACCAAAGACTTCATAATATACAACTATGCTTCTGAGCATACACTTTCAGCTATTTTGGTTCAGCAAAACAAAGGTGTGGAATCTCCCATATCATTTATGAGTTGTCCTCTCAAAACTAACAAATTAAAATATTCAAATTTGGAGAAACATGCTTATGCTGTGGTTAAAGTGGTGAAGTATTTTAGTTTTATATCCTAAATTCACATACTGTTGTTTTGGTGCCTGACACAATAGTGAAGTCCATTCTAACTCAACAGGAGTTTGGTACTAAAAGGGGAAATTGGATTGCTAAGATTCAAGAGTTTGATCTTGACATCAAACCTACCAAACTTATGCAGAGAAAGGGCCTCTACCAATTGATTGTTGATAATATCCCCAAGGAAATAGAAAATGAAGAAACAGAGGTCGAAGACGTGCCTACAGTCCTCTTCATCACTAATACTGATGAGTGGTATTTTGACATCGCTCATTTTCTTACCTATAGTGAGTGTCTCGCTCATCTATCCTATAAAGAAAAAAATAATGTTAAGCTAAAGGCTGCTAGTTATGTCTTGTGGGACAATGGTTTGTATAAGAGAAGCCTTGATAGGGTATTTCTTCACTGCATCGATAAGGTACAACAAGGTAAACTTTTAGAATCCTTCCATAATTTGGCTTGTGGAAGACATTTTTTTCACCAGTGATGGCTCATAAAATTCTATGAGCGAGGTACTATTGGCCTACGCTATTTCAATATGCTTACAAATGGGTGCGTAGGTGTGAATTGTGTTAGTAGTTCATCGAAAAACCTAAATTGGCTGTGTTACCCCTCAAGCCAGTGGTAATTGAAGAACCTTTTCAACAATGGGGTATTGACTTCATTGGTGTAGTCAACCCATCTTCAAGTGTCGATCATGATTATGTCCTCACTGTGACTGATTACTTTACCAAATGGATAGAAGCCATTCCAACTAAGCACGCTACTTCAGAGTGGTATGTAATTTTCTTAAAGAAAATATTATTTCTTAGTTTGGGGTTCCAACTAAGATTGTAACAGATAATGCAGCCTATTTTTCTTTCCATGAGATTACCCAGTTCTAATTTTATTATGAAACTACCCTCTCCCACAGTTCTGATTATTTTCCACAAAGAAATGGCCAAGCAGAATCAAGCAATAAGAATCTGGTTACTATTATCAAGAAACTGGTAGATGATAATCAGAGGACTTGGCATAAAACATTGTTTGACACCTTATGGGTAGATAGATTTACACCAAAGAGGGCCATAGGTATGTCACCATTCCAACTTATGTATAGTTTGAATGCAGAGATACCAATCACCTTGGAACTACTAGCGCTCAGGTTGGCAAAAGTAATCGAAGATTTAACTTTCAAAAATTCTATTGATAAAAGGATCATGTGCCTAACCAAATTAGATGAGCAACGAACCATGGTGGTGGATCGGATTACTACACATCAAAATCAGGTGAAGAAACTCTTCGACAAGAGTGCAAGGATTCATGATTTTCAGATTGGAGATCAAGTCTTGTTGTGAGACAAGAGGAGAGAAACAAAAGGAATGCACAACAAATTTGATTCTTTGTGGAGAGGTCTATTTACCATTCATCAGGTCTGTGGTGAAAATAGCTTCTTGCTATAGTATCAAGATGGAGTGCCATTCTCACTACCTCACAGTAGACAACATTTGAAGCACTTCAATCCTTGAAGTATTAGATGAGTTCACTTGTACATTTGTATAGTTTTTGTGTTGTTTTTTTTTTAAAAGTTTTTCGTGTCTTTTTTTTTTTGGCTTGACTCCGTAGCCCAATGGCTTGGATGAAGGCACTTAGAGACTAGTTTCTACTCCTGTCAATCGGTTCGATCAATGGAAGTTCTCCAATAGGAGCCAGCTGTTGTTCCCAAAATTAGCTACGCTCATTTTTGGAACAACCCCTATGAAACTTGTCTGTTTCATGTTTTTCACTCTAAGTTCATCTTTCGAGGCAAGTTTTTCTTGTTCTCACATTTGCTCAACTGGCTTCATTCAAAATTTATGACGTTCCCTTGTTACGTTTTTCCAAAAATGTGAAAATTGTTACGATCTTGATGTGGCGAGATGACAATTTTTCCTCTTTTCAAGTTAGGTGTTTTCTTATGTTTGTATGTAGGGGTAGTAATTTTTTCTGCCACTACATGTTGTTTTGAGTTTCCCATGCAAAGGCTACATATTTTGCCGCCCTTGCATCCATTGTGCAAGAACGGTAAAATTTGCCACCCTTGCATCTTTTGTTGCATTCCATGTAGGAGTGGTGATTTTTGCCGCCTCTGCATCCCTTTCCAAACTCACATGCAGAGGCAATTTTTTTGTCACCCCTGCATGGTCTCAGTTTTCACATGCGGCATTTATGGCTGCGTGTGCGGAGGGGTTGGGGGTGATTTTTGCCCCATTTAATCCTATTTCTTCCTTATTTTGATCTATTCTTCTTTGTTTCTCCTCCTCTCTACGTTTGGATGATCAAGAAAGTAAGAGGAAACACATTTTTATCAGATTTGAGAGTTGTTTCATGATTAACACGTAGGGTTTTGTGTTTCTTTTCTTCTAGTTTTAGTTTTGTTTTATTTTTTGCTTTTTTCTTCTCTTCTTTTTATTTTTCCTCTTTTTCTCCACCGATGAGGCGATATAACCACGCATAAAATCCTCCTCTTTTTTCCTACCCAACGGCCATTACACCCATGTAATCACGACAAATTTTTCCACCCTTACATCTGACCATCCAACCAGTGTAAAGGTGGAAAAATCTGTCATCTTTAAAAATACCTGCCTTCCACTCTTCCCCATGTAATGGTGGTGATTTTCACTGCCATTACTACCTTGCACCCTAACACAATTCTTCCCTTCGCAATCATGTGTAAGGACAGTGATTTTCGTTGCCCTTAAACAAAATTTATGCCTAAGTGCATTGGCAGAAATTTTTGCCACCTATGCACAATCCGATGTTCCTTCACACACATAGGTGGCAAAAATTGCCACCGATGCTTCCTTCCTTCTTCCATACGCACAGGCAACAATTTTTACTACCTATGCGTAAGTAGACCTTCCTCAACATGCAAGGGTGGCAATTTTTGCCGCCCATGTATACTTTCTCCCCATTTTTACTAACTCTAGGAAATTTTCATTTTCCTATTGTTTGAGCCCACTTTCCTTCCACTTTCTGACCTGCTCATGCCTCAGCCCTTTCAAGTACATTTTCCTGTTCATGATCACCCAACATGAAATTTTTTTAGATTGCCAATATTTCCCTTAATTACGTGATCATGACTCTTATCATAGTTTCTCCTCAAGATCCTTCTTTTTCAACATACTTTTGATAAAGGCTCGTCTTGATGATTGAAGTTTCTCTAAAAAATTTGAAGATGATGAAGTACCAGTATCAAGGTGTTTTTCCAATCACCTCGATTGCTTCTAATGTCAATGACATTAAGGGTATAAAAATTAGGCATGTAGATATGGCTGAGTTCACAGAGAGAACTAAGGCAAACAATCCTAGCTCCAAAATGAAGAGGATAATTGAGAGCTATATCCATTTGGTCTCCTCTTTTCCTATAGCAGCACATCACACAGAGTTCATCCTCCAGTGCATCCAATTCTACAACAAAGATACCAAAGCTATGTTAGATGCTAGTGGTAACATAGTAATTTGATTGGACCCTGAGTTCATCGATAAAGTTTTCATGTGCCCTCTTGTTACTGAAGTGTTGAAGATCAACTTCATTGAAGCACAAAAGGAATATGATAAAGATCCCAAGAAGGTGAAGAAGGTGATCAACAATAGATGGCTTAAAACTCCCATAGCTAACTTGTCTAGATGGCCATAGAACTTTCTAAGGAGCGACTTTATAGAAGAAGTTGGCAACTTGATTACTCTTCTCAGCAGAGTACGAGGTTTACCATCTTCTTCTCAATCTCACAAATGGATGTATCCCTTCATCAAGATAATTCTCGAGGAGAAACAAGCCATTTTCTTGGGTGAATAGATCAGCAATGCTCTGCATGAGCAATTGACAAAGGTGTCTACTACCTCAAAGTTCTATATGACTTCATACCTAGTATACATTGCAACTTCAATGAGAACTTTTCCAGGTTTGACATCAGAGAGAGACAGGAAAACCACCCCTATATATCAATATTACCCTCAGTTGACATTGAAGGGTTCAATCCATCATTTTAGGAGGGTAAATGATGCTTTCTTCATGGTATTTTTGTGTCTTTTAAACCCTCAATTAGAATAAAAAAGAGTGTCAGATGAGGCTTGGACTATTGTGAATGACTTTGGCTGTATGTTCTTGTGGTTCCCTATTTTTTGTTATCTATGGGTTGGCTTTTTTCAAGGCTATCCCTATATGCTCCCAAGATTTCTTTCAGATAAATTGGTCCTGATGGAGCTATGTAGACAAATTATTGTCGTACACAACAAGCAGATGGAACTTAAAAAACCCAGTTTCAGGTTTCCAATTGAAATTGGTAGGTACTCGATATTGACCACCAAAAAAGCTAGGGCAATGGAGACCAAAATGCAACTTGTAACCATGAAGCATTTTAAAAGAAGGCCCAATTTTGACTATAGAGCTATCAAAAACATGATCAGGAGGAAGACTCAGTTCCATGAACCCATGATCTAAGACGTCTGGATAGATTTAAGGACAGTGGAAGATATCAAGAAGATGGACTACAACAGACTATCTCTTGAACAAATAGAGTATCTGAGGCTCAATGATATTCCTCCAAATCTAGTAGATGACAGAGATATGGTCAATAGCAGATACCTCACTGAACAAGTCTCTAACTCTCCTCTTCCTCTGATCTAATGGTTTTAGAAAGAGTTAACCTCTTTGAGGATGAGATTCGAACCAATATTGACTAACACCAATGATTGGTTAGCAAATAAGGAGATCACTTTAAAATAATTCATCAGGAGATCAGATGCCAAATTTCAAAAAGAGATAAGAAGGAGAGCAAAAAATAGAACAAAGAATAAAAGTGATGTTCCTTCTCCTTCTAGGCCCCATAAGCCTAGGATCATTTTTGTATCAAAGAAATCAAAGGTTGTCGAGAAAGAACCAGTGTCAATAGATATGGGGGTTGAGAAATAAAGCACCAAAGAACAAGCGACATACATATGGAAATTGATGACAGGCCTACGGGTCAATAGGGAACGGAAGCTCAATCTCTGCAAGAAGGTGCACAGCCAGACACAAAAATTTCTTCTTCTCCGCCCCACTCACCTGTTGCAACTCCTTCGCCTATTTCTCCCATCAGTATTCCGTCTTTTGGAGCTGCTTCTCCTTCTAAATTATTTTTGGTGACCCTCAAGGCACTTTTGGAGATGTTCTTCGTTCATCAAGATCCATCCCCAGTCTGTCATCTCCTTCTTTTAACATCAGAGATAGTTTCACCTTCGACCATTCAACAACAAGTGTGATTTTAACTGATACTATGCCCACTACACCCATTGTTCCCACCAGCAGTGCAGGTGCTACCCCAGTGACACCAACTATAGGGACTGTTGCTTATGTAAGTGTTTCTGCTCTCCTACCTTGGTTTTCAACTTTCACACCCAAAAGAAAAAAAGCAAGCCATCTCTCCAGATGACTTTGACTTCGATAAAATAGTACCGGTAAAAGGTAAGATCTCCAAGAAGCAAAAAATCCTTTAAAAAATGATTGGAGATAAAGGGCACAAATTTTTGGAGATAGCCAAACCCCCACAGGATGCAACTCTTAAATTTTTTGATATGAGCAGCTACTCTATCTCCCGAGTTGAGTTAGGGAAAATAACTCACGAGGGTGCCAAGAGTGATTTTCAATCTGTGATGGATATTATGGTTCAAAAATTTGACAGAGAAAGGGAAATGAAATATCATTACAAAGCAATGGTGGAAGAATTGATCGCAGTGATCAGGAGATTCACTTTTGCTCCAGAAGCGGTAACTCTAGAGGCCATCTCTATAAATGATCCCGTAATTCAAAAAGTAGAAAAGACTTATCTAAAGGGAAAAGTACTTGAAGATTACCTAGATAAGATGCATGCACAGGGGATTTCCTTGTTCACAGAGGTGTCTGAGAAGATAGGTAAAATGAAGAAAGTTAGAACAAAATTAGAAGATCTTATCAATATTATTTCTCAAGATATTGAAAGCACAGATAAATATCTTAGCAAGTGGATAGAGATGAAAGTGCTAAAAATACATACCCTAATATCAATCAACATCATTGCTAATAGAGATTCTTATATTGAAATTAAAGAGTCATTGATAAATAGGATCCGAATACTTAATGAATTGATCAGCGACCTTGAATCTTCCAAGGATGCTAGTGAACAAAGCGATACCAGTCTATTGAATAAATTGGAGGAGTTGCCTTGTAGACTTACCTCTTGAGACAACCAATTCATTTCAGTAGAGGAAATAATTCAGGAGTTTGAAGGTATGATCTGAAGGGAATTCAAGGAGAAAGCGTTCTCAATGGCTTCTATGGATAATATTTTAGATAATCAGTTAACTCTGGACAATTTCAGAACCAGGTTAACTAGTCATGTGAAATCAATCATAGCAATGAGAGACGCCACAGTTAGAGCTAAGGTGGTCTTCAAAAATACTATTGTGCCAGACAGTATCGGGATACAGGTAGCTATCACCATGTACGATGCTCATCAAAAGAAGGCTAGCGATAAAAGTTGAATCGTTCTTCCATTTTTTCTTCTCCATTTTTCTCATGTACTTTGTGATTGACTTGGGACATTTTGCACATGTACTTTTGTCATGTCTAAATACATGTAAAAATCCAAAAAAGTCTCAAAGTCAATGGAGACTCGTCTTTGACTAGGTTTTAATATTTAAGTCTTTTCTCAAATTTGAAGGTTTTTTCCTATATATAGAGGGAACCTCTTTTGTAAATTTATCTTTTGATAATTGAGAGCAAAAACTCTGCCAAAATTGAGATGCTTTTTGAGACTTTGATCTCAGCTTGTAAATCATATTTTCTTGAATGAATGAGAAGCAGGTTATTTTCAGACTTTGTGTTGAAATAATTTGTGTTACTTAAGAGATCGTTCATATGTTCTCTTTCTTAATAATCTCTCATCTGTTTAATTAAATAAGCAAAGTGTATGTGGAAATTATCTGAAGACATTCTGAAGGATATCAGAAAGACTTTGAATTGCTTTTATCCTTTGTGATCTTATAATATGTTGTAGTTTTAGGTGAAGACTTTGAGCTGCACTTCACTCTACTGTTACGTACACTTCAAATCAATGAGGGAAGCAACGAAAAACTTTGTGCTTTCATGGGTTTCTCATAGACCTAGTTACTACCTGAGAAGATTTTCTACTATTTGTTGAACATCATTTCTGAAGGAAGAGGAATGCTTTCAGTCATTAATGAGGATTTCTCTTTTGCTCTATGAACATCATCTCTGAAAAAAGAGAGATGGATAGTGTTATCCTACCCTGAGTGTTATTTTCTGCTTATTTACATACATATAGCATATAAGTAATTTATAGGGAACCTACCTTTGATGAGAGGAGAGATTTATCTTACTATGATGTCGTAAACCCACACTTTTTGCCGTATAAATCTCTTTGTACTGTGGTTGATATACCCATTTTTCCGTTGGTTACTTGATGACAAAATATTCACCCAACAACTCCTACAGGTAGTAGTATTCAAGGATAGATGCAAGAACTTGAGCAAGACCATCACAAAAATAAGGAAAAAATATATAAAATGCCCTTTTTCTTCTAAATTGAAATGTAATAGAGCTAATTTTATATGTGCTTCTATTTTCAGGTGTGAAGCATTGATACTAATTGGTGGGGGAAGTGGAATAGCCCCATTGCCGAGCATTTTATCAAAAACATTGCACCAACATAACATTAAAAAATAAAACCATGTTCTCAGGGAAGTCCTACTCATATTGTCAGTCAAAAAAATTGAACAACTGTGCATCTTAAAGCTAAAATCTCCCTAAAAAGTATGTCCAAATTATTCTGGGCTCTTGAAATTAGAAGTGTAAGCATATGTAACTCAAGCAGAAGCCCCAGATACTGAAATGGCAGAATCAGACTTAGAGGGAATTGCATTGCCCATTGATTTTTTTTTTAAAATTACTAAATAAAAGAAGTAAACTCCAAGGAGGCAGATTCATGAGTGGGCTTTGTGTGTTCAATAACAAGCACAAAAAATACTTTATGGCAAGCAACCATAGTTTCTTTTGCATTACTAGGATATCTCATATTGATTGGCCTACTAAATCACTTCTATGTATACCCATTAGATCACAACACTTACACTATGTACCCATGGTGGGCCAGAGTACTTACAATAATTGTTTTCATGAGTGTGGGGATTTTCATCTTTGGGGGATTAGTTTATGTAGTCTGGAACACAAATCAAACCAATAAAGTTTACAAGTTGAAAAATCAAATACATGGGATGCAGACTAGTGACAGTATTTCGGAGCAACAGTAGGACACCATTTTAAGTAGATGTAGTGTTCATTATCACCAATGGATTGATCTTCAAGGTAAATCCATTTCATATACAATTAGATTAAATTAAATCAGATCCATATAAATCTAGAATTCATGCAACTTCTAATGTTTTCTTAGCTTTTATACTCAAGCAAAGATGTGGATATGTAAAAATTAGGGGTTGGGGCCTATTGAAAAATTATGTACTTGGGTTTATATGAGTCTAGTAATAACCTTCACACATTCATGAAACACATAATTGAGAATTACATTTATTCAACTTTATTTAAAGGATGTTACAAAGTACAAATACATTCCATGTTCTAGTTTTTCTAATACTTTTATCTGGATTTGGTTTCATATAGGGAAAAAAACTACAATATTTTTGTAGCTTGATGTAATTAATTTCTTCTGTGGGATTGCCATGTAAAATCCAAAGATATGATTAGAAAATTTGCTATAAAAATGTTTAGAAAAAATGTGGGTGTCATAAATTAGGAACGATTCAAACACAAAAATATAATATTTAATAAAATTTTGGAAATACAACCTACCAAATTTATTTAATAAAAATTTATTCACCCAAAAGGGTACAACAATCATAATTCATAACATCTTACTTTATACAAATCAACTATACTTCTATTTTCTAATAACGAACTAAAAGAAAACATTTAAATCATAGAACTAGATTGAATAAGATCTAACTATGCAATGTTACACTTACAATATCAACTCGAATATTCATAGCTTGCATATCCAGTTAGTTCATTTCATGGTAATTCCTCTATATGTCAAGACCTAGTTCATGCACCACTTAAGCCCATCCATAAGTGGGTATATAATCCCTACCCACCCCAACCATCAGTTGGATATGGAAGTAGGAATGCAATAGCCAACTTGGAGCTTACAACTAAAACAAAAAATGTGATGCAGAATAACATCATGTTTTTATTTTTACCTATATACACCACCTTTGTCAGTTCATAACAAACTTCCAAGACCAACCTAGCTCATTATTGTTACATATGCACCCAATTAAACAAGAAGAGAATTAGCAGTACTTGTTTATAACATTCACCCAAAAGGGTAAAATAATCATAATTCATAACATCTTACTTTATAAAAATCAAATGTACTTCTATTTTCTAATAATGAGCTAAAAGAAAACATTTAAATTACAAAATTGGATTGAATAAGATCTAGCTATGCAATGTTACACTTAGAATATTAACTCGAATATTCATAACTTTCATATGCAGTTGGTTCATTTCACGATAATTCCTCTATATGTCAATACCTAGTCCATGCACCACCTGAGCCCATCCATAAGTGGGTATATAATCCCTACCCACCCCGACCATCAGTTGGATATGGAAGTAGGAATGCAATAGCCAACTTGGAAAATACAACTAAAACAAAAAATGTGATGTAGAATAGCATCATTTTTTGGTTTTTACCTATATACACTACCTTTGCTAGTGCACAATAAACTTCCAAGACCAACCTAGCTCATTATTATTACATCTGCACCCAATTCAACAAGAAGGGAATTAGCAGTACCTATTTATAATCTAGTAATAAAACACATAAATGTAAATGTTGTATTAATGATTATAAACATTTTAAAATAACATTTAACTATTTAATGTTAAAAATAAAGTAACTACCAAATATAAATGTAAATACTAATGCCCTTCTTGTTGAATTAGTATTTTAAATATATAAAACCAATCTTGTTGTAATTGCCAACTTTAATCTCACTGTAAATTAATTACCAACTTTAATCTCACTTTAAATTAGTATTACAAATA
Organism: Torreya grandis; assembly: GCA_037957365.1. Taxonomy (NCBI): domain Eukaryota; kingdom Viridiplantae; phylum Streptophyta; class Pinopsida; order Cupressales; family Taxaceae; genus Torreya; species Torreya grandis. The sequence continues at coordinate 515,560 of JARHVA010006491.1, read as the reverse complement.
TATATATAAATATTACTTAAAACAATTTATAATCATTAATACAACGTTTACATTTATATATTTTTATTACTACACTATGAATAGATTTTGCTAATGCCCTTCTTATTGAATTAGTTTGTAAATATATAAAACCAATCTTGCTATAATTACCAATCTGACAGTAATATATATATATATATATATATATATATATATATATATATATATATATATATATATATATATATATATATATATATGAGACCAAAATGATACGAGTCACAAGTTATAACAATCATAACCAACAATCAAATTTGAACCCATCACAACAAGATAAAGGGCTTTGAACCCGCCCCAGAAATATGAAAAAAAATAGCTATAAAAAAGTGATGAGACCATAAAATAGCTCATTATATCCATGAAATTATATCCTTTTTTCTTGCATAAGAATTGGATCTAAGTGTAGTTTATGAACTTATGATTTATTTAGAATGAAATAGAGAACTATATCTTGGTTATTTCTTTAAAAATCATTGTCTTCTTGTTTGTTGATTATTATTACTAAATCTATGGAAAAATCTGTTATTGTGTATATATGTAGCCTATAATAAGCTATATTAGATATGAGCATGAGGTACCAACCAAATATCAACTTTGAGATGAGCTACAAGCACTCCAGACATAGCTACGACTCACCTAGTCTAGCTACAGACTCACCCAAATTTACTATGAACTCACTCAATTCATATCTACGGACTCAACTAGTAGCTCTACATTCATCTAGTTTTTTGATTGAAGACCATTTCAAAACATCAAATATCAAGGGAGTCATCAATAGTTCAAAGAATGCAACTTGAAAAAAATCTATGGACTCGCAGGTTCTAAAATCTATGGACTATGTAGGTATAAAATCTACGGGCTTTGTAGGTCTAAAATCTATGAACTCTATAGATTCTAAAACCTACAGTCTTTGCAGGTATATCTACAGACTGTGCAGACATATCTACAGATTTTGCAGGTCTATCTACGAACTAGTTCAGGATTGTATCTAAATTTAGATTTATATAATTTTATTCTATAAATAATTCTCTTCATATTTCATGAAGATTGAACTTATGTTGTAAATAGATAATTATGTCTATCTCCATATTTTGTGGAAGATTGAGATAAGCTAGAATATCTAAGTTGTTATGTTTCTCTCTATATTTAGTGGAGAACATCTAGGATTGTTATTCCTAAATAAGGAGTTGGTTGGAAACATGAGATTATAAATGCAACCTCCCACACCATTGTAATCAATCTTGGTTATCAATAATACATTTTAAAGCTTTGTGACATAAATCCAATGTTCTGATTAAGATCCTCTTTCGAGGAATGAGTTGGCCACTTATTCCAAGGAAGATGGATAAATGTATTTTTATTTATTTATTTATTTATTATGTTATTATAATTTTAAATTTTTATTAATTATTTTTTATGTAGACATTTATTTCTTGTAAAGTTTGTTGTGAAGCTACATGTATTTTCTATGTTTATCTTTTATTTTCAATTCATTAATTTACTTTCCTTTATTTTTAAATCAACAATTTACTTTTCTGCAAGTGTGACTTATTTTTATGCAAAGTGTGGTTCAATTTACTTTCTTGCAAGTGTGATTTACTTTTTTGCAAAGTGTGGTGTGATTTACTTTTCTGCAAGTGTGCTTTTCAATTCTTGCAAGTGTGAAGTGTGGTAAAAGAGATCGGTTGTTAGAGATCTCTTTCTTCTATTGCATAAAACCTTAGACACCAGCCCTGGATTGACATTATTGAATGAGGAATCATAAAAAATTTAAGTATAAAAATTGCGTGACAATGTAAAAAACCCAAAGAAAAAGGGATAATTCATCTATGATGTCTATAACAACTACTTCTCAAATTTTATTATCTCAGATCTATTAAATTACCATAAAAGAAGAGAGAAAATTGCATTGTATATATTATAAAATGTAATTACAAAGAAGGCTATTTTATTCTTATAACAGTTGCCAACTTGCCACACCCATTCAAACGATCAATCCTACCCAACACGCTGGAAATATTAGTTCACATTCTATAAAGTGCCATATCACTTACTCTACACAATGCTCAAATCTAACACACAATATAGAATCTCAATTGGTCAGATTTGTAAAATTCCAGTGCCTATGGATTCACCTTGGCCTATTAAAAATTAAATATGATAAAAATAGGGTAATCATAAAATAACATATAAAATGCCATATAACTTACAGTATTCAAATCTACCATATAGTATAGAATTTCAATCAATTGAATTTGTAAAATCTTCTTACTATAAAAAGAGAATCTAGAACCTTTAACTAAAAATAATCATTAAATAAAAATAGATAACTTAAAAATAGAAACATTAAAAGTAGAGCAAAGAAGATTAAAATATCGGATCAAGCAATAGGATGACTTTATAGGGTAATCATTAAATAAAAATAGAAAATTTAGATAGAAAAATATTTAAAAATAAAGGAAAGAGGATTATGATATTTGATCAAGAAACATAAGACTTCATATAATAATCATTAAATAAAAATAGAGGACAAAGGACTTAGATAGAAAAAATGTTAAAAAAAGAGCAGTAGATCAAGCTATGCAATGTTACACTTACAATATCAACTCAAATATTCATAACTTTCATATCCAACTGGTTTATTTAATGATAATTCTTTTGTATGCCAAGACCCAGTCCATGCATCTCATGAGTCCATCCATTAGTGGGTAATAGGCTATCCTTACCCACCCCAACCATCAGTTGGAGATGAAATTAGGAATGCAGTAGCCAACTTGGTGTATACAACTAAAATAAAAAATGTGATATAAAATAACATCATGTTTTTTTTTTACCTGTATACACCACCTTTACCAGTGCACAATAAACTTCTAAGACCAACCTAGCTCATTAATGTTACATTTGCACCCAATCCAACAAGAAGGGAATTAACAGTACCTGTTTATAGTCCAGTAATAAAATACATATAAATGTAAATGTTATATTAATGATTATAAATAATCTTAATTAATATTAAAATCAATTGTAATCAACTTTCACTTCATTTAAATAATGCCTCTCACTAGAAGTATGAACTATATAAGCTTGGATTCTAATTTGTTGGAGAACGATTCAATCACACAAATAAAATATATATTTATTTAACTTATATCGTTGGTTTCAACTTCTATTCAAAAATTTATTTTTGATACTATAACTGTTGTAAAGTTTTTGTTTTCTTATATTCTTCTATTCCAAACTGTTATAGTAATAGATCTATTGGTCTAGAGGAAGAGGCCTTCATGCCTTTATATGCTTCCATTCATCATATATAGCATTCCAATCTACCTCATTTAGAGCATGAGGTGTACAAAGGGAAAGAAACATTAACAAATCTAATATTTTCAAAGAAAGTCTAGATCAATTATCATTCTTTATCTTGTTTAACTTTGAGAAACCTCTTTCACATACTACTGTGCTCATTGGAATAACAAGAATAGCTTGCCATAACTGCATTAAACATGGAAACCCTTCAAACCATTCAGGTTCATCTTCACAAAGATCCTATGCTCCAAACATATATTTTTTTGGGTATGATTTATAAATAGTACAAAAAAATTCATTCATCTCACCTAAAAATTTGATAGTATCTATAATAGACTAGTTGCCAACACTAAATTTTTCATATAAACATGTTAACCATGTTTTTTTTTTATGGTCTCTATCATTCACCTCATCATAATAATTACAAGGACTGAAAAACTTAGTAGCATTAAATATAAGTAAATTTGTGAACCTTGCATCTAGAGAATCAATAGCTTTCATTATATAACCTTTTCCCAATTCAATGCAATCTAGTGTCCTTGATCTTTGTGAGTTAAGTAAGCTCTTAGATCTTAATAAATGTATATGTATTGTACCTGTTCTATCTAAAAGCTCAAGATTTCCTCCTTGTGCTCTATTTAAAAAAGATGAAATATGTATTGTACCTACCCCAAATATGTCTCTTTAAAATCTCTTACGAAGCATTTTAATAGTAATATCTAAAGTAGTGCCAATGAAAGTAATGTCAACATGGTCATCTTGAAAATTTGTATTCAATTTATTTAACTAAATAAGTAAATCTGCAAGTAAATGGATGCATAATTGTACTTGAAAAATTCTTGCCAAATCATACATTTTTAATCCTCTAACTCCCATTCTCTCAACAAAATAGGCATGAGTTTGATAAGCCTTTCTATGACCTTTCCTCTAGAGAGCCACCTAATTTGATGAATTTGCAACACCTCTAACCAACTAATTTGAAATGACTCCATTAGATCTCTTAATGCTCCATGTCTTTTAGCAGATTTTCTAAGCCATGAATAAATTTTATTTGCAAATTTATCAATAAATTATAGCTCTAAAAAATAAGATGTAGCATCATTTACTGCTAATGCTTCTCGATGAGCTATGCAATGAATATCTATTAATTAAGGAGCATATCAATAAAGCTTAGTAGATAAGCCTTCATGAATACCTCTCATAACAAAAAACCCATCAGATCCAAAACTAACTTTGTCAATGATAAATTCATCTCTGCTAAAAGACTTATCACAACATTATACATAGATTGAGTTGTTCCATCCTTTATTTGAAGGAGGCATATAAACTTTATTACACATTTACCTCTTCCTTCATTTGTCAAATATGTAATGTAAACTATGAAATTTTGTTGTATAGTCTGATCAGTACTTTCATCAACTAAAATTGAATAAAATAGATTACAAAAAATATCTTCTTTTACCTTTTTTCAATATACCTCCTTTGAAGCTTGTAGAAAATATTTTCTAGATGTGGTATTTGTATATGCAGAGTATTCATCTATTAGAGGCATATGTGGAGTGCCTTTATACCTGTTCAAATCATAGATTGGCTTATAGACTTCTAAAGGTAAATCATGTATGGAAAAAAAAATTCTATCACAGATATGATTTTCTCCTTCTTAGCATCTACCATTAGTTCTACATGTTTGGTTATTGGAATACTACTTCTTTTGCTTTCTCCCTCCAAAAGTTGGAAAGAAAATTTATGATGCTCTGATTCTGCATGCATTTTAAGACCATTAACTTGAAGGGTAGTACTCCCATGTTTAGCAAATGGAGTCTCTCTCTTATACTTTACACACCAAAATCATTTTATTCTTTCAACACCATTGCAATCTTTTATAGCATAAGCCCATGGAAATCTTATTTTCTATTTGGACTTGAATGTTGTTTTTTGTTTTTTTGATGCTTGTTCCTCTTCTTGAATTTGTTCTCTATTTGATTCATAGTTTATTTCATGTAGATGAACATAAAAGTCTTCATTTTTGGATTGGCATTGTTGATTAGAATCTTCAGGGATATGAAATGCATCAACAAGTGATAGTTGTCTTTTATGATTCTTAGTTAGATCAATAGAAGCCATTTTATCTCAATTTATGCTTCTTAGGATGACCAATAGAAGCTAGAAACTGTTGATGTCTTAAAATTGCGCTAGATCTTAATAAAAAATAATGGAAAGTTTCAAGCTGTGGGACAATGCGGCTTGAAAACAACTTCCAAATTTTAGAGAAGCTGGTCTCTTCTTTTGTATTGGGTGTTGGGGAAAAGGGATAGGAGACTAAACAGAAGCGTAAAATGTAGGAATTGAAACCGAACTATGGCAATTCACCTGAGAGTAATCCTAATCCTAACTTGAGCATAGTAAAACTATTATGTGATTCTATTACATTTAAGAGTAGACAAGTGTATGATCAATATAAAAGATTGGAATAACAGAAACATAGGCTCACAACAGGGGAGTCTTTTGCTGAGATACAGGAATTGTGAACAAAGGCATAGTGTTCAATCTTCTTAATAGAATCTTCCAATCACATAGGAGGCACATAAGTCACGCACAGTCATGTAAATCTTCAGATTCAAGAAAATGAGACAAAAGCAAATAACATTTCCAATCACCGCACTAGAAAATCTACAGTATAGACTACTTTACAAACAACACAGATAACATCAACAAAGACATGGAGCTCAAATTTCCTCAATTCATTCAGCCACATAAGGGGCACAAAAACATGCATGATTACATAAACTTTACAACTTAAGAAAATTGAGACAAGAGCAAATGATATTATTGGCCACAAACTTCAGATAGTCTAAAACTATGAGAATTCCCCCCTCATCAGAAGTTAAGGAAAAAGCTTGTGGCTTATCCTCTTGCTCATCAAAAGGGGAGTCTATGGTGATCTCCTCCTCTTCTGTACTGATGTAATCTTCTTGTTTGGCCATGAATTGAGCGAATTCCTTCCACCCTTACTCAAGAAGCTTCTTATTTTCCATCACAGCCTTCTTCTTTCCCCTACTCAATAACAAATTTAAAATAAAAATTAAATGTATAAAATTAATTTATACCTACTCAATGTTATTCTTCTAGAAGTGCTGACTGTAGGCTTTTAGAAGTTAGGGATACCAAATTCCAATCTCACTTTGAATTAAACTTATATATATATATATATATATATATATATATATATATATATATATATATATATATATATATATATATATATATATATATATATATAAAAAGCAAATTCCAATCTCACTTTGAATTAGTCTTACTAATATATATATAAATGAAACTACATATATAATTTAATAATTATACATTTAAAATATTAACTCAAAGGGAGATTGGTCTATAAAAAAGAAATAATAAAATTCATTTATTATTTTTGTAAATTTGTAAGGCAAAATGTATACTCTGTAATATTCATTACATCAACTTAGACGGGTTAGGATGGGTAACTGGGTTTAAATTTGACCACTAATATATATAAGAACTAGAACATACAAGTTACAAATGGTGTGACAAGAAGTGCATAATCATTATTAAAATGATAAAAGAAGGGTAAGCTTTAAAAATTTATAATCTACAGACTACAGTGCGTACACATAATAGTTTACGTGCATTTTATTGTTCACATACATTTCACCATGCATCACACAATACACACATCACATTGTACATAAAATAATTTATATTGTTTCATTTATATATATATTTATAAGACTAATTCTTAGTGAGATTGGTAAATTAGTAATTACAGTAAGAGTTTTATATATTTATTATACTAATTTATAATGAGACTTACATAGGTTGTTCCTATAAAAATGAAAAAAAAAATATATATATTCCCTACAAATTAGTAATATAAATATATATAAAAATGAAAAATATATATTTTGAATATTTACACGGGCGGCGGGGGAAGGGAGGGGTCGGCAAGGGGGGAAAGATAGATAATCTCATTTAATAAGTTTAGGTAGTACTATTTAGAAATGGTATTTCCTACTCGGAAACATTTGTTTATAATAATAAGTGGATGTCCAACACACACCCAACAGAGCACTTGAGCAATTTAGTACCATGGTCAAATTTCATGCTTCCACAAGGGGTAAAGTGGTTGTGCGTGAATCTAATTTCACAACATGTAGGTGGAAGGGCACACATTATAATTATCATTTAAAGCTAGACACCTCAAACTGTTAAATAAATGGATTGTGAAGATTCAAAATTGAAAAAGGCAATTTATTTTTTAGATCAAATGGCACCTGTTGTTTTGCTCAGAATGCATACAATTGAAATCTCAAAAGGAGACAAGTTAGCAAACATTAAAATTAAATGATGATTATGTCATTAGGGAAAGTACAAAACAATTTGATGTTAACAGGTTAGATTTTTATAAGATAGAGACTACCTACTTCCTAGAATCCTAATCCCCTTTTAGAGCAAAGATTTAGGTGGATACTATTTAGAAAATGGTTTCTGAGACACATGGACCTTATTGTTAGGTGAGATTCCTCAGTTATTTTCATTAAAAATTCCACAGTCACACCCTTCAACTTAGGGGAGAGAATAAATTTATAATACCACCTTTTTCTCTTCTCCAACACATCTTTCATAATTTGAATCAAGATCCAATAACACAGAAACAAACAGGAAAAAATTCCTCCAAAGAATTGTAAGTCAGGAATGGTATAAGTTTAGCATTTTACTATTAAACTAAGTTATCGAGAAAGATGAGTTATGCTCCACAGAAGTTTGATAGTTCTGAGGTTAATTGATCAAACTGACAGATCTTAAATTATATTAAAAAATATGTATGTATTCCAGTTACCCGAAATGAAAAAGAAATCAATTCCTAGATACCCAAATCAATTCTAGATACCCCAAGTTCCAACCCTAAAAAATTAATTCACCCCCAATTCCAAACAACTACTTACATAATATCCAAATACCCAAAATTTGAATCATATTTGATACCCTAAATAAAATTTAAAAAAAAACCCAAATCAATTTTAGATGTCGTAAACAAAATAATGAAAATACCTAGAATAAATCCACATATCTAAAGTCAAAAAATAGTAAAAAATGTGAAAATTCAAGCAAAAGAGAAAGAAAGAAAACCCACATAGTTTGAAGAAGATAGACAATCCAAAATCAAAAGTCTTGAGTGGTTTATCCTCATGCTTAATGGAAAAGAGAATTTTTTTGGGCTTCAAGTCCTTATGCATAACACCCAAAGAATGACAGGTCTCCGAATCTCCACAACCCCAACAATAACCTTGATCAAATGCATTGTCTTTTTCTTGCTGTAATGCCCCCGCTTAGTGTCCAAATTTAAAATGAAGGCTAGTGCCACAGCCCTGCCATCCCTTCAAATTTTATTGATGATATATTTCCAACCAAGAACCCCACTCCCAATCTTAAATTATGAGATAGCCTACATAGGTCTCTTCCTAAGAATGACAAGGTGGGATTGGGAGTCTGGGCCTCTCCTCTACCACCAGAACCAAAAACTTTGGTGATGATGAAAAGCTTGGAGAAGGACTGAGAGTGAGGAGGCTTCAAGAATGAGAATCAGAGGCATCTACACTTACAACCACAAGTAACAAAGACACTATGTACACCATTATTAATTGGTATTTACTGTCATTGCCTGCTAATCACACTCACACTCAACCCCTTACCCTTGATGCATGCTATTAGGCTTTGGCTGTGCCAAGTTTCAAACTTCCAACTCCAAGTGCAACCTTACCAATTTGCCTTAATGTGTTTCCTACAACTGCAAGTGTAACCTTGTTAATTGACAAATTCATTAAATTTAATGCATTAAAGCTCCAATTCTCTAGCCTCCACTTGAAGTTCAAACTTCAAACCACTCCCATGTCATGCATCCCAGCCTCCAACTCTCAAAGAGTGTGCTCAGTGTGAGTCATTGAGTCATGTGTCGTGATTGCTACCAGCTGGTCTGCCAGTGCCACATAGGCTGACAACTAGACCTAGTGATTGGCATTTTCAAATCCAACTGTTATTTTTTCATTTTAAAAATCATCAAGCCCTTTTTCATTGTCACATGATTTTTATATTTGGCATTTTTTTTACAATTTTTTTTAAGCCTTCTAAGATGGGTTTGAAGCCCTTTGACAGGTTCAAATTTGGACGCTGCATCCAACCATTAATTTTTGGTCATGCTATACTATATTAATGATTTTTATAAATACTTAGAATTTTCTTAGATTTGAAATCTACACATAAAGAGTAATCTAAGTCCATGCCTAGATACTAATTTTTACCCATTTATTATATAGACATTTTAACCTTCAACACACTGATAGGCATGAATGAAAAAGATGGAGACTTTCAAATTAGTAATTTCATAATAAAATTTTGGATCAAATTTCATACCTTGTATTCTTGTGAAGCGCTAAGTAGCAAGTCTGAGTAGTATTGATATGCCTAGATGTTAAATTTCCACAAGGTGTTGATTAAACACTTTTTAACTCTTGTAAAAGGGAATATATTAAGTGATGTTTATATGCATTACTATATTAATATTAAACAAACATGCATATGTCCTATAATGCAATATTATGGTGTATTATTGATTACTCTAATTTCTTGTAGCATTATTACATACAAACATACTATTATCACAACTAATAGTGATTTTTTGCATGAAATTTCAAATTGCTTCACTCCTACATGGATCACCTCACTCCTACATAGACTTCAAAATCGCCTTGCTCTTTTTATTTATTTATGTATTTTTGTATAGACTACTATATTTTTAAATATATACGAAGTAATTTAAGTCCTTAAATAAATTTAGCAGATGACCATAATTGAGTAAGGAGCTTTGACCCATTCTGAAATCTTATATAATATAATAGTATATATAAACTTTTTAGAACTCACTAAATTTGTTTTAGGTGTAAATGGTTGTTGATAGACACTGCATATATATATATATATATATATATATATATATATATATATATATATATATATATATATATATATATATATATATTACAAAACTTTAAATTACTATGTGTATGGTGTCTATAAGTGCGCTACCATTAAATCAACAAGTTTATTATTTTCCTTTTAAAATAAATCGTTGTATTTCTTAAGTGTAATCCATGTCATAGTAGTCCATACATACTATGAATTTAATTTATTCTATATAATATATGCATACTGATAATCTACTATACATGATTCGTTGTATTTTCATATTTTCCTAATTTACTATAATATTCAACATGAGTATAAAGAATTGAATTGCAATGCCTACTTGGCAAGATGCTTTGCTTGTTCTTTCTTCTCCGATTTCCCTTTCTTCTATGTTTTCTCTCTCTTTTTACCCTTGCTATGCCTCTTCTTTCTTTTTTTCTCCTCCTCACAGAATGGTACACCTCCTTCCTCCCGTGTCAATAAATTATTTATTTTTATTCCCTTTACATTAAAAAGGGGTGTGGATTTTTTTTAAAAGCTGGCTTCCTCCTCAAGAAAATGTATCCCTCTCACTCTTTTATTATTTTTTTCTAAGCATGACATGTTTTTTTTTTTTAAACTATCCTTTTTCTTTATTTATTTTATGATAGAATTTTATCTTTTTTTTCCCTCTATATTTAATCCTTTCTCCTTTCTCATTTTATTTCATTTTTTTGTAATTTCTTATTTTTATATTTCTCAAGTTAACTTGATAATAAATGACTATTTAATATAAAATTTAGCCATAATAATTTGATAAAAAACACTACCATCATAAACACATAAAATTGATACACTAAGCTAATCATGCATAAATACTATCTAAATACAAATGATATTAAAATATACTACGCTAACCAATCAAATTATGCGTCTAATAATGTTTTAAATAATGTGGTGTGTGCATGGTTCTAGTCAATTTCTCTATCAGCCTCCAACATCTCCATCTATGTCACCCTCTTCAATGATGCTCTCCCTCCATCATGCTCTAAGGGATGAGTTCTCCTACATCAACCTCACAACAAGTAGGTAGTTAGACCATAACAACATGATATTCATATATCGTAAAATATGACTGTAATAATAAATCAACATGATCATAATATAAAAATATAATAAAACTAGCTCATAGCAATGTAACCAAAGCAATATTCAACTATCCCATAACAACATATATCTCAACATTTAGTTAAAAATAAACAAATAAAATTTGTCAACTATAAATATCCATGGATAATCATATATTTTGCAAAGCAAAGAATCAAGATGTAACAAGTTCATGCCTGCTCATTGACTTCTGCACACTTTGTAGCTCACAAACTTACATGCCTCACAATCTCATTCCATAGCTCATAGTTCTACATGACTAGCTAATTTCTTAGATTTCACATCACATCCACATGTTGACTAGCCTTGGCCATGTGTTTCAAGGGGGTTACCAACCATCATCCATCTTAGAAGATGAACCAATGTAACTGTCTTCTTGATAACTAACAATGATTATAACTATTCTTTTATTCTACTTATATAAATATGTAATATACACAACTAGCCTAATGTCAATGCTCCACATATTCATAACATAAATATCATTCTCTATATATCTACTATGTAAAACATGCACTATAGCACATTGTACCAATTTTCTGTATTCTCTGTTAATGAATAAAAATTGCATTTCTTACAAGTAAAACTTACATTCCATTAAATGTCTTGAGTTATTTATTTTTGAATTAGCTTTGCTCATTCACTCTACATAACCAAATCTTAGATGTCCCTCACATGCTTGGTCCTGGGCCCCATGGTATGAATTATTAGTATCAAAGCATAAAAACTCTACTCCTTTCTATGGTTGTAAACATGCGAGTGCAACTCGAGAAGGAAGGTTTGTCAATCAGTTCTATTTGAAAATATCTAGAATAAGATCATAATAAAATTAAGATGGCTAATACCCAGAAGCAACCTGAGGTAGCCCCCAAGGTATGAAAGCTCATTTCCAATGCACTAGAGGAACAAAACACCAAAGTTTTTTACCAATTCTATGAATTTATGGTACAACTCAATCTGATGCTTTTTGCCACACTTTCATAGTTCACTCAACAATGGTTTCAATAACAAAACTCTTCAAAGTTTAAGTCAATCTCAACATCCCTGTATTCAAAGCCTATCAACACCAAATCATTGGATGTCTAGATTTGACAGCTCAAGGCATACTTCTTAATCAATTAATTCACCAATGCTAAAAATATCACCTTCACAATACTGAAGATGTCTATACCAATTGATCATTGGTGGGAGAGATTTAGTGTATAACATGCACAAGAGTGTGTTCCAATTAAATCCTAGAAGACTATTGTTGATGTGTTGAAGGAGGAATAATACCCTTTATTCCACTTTGAATATGAATATATTGAGTTCCAATAACTATGGCAAAGCAAAGATCAGTCTGTGAAAGACTACACCAACATTTTCCATGACTACTCTACATGCCTGTATGAAAACTTGAGTGGACCACATAAGGCACTAAAGTACATCAGTGGAATCTCACCTTATACTTGCATAAAGATGGAGTTATTGACTTCTGACACTTTGGTGAAAGCATATTTTAATGCTATATATATTGAATCCAAGCCAAATATGAAGCAACATGTCACCTCTTCATCCAATATAATGTATAAGGCCCAACCTTCGTACAACTCCACATCACAACCTTCTACATAAAGAAACAACACACTTCTTGTAAGGGATAGCAATACCAAAAGACTACTCAAACCTCAAAGGTTCTTGCACCTTTTGATTTAGATAAAGGCAAGAAGAATTTTGATGATAAGTGGTTCTATCACCATCATTCATCCACTCACAATGATTCTAAATGCTGCATGCAACAATCTTTGCTCACATAATATGTGTCAGGACCCACACCAATGGATGAGATTGATCTAGACACCTCTTATTTGAGTACTAACACCATTACAATCAACATCTTTAAGGAGTGTGAATGTCTCTTCTACACCAAGTTATAGGTGAAAGGTCAACTTCTCTATGTCATCATTGACAGTGGTAGCCATAATAACATCATTGCATAATCCACAACTCAATGCCTTCATCTTGCCATTGTTGCACATCCATAGCCATACTCTTTAGGGTTTATCTAGTAGGGGAAAGATATAGGTTCAATGACAATTCAATTTTTATTACAAAGTCAAGCCTATAAAGGATAACATCACTTATGACATCACACCTCTAGAGGTCTACAACATCTTATTGGGAAGAATGTACTTGTATGACCATGAAACTACATATCAAGCTGAGCTATAACATTGGACTATTCACATGCAATATTGATTCTAAAACCTTTTTGAGTTAGCACCCATGACCAAAGTTACCTTGGTCTCTACCAAGTAATGTCATAAGTTTGTATCACACACACAGAAGTTCATGTTATTCATGGTCTGCCTTGATACTCCTATGTAGTCGAAATCAAAGCACACCTTGATAACACATAACACTTGCACATTATCACAACTATGATAACTCAATAAATTACTGGAGTAGAGTAACAAAGTCTTCATATAACCTAAAGGTCTTATAATGCATTACATAGTAAAACACTACATTGATTTGGTTCCTAGATCTCCTCTTCCGAATATCCCCTCTATCATAGATCAATTTGGGAGAATGATGAAGTTTAGTACCAGATTTAAGAGCTTCTTGATCAGGGCAAGATTAAGCCTAGCTCTTTACCCTACAAGAGTTTGATAGTCCTTGCACCTAAGAAGTATGGGTCTTGATGACTCTACATAGACTATCATGAACTCAATAAAATCACAATGAAGAATCAATATCCACTATCATGTATTGATGACATTTTGGACCAGCTCTGAGATGCATAATAATTTACCAAGATTGACTTAAACTTAGGTTATGATCAGGTCCTAGTCCATCTTTAAGATGTTTAGAATATAAAATTCAAGACTTGAGAAGGGTTGTAGAATGGTTAGTGTTGGCCATTTTGGCCCACATACCAAGCTTCACCTAGACCTAGAGAGAAGCCGAACAGGGTCCCAATTGAAGAAAAATCAATTGGATTAGAAGTAGGCTCAACATTAAAAATAGAGGGATCCAAGCAGGTCTTCATGATGTTCATAAGCATTCATAGGCATGAAAAAATGGACAAAACCTTAAGATTTCATCAGAACCCTGAAGATTGAAAGGAGGATGAATTTGGCAAGTTTAAGGAGCTAGACCATCACCAAGATGTCATGCATAAATGAATAGACCAATTCACTTGTGCATTTTATAAAATTTGCTCAGGAATCCTCATGAGCTAAAATATTATAGTGCTATAGAGTCCTTCATGACAAGATGATATCCTACAAATTTCATGCCTTGGCAAGATCTCTAGCTTGAGTTATAAGTGTTCAAAGTTAAACCTATAAAACGGAATGTTCATGCTAATGTCAAATTTACGATTCATAAAATAGCTATTTAGATTCAAAATTCTTTAAACAAGCCTCAATCTAGACAAGATATAATGATGCATGAGTGATCACATTCTGACAAGTAGATTTAATGATTCATGACAAGGTCAAATAGGTCAAAATGTCCCTAGATTAAAAGCTTTAAAAAGCTACAAGTTTGACGAGATCTAACGGTGCGTATATACTAAGAAAAGATCTAATGGTGTGAGTTCAATTGAAAATAAGGTAGGTCTAAACAAATTGATAATCAATGTTCAATCGTATCAAGGATCTAATGGTGCGTAGTTATTGACAAAAAAGTGGGCCCAATGAGATCTACAATATGCATTCACTCGTACATCTTGATTTAATGGTGCGAGTGAAAGTCAAGGAGTCATAGGATATAGATCAAATGCTAGCGTTCATTCATACCAAGAAGATATATGGTGCATGGGAGCTCAAAAAGTCAAGATTTAATAGCAGGGATCTATGGGACCAATAGGAACAAGATAGTTTGGAGTAATCTGATTGGTTTGAGTTAATATTTAATGGCCAAAATCGAACCCAAGAAGCTTTCCTATTAGAAGTTAAAGGAATAAATTTTAATTAAAATAAGCAAACTCATGGAGCCAAGTTCAAGCATGGTCTAGTTTGAACCAGAGCTAACATTTCAAAGGATGCCAATAAGGTAGACATGTAGACTTCAATAACTTCATCACTAGAACTAGTTGCATGAAAGTGACCCTTCTCTCCACTCTTGCATGCCACGATGAACCAGTGAAGAGTAGTTAGCACCAAGATAAAACTATTACATATTGATTCGATTATTGTAACTACATCAATGTCAAAAATCAGCTTAGAATAACTTGATCCTATCATTACAACTATAAGGGAATATCAATGAGGGAATAATGTAACTATGTAATGATTTGAAGTGACTCAAATCAATCAAGAAGATTGACTGAGCATAAATGTAGAGGTAATTGTAAGTATGATTCAAATGGATTTGAGCTCATTGATTCCTTTTTAAGTGTTAAAATATCACTCTCTCTTACTTCCCTTTCTTCTATAGATATAGCCTTTAATCTATTGATGAACATCTCTTAGGCTGGTACAACTAGACTCTGCCATAAATTATATTATATACCTCTTGGAGTAATGAGAAAGGCATTTGTAGTGTTTATAATCTATGTTTAGTATTTTATGTGGGCTTGATATGAAAAAGTGGGATAATCTTCCCTTTGTAGGTCTGATTTTAACCTAAATACTAACAAATTTTACTTGCAGGTCATATAGCGTGCCATAGATTTGATGTCTTAGGTATAGGGTGGACTACTAGTTATAAGTGCCTTCAATCAGGCTCTTCATTGCCCCCAGCCTTAGTTAGTCAAATTGACCTCTATGTGAATTACTTGCTTGAAAGCTATAGTAAACATTGCATTAGTTTTATTTATAACCCATTAGTGTGTTAATGAGTTTAATCTTGAGAGTGGATCTTTAAACTTCAATGTATCACCACATATTAAAATAGGTTTTACTTTATGCAATATATTGACTCTTTTCACCCTAAATTTTTTAGGTCTTAGAAAAAAAGGTCCAAATTATCATATTTGAGTAGCTAGCCTCATTAAAAACCCTTAAGATCTGAACCAAACATAGGTAACCCAAAGCCTAGGGTTATTCCCATGTTTGACTAGGTTGTAAAGCAAAACTTGAACACTTCTATTTTTAGCTAGGGTGCAGCCTAAGTCACCAATAGTTCTAGCATGCTTGGTGTGACCACAAGAGTTGGCACAAGATCATCTGCAAAAGGGAAAGAGACATATTTCTCTGAGCTATCTTTCAAATTGATAAAAAAAGAAGAAATCCTCTTAGGCAAATCCTACACCTACACCTCTTGTTCCCCCTATTATTGCACAAAATCCTCCTATTCAAGCCAATATTGTTCAACCAAACATTATTATAAATCCCATACCTCAGATGGTTGTTCTTTGAAAACAAGCCTTTGTGCCATTCAATGGTGCCAGTCCTCTAAATCTTACCCAATGGGATGATATTTTGGCCTCTACTTTGAAGGCTCTTCCTTATTTTATAGGGAAAAATTTAGTTACTCCTATAGAACATATTTCAGATATTGATAACCTTTGTTCAGTGCATCTTATGAGTCATGAAAATGTAGCAATGAAGTTGTTAGCAACTTCTTTCAAAGGAAAATCACTTCAACGGTACAAAGGATTGGTTCCTACATCAATCAATAATTGGGATGAATTTGGAGAGGTCCTGTGTAATCAATTTTAGGATAAAAGTGATCATATTTCATTGGTGGAGCAACTTACAACAATCAAGAGATTCAATAATGAATTCATGGTGGATTTCAATTATAGGTTCTAGAAGACTTGGGATAGAATTCCTGTAGTGATCAAGCCTACACCCAACTATGCTTTTGTATACTATCTGAAGGCTAGGCTCTCAATTCAAATGTAGCTATGATGATTTAATCCATGTGAGAGAATACTCTACTTGAAGCTTTTGAAATAACAATCAAGGCTGAGAATTGCCTTATATAAGCAGAAAAGTTATCCCCAAGGCCACCAATGCCTCTCTTTGTAGAGATCCACCCTCCTGATCCAACTATTGCTTTACTTTTAGATTCAATAAATTTCTATCAAATAAAAGGTAATCAAGCTAACATACTGGGGAAGATAGAGAGTCTTCTTAAGACTCATAACAACAAGTTTGTTACAATAGAAAGATAACAAGCTCCACCATACAAGCCATATCAGAATACTAATAATAATTATTAGTTTAATAGGCCATCCTATTAGTCCAATCAATAAGGACAAAGGCAAAATTCTTAGTCAAGGCAATACAATCCTAATGCTCCAAAAAATTCTAAAGTTGTTGTGCCAACTTATAACAACTATGCTCAAGAAAGGCAATGGAAAAATCAATGGGATCAAGTAAATAACATGACAATAGATCCAATTGGTGAGAGCTCACATCAGTCTTATATGCAATAGAGTTCAGTTCCTCCTTCACGTGAAAACTAGCCACCTTCTTATAATAAGGAAGCCTTTATACCACATGGATACATTCTTTCATTCACTCAAGTAGAAGTGCCAAATCAATAAGGAAAAGGTAGTGGTAAAACACCTACTGAAACTACATTTGTGAACTTCCAAGACAATGAGGAGTCTTTTGAGCACATAGCTGCAAATCAAAATCAAAATATGCCTAATGTTGATAATTCAGTTGCATCCCATACTAGATCCAAGAAAAAGGCAATTAGTGATTATTCAGGTCCTGAAAAGGCATCCGCTTTTCCTTCTTAGCCACCTCTAAGGACTACCACTCATGAGCTACCTCAAAAGACATCAAATCAGTAGGTTCAAGATCCAAAGGGGAAAAATGTGAAAGGGATTTACATCCCTCAGTTCACACAACATCTAGGAACCCATCCTAATCCTAAATTAAAGTCAAGAACAACCACTTCTCCACTCAATATTGTGGATCATATGAAAAAAACTTTAGTATCAATTTCAATGTGGGATACACTGCTAATCCAAGGATAAAAGGAGTATCTACAAGAAGAGCTTTCAAAACTCAATATATTTGATGGACTACCTAATAAGGAAATGGTAAGTGTTGTTCAAACCAACTCTAATGCATTTGTTGAGCCTCAAGCTCCTAAGGTGACTAAGCCTTCTCCATTCTATCTTTTAGTTACGTAGGAGATTATCTTATCCACAATTGTATGATTGATAGTGGAGCTAGTACTTCTATCATGCATCAATCCATAGTTGACAAACTAGGGCTCAAGTATGAACCTCATGAAAAAAGAGTGTTATAGTTAGATGTTTCTCCTACTAAGATTATGGGAATCCTCAAAGATCTTAAGATTTTACCTATTGCTTGTCCAAATTTCACCATTTCACATGATATAGTTATTGATTTACCTCCATATTTTGCACTATGCCTATCCAGGGATTTAAATGCTAAAATAGGAGGCTACCTTTATTTAGATTGGTCATACATGTTTTTTAGAACTAGATATAAAACCAAAGTCACTATAAGATCATATCTTATTTCTATATTTCACCTTGAACCATATCTGCCAAATATGTCTAATATGAATTGCAGTATTTTAGAAGAACACGAGGATACTATTGATTAAGAAACTTGTAAGCCACTTGAAGGTATACTAGATATACTTTTGGATGAGTGGGCTACTAATAACCATGGTATGACCCATACAAAGGTATTCAAGAATCTGGTTTTGGTGTCTATGACATGCATGAAGAAGGTGACTCATTACTTAGTTTCACCAACTCAAAGCAGGATCAAGAGGGAGTATGGAATCTATGCTTTGATGGATCCACATCAAAAAATGGAAGTGGCGCTGGTGTAATGTTGGTTTCACTTCAAAAACAAATGTATTATTATTTATTTACATTTCAATTTAGTTGTACATCAAATACTATAGAGTATGAAGCTCTTATTCATAGCCTTCAATGGGCTAGAAAGAGAGGTATTAAGCTTTTTTAGGTGAAAGGTGATAGTGAGTTGGTAGTGAAACAAGTCAGAGGATAAAGTGTAGCAAATAACCCCCTCCTAAAGGCCTATAAATATAGAGTTTGGGACCTCATGGAAGATTTATTAGCATTTGATATCCACTCTATTCTTAGAGGAGCCAATCAACATGTATGTGTGTAGGCCTTCAATTCCAAACAATGAGGTAAGTTGGCAAGTCTTTGATCATGACAAACACATAGCTTATTTTGTATAGAATGAGGTATAATTTTGATCAAAGAATCAAAATAAATTACAACACCAATATGAAGATAATATTGTGAAATTGAGATCAAACAAGATGCCTAAAGGTTTAGTGGCTTTGGAGAGCATTTTCAATGAAGATGATCAACTTAGAAAGGACAAGGCAAGCATCTCTTCCAAGGAAGAACATTATGAGCAAGTTCACATAGATAAAGGTAAGAAACTCAAGTGGGGTAAAGTGATCATTGATTCTGAGAGACGAGCTTTCTTTTCATTATGTAATGAGTACATAAATTTATTTTCTTGGAAATACCATGATTTGAAAGGGTCTGACCCCAGATTAGCACAACATACCATTGAGATTAAACAGGATGCAAAACTAGTAAGAAGGCCCATCAACCCCAAGGTTGAAATTCTCATGAGAAAGGAACTTAACAAGCTGATTAAGTCAAGTATAATATTTAATATCAAGCACTCAACATGGGTAGCAAACCTTGTACTAGTGAGAAAGAAAAATGGAGAGATAAGACTATGTGTGGATTTCAGATATTTGAACAAAGTGTCACTAAAAGACTACTATCCTCTTCCTTTCATGGATCAAATCTTGTAGAGGGTATCAGGGTCAAAAAGGTTCTCCTTATTGGATGGGTTCTTAGGTTACAACCAAATATTGGTGAAAGATCAAGATCGGTATAAAATAAATTTCACAACCAAATGTGGTACTTATGCCTACCAAAAGATACCTTTTAGGCTCTCTAATGCTGGAACCACTTTCCAAAGGGAAATGGATGTTGCCTTTCAAAGTATTTTGAGTGAAATGGTATTAGTTTATCTTGATGAAATTACTATATTTTCAAAGTATCCTAATGATTATCTAACACACTTGAAAGTTATTTTTGATAGATGCAGACAATTTAGAGTTTGATTAAAGCCAAAAGTGTATCTTTTCAGTGCATGAATGGAGACTGCTTGGGCATGTAGTGTCCAAATATGGTCTTTCTATTTTTATAGAGAGAATAGAAACAATCCTTGCTCTATCATTTCCAAAACATAAGAAATGATTGAAAAGCTTCTTAGGTGAGATCAATTTCATCAGAATATTTATTCTTGGATTTGCAGAACTGGTAAGACCACTCACTCAAATGCTGAAGAAACATCAAGAATTTAGTTGGAGTAAGGAGGTAAAGAGAAGTTTTGAATCTATCAAACAATCAATCAGCCAAGCTCCTACTTTGCTTAATCTAGAATTTATTAAGGATTTCTTTATGTATGTTTTTTCTACATTTAGTACAATTTCAGTCATGCTTATGCAACAGAATGGTGAAGGTTTGGAGCAACCCATTGCTTTTTTCAGTCAAGCTTTATAAGATTATGAGGAGAGGTATTATATTATTGAAAATCATGTACTTACTATTAAAAGAGGTTTGAAAAAATTCAGACATTTGGTTTCAAATAACAAGATTATCTTAATGGTAGCTCATCCTAGTGTGAAGGATTTCATCCTCAATAGAGACTTAAGTGAAAAGAGAGTTGGATGGGTCACTAAGTGCATGGAATATGATATTTAAGTGAAGGTCACAAAGCTAGTCTAAGGTAAAATATTGTGTGAGCATCTTCTGAAATATGTGATAGAAGAAAAAGAGATGGTTTTGACACTTCAAGACACCCAACATAAAGTTGAAAATACTTCTTTGTCCAGCTCTCTTTTCACTAAACATACATTCTTCTTGATGGGGTGTTTTTCAAAAAGGACGTTGGAGGTATTCTTTTAAGGTGTGTTGAAACTAATAAATTTGACAAACTTTTTGAACAATTTCATGATAGTCCTTCTGGAGGCCATTTTGTAGCTAAGACCACATCTAAAATATTCTTTAGAGATGGTTAATTTTGGCCTAATTTATTTAAGAATGCACATGCATGTGTTAGGGATCATGCAAAGTGTGCAATGTTTATAGGTAAATAGAGACTAGCTGCTATGCCATTGAGGCCTATTCAAGTTGAGTAGCCTTTCATGCAATAGGGTTTGGACTTAATTAAAATGATACATCCTCCATCTAGTGTTGGTCATAAATGGGTATTGAAAGATACAAATTATTTCACCAAGTGGATGGTAGTAGTGCCTTTGAAGGAGGTAAATGAGAACTCTGTGCTTGAGTTCTATGAGAGTCTAGTCACCCATTTTGGAGTACCTTCCATTATAATATCATACAATGCTTTGGCATTCAAAATTGAAAAGGTATGTGAATGGTATATTAAAAAAAGGTATTTATTTGACATCTTCATCAAATTACTATCCATAGGGTAATGGAATAACTGATTTCACTAACAAGAATGTGATTTGGATCATCAAAAGAACACTAGAAGATAATAAGAGATCTTGGCATACAAAGTTGAATATTATTTTATGGGCTGATAGGATCACCGCCAAGAAGGCCACTGGTCATTCACCTTATATCTTAGTTTATGGAAGAGAAGAAATGTTGCCTATCTCATTGGAGCTCCTAGCTTTGGAACTTACACACCATAGAGCTTTTAGAAAGTGATGTAATAGAGGTTAGGATGAATGAAATAAGAGAATTGGAGGAGATAAGAGATGTTACGATACATACCATGTGGTCTAACCAAAAAGTCAAGAAATTTTTTGATAAAAGAGCTTCATCAAGGACATTCCAAAAAGGTGACATAGTCCTCAAATGGGATGAGGACCGTGCAAAACTAGGAAAACACTCCAAGTTTGACATCCTTTGGAGTGGAACTTATGTCATCACTAGTTATAAAGAAAGTAATGCCTTTGAGCTTGCCAGATTGAATGAAGAGAGCCTTCCCATCCTTGTCAATGGGAGGTATCTTACGTTCTACTATTAGTTTGATCTTGTGCTCTTTTTACATAGGTAGATAGGTATATCTTTTCCTCAAGTGCTTTTTCACATTCCTTTGTTTATTGTTTAGTTAGTTTTTTGGTCTGTTTTTTTTCTTTGTTGTTGTTTTTGAGTCCCCCATTGCTCCAAAAGTGCTTCAGGAATTAATCAGAGTCCTTTTTACAAGTAGTACCTCATTCATTTAGTCATCATGAGCAAGCTTGGTCAATGACTAGCTTCCATGACTAGTAGGTTGGTCAAGCTAGCTGAGTCACCAAAAATATTGGCCATCTTGGTCCACATACTAAGCTTCACCTAGACCTAGAGGGAAGCCTAGTAGGGTCCCAATTAAAGAAAGATCAAATGAATTAGAAGTAATCTCAACATTTCAAATGGAGGGATCCAAGTAGGTCCTCATTATGTTCATAAGCATTCAAAGGCATGAAAAAGATGGACAAAACCTTAAAAGTTCATTAGAACCCTGAAGGTTGAAAGGCAGATAAATTTAGCAAGTTTAAGGAGCTAGACCGTCACTAAGATGTCATGCAAAAATGAGTAGACCAGTTCCCTTATGTATTTTATAAAGTTTACTTAGGAATATTCATAAGCCAAAATATTACAATTCCATAGAGTCCTTCATGCCAAAATCATATCCTACAAATTTCATGCCTTGGTGAGCTCTCTAGCTCAAGTTATAAGCATTCAAAGTTAAACCTATAGAATGGAACGTTCATGCTAACATCAGATTTTAGCTTCATAAAGTAGCTGTTTAGATTTAAAAGTCCTTAAATGGGCCTTAATTTAAATAAGATCTAATGATGTGCATGATATTGCATTCTGACAAGCAGTTCTAATGGTTCATGCTAGGGTAAAAAGGTCCCTAGGTTAAAAGCCTTAAAAAGCTACAAGTTGGAAGAGATCTAACAGTGCATATCTACTGAGTAGAGATCCAATTGTGTGAGATTGACTGAGAAGAAGGTGGGTCCAAGAAAATTGATGATCAAAATTTAATCATATTGAGGATCTAACGATGCATAGTTACTAACGAAAAATTGGGTCCAATGAGACTATGGTACGCATTCACTTATACGTCTTAATCTAACAGTGTGAGTGAAAGTCAAAGAGTTAGAGGATCTGGATCAAAGGCTAGCATTTTTTTGTACCAATAAGATCTATGGTGTGTAGGAGGTCATAAAATCAATATTTGACAATAGGGATCTACGGGACCAATGGGAACAAGATAGTTTGGAACAATTTGATTGGTCTGAGTTGATATTCGATGGCCAAAGTTGAACCCAAGAGGCTTTCCTATTGGAATTTGAATGAGCATCATTTGACCAAAAGAATAAAAATCATGGAGCTGAGTTCAAGCATGGTCCATGTTGAACTAGATCTAACATTTCAAAATATGCCAATAAGGTAGACACATAGACTTAAATGGTTTCTTTGCCAGAACTAGTTGTATGAAAGTGACCCTTATCCCCACTCTTACATGCCATGATGAACCAATGAAGAGTAGTTAGAACCAGGAAAAAAATCAAATAGATTGATTCGATTATTGTAACTACATAAATGTTAGAACTTAGCTTGAAACAATTTGATCCCACCATTGCAATTGTAAGGGAACATTAATAAGGGAATAATGTAATTGTGCAACAATTTAAAGTGACTCGGATCAATCAAGAAGTTTGAATGAGCAGTAATGCATAGGTAGTTGTAAATATAGTTCAAATGGAGTTGATCTCATTGATTCCTTTTTTAGTGCCAAAATCTCTCTCTTGCTTCCTTTTCTTCTATAAATATAACCTTTGAGCTATTGATGAACATCCCTCAGGCTGGTATGACTAGACTCTATTAGAAATTATATTTTACACCTCTTAGAGTAATGAGAAAGGCATTTGCAGTGTTTATCATTTGTGTTTAGTAGTTTTTGTGTGCTTGATATGTAAAAGTGGTATGATATTCCATTTTTAGGTCTAAGTTCAACCTAAATACTAATAAATTTTCCTTATAGGTCATATAGTGTGCCATAGATTTGATGTCTTAGGTATAGAGTGGACTACTGGTTATAAGTGCCTTCAATCAAGCCTTGTATTCATTTCCCTATCCTTAATTAGTAAAATTGACCTCTATGTGAATTACTATTACTTGGAAGCCATAGTAAACATTGCATTAGTTCTATTTGTAGCCCATTAGTGTGCTAATGAGTTCAATCTTGAGATTGGATCTTTGAACTTTGGTGCATCACCACATGTTAAAATAGGTTTTAATTTATGCAATCTCTTGACCTTTTCACCCCAAATTATTTTGGTCTTAGAAAGAGAGGTAAAAATTATCATATCTGAGGAGCCATTCTCATTAAAAACCCTAGAGGTCTAACCCAAACATAGTTAACCCATAGCCTAGAGTCATTCCCATGTTAGACTAGGTTTGAAAGCAAAACTTGAACACTTCTATTTTTAGCTAGGGTACAACCTAAGTCCCCAAGAGTTGGTCATGCCTTTTGGCCTTTCTAATACACCAACCACTTTCATGTGCTTAATGGATGATCTATGTAGGGCATTCCTTAACTCCTTCATTATCGTCTACTTGGATGAGATTCTCATCTTTAGAAAGACTTGGGAGGAGTATATGGAGCACATCACACACATCTTAGACACTCAATGCCAACACAAGTTACAAAATAACTTAGAAAAGTGTACATTTGGCATGATACAGATCCAATATTTAGGTTACATCATTGATTGCACTAGCATTAGAGTAGATCTAGAGAAGATCAAAGTGATCTAAGATTGGCCTACTTTGCACAATATCATAAAATTAAGGAGTTTTTTTGGACTTGATAACTTATACCATGGGTTCATCCTTAGTTTCTCACACATATCTTGGGATCTCATCCAACTCACATGCAACAAATCCAAGTTTCACTAGACTCATGCACAATAACACTTTTTTGAGGTAGTAAAATAATGCCTCTATACCATGCCTATTCTCACAATGCTTGACATTGTAAAAACCTTCAAAATTCACACTAATGCATCTAGATACATACAACATGGACATCCAATCGCATACCACTCTAAGATGTTTAATGACATGGTGCAAAGGTACTCCATATATGAGAATAAATTTTATTCTATTGTGTAAGAAAATAAGCAATGAAAATACTACATTCTCAATAAGGAGACCATTGTTCATTCAGACCATAAACCACTTCAATTACTAGAGTCATAGAACAAGATAGAAAATGTGCACCACATGAAATGGATGACTTACCTATATCAGTTCTATCTTGTGAGCAAGCAAAAGAAATGGAAGGACAACAAGGCTATATATTTCCTTATCCAACCACCAGTTCATGTGCTCATCACAATTTTGGACATGTGCAACCATAATTTTGTAGACTGGGTTCCTCTCTTAGTTGACCAGGACTTCACAATAACTTACACTAGACTCATTTAAGGTACACAAGTTTAAGAGTTCTACTTGTCTAACCAGATTGTATACAAGCTCAAATATATTTGTGTTCCCTTAGATGCACCTTGCTAATGACTCACCTAAGAGGTACACTATGCCAATACTTCATGATATTTTAACATGACAAAGAATCTAGATGCATTATAGTCACACTTATACTAGCTGTACATGTGCACAAATGTGGAGTGACACATCAAGTTTTACATTCCTTGTTGTATCACCAATCCCATGAATAAGATGTTTAAACTTTACACACTGTTACTGGTTCCATCCATACCATGGGAATCTATCAACATGGATTTCATGACTAGGTTGCCTATGGTGAGATGACAACATGATGTTGTGTTCGATGTTTTGGACCAATTTTCCAATATGGATATCATGATTACATGTAGAAAAAACATTGACATAGTTGGTAATGTATAGGCATTCTTCAACTATGTTTGGGTTCATTTTGGGATACCAACATCCATCATCTATAATCATGATCCATGTTTTATGAGCCACATTTGGCAAACATTATAGGATTTGATGGGTACATAGATGGATTAGTTGAGAACTTTTCATCCTTAGACAGGTGGGAAAAATGAAGTGGTAAATCACACATTTGTTCATATCCTATGAATGTACAACCATGTGCATGATCACACTTGGGATGATAATCTCTTATATAATCAACATGCCTACAACATAGATCTTTACAAATCTACTAGCCACAGTCCATTCTAGACATGTTTTGGGATTCAACCTTTAACACCTCTAGACATCTCCTATACAAGAATGAGAAGTGGATAAAGCTGAGAAGTTTTTGTGCCACACTTAGCCTATTCACCAACAAGTTCAATATATTCTCTTTCGCACTCAATCTAAGTACAAGGAGCACCATAAAGCACATTACACACCTCATGCATTTTGATTTGGTGATAAGGTTGGTTAAAACTTCAAAAATAACTCTTTGAAGGTCCACATAAAAATATCAAGCCTCTGCACTATGGTGATTATGCCATTTTATACACAACTTGTGAGAGAACACCTTCATTCTTGATCTACCTTAGTAGTTGGGCATGCAACTAGTCTTCAACATAAAGCTTTTTAAGCCTTACACTGCACCACTTCTTGAGCCAGTAATGATACAACATCCTTTTAATTTGAATCTTGAACACTTACATCCTATGAAGAAGGATAAAATCATTGACGTGATAGTCACATACATTTGCCATGCCACACATCAAATTTTTTGTGTGGTCAAGGTTGGGTAATATGCTGATTAGGGAAAATGGTACACTTACAATAAATTCAAGTGCAATTTTTACAACTATACCTTGATGCAATAGAGACCATTTTTCTTCAAGAAAGGGCAAATGATCTATGTACAATTATTATACACCTAAGCTTACTCCTCATTTAATCTATTGTGTCAAGCACACACTTCTCACCTAATCTTATTGTGTTGGATGCGTATATCTCAACCAATCTTGCACACACCTTGTCTAAATTTTTCTCAAATTTATATAAATAAGTCATGTGCCAGATCACAAACTTCCATGCATTGACCATTGCACACTCTTCACTATGTACTTCACATCTCATAGTCCCACATGCTACATAAGTCTTACACTTAACAAATTATGTGACCTCTGTGCCTAAAATTTATTGTACCTTGGAGTTCTATGCTACAAATCATAACCTTGCATGCCTTACAGTTCCATGCCATATCTTGTAGTCCTATGCACTTCATTGGCCTACACACCACAAAATTTTTGTGTTATCCTGTTGACTTCTGTGCATTCTATAGCTCATAGACCCATGTACCTCATAGTCATGCACTACATCTCATAGTTCCACATGCCTCACTAGCTTTTTGGATTCTAAAACACATCCATGTGTTGACTTGCCTTAGCCACATGCTCCAAGAGGTTCACCAACCATCATCTAACCTAGAAGATTAATTGATGCAATTGTCTTCTTAGTAACTGATAGCAGTTATAACCACTCTTGTATTCTACTTATATAAATATGTAACATAAAAAATTGGTCTAAGGTCGATGCTCCACACATTCATAACATAGATATCATGATCTATGTATCTACTCTGTAGAACATGCATTGTGGCACATTGTAATAGTTTTCCCTATTCTCTATTAATGAATAGAATTTGCATTTTTTGCAAGTAAGACTTTTGCTCCATTGAATGTGGTTAGTTATTTATTTTTGAATTAACTTTGCTCATTCACTTTGCACAACTGAAGCTTAGTTATCCCTCACATCTCAATCTTGGGCCCTGTGGTGTCGATAAAAAACACACCTCACTAGCCATATCACAAAATGGGTGATGCAACTTATAGAGTTTGAATTTAAATTTATGTCCCAAAAGTTGATGAAATGTTAACTTGTATCTGACCAATTAACTACCACCACATTACCTGATCCTTTTCCAATTGTCAATGCTTTTTATGATGAGTTCAAAGCATATAATATATCTTCAATTCTATGGATACTATTTTTTGATGGATCAAGATCTAGAATAATAGTGGGTCTTGGTATTATATTATATACCCCTGAGGGAAAATACATAACTTTCTCTTACAAATTAGTTACTTCTTGCACTAATAATATAACAAAATATGAAGCCTTGATAATCAGATTATTAATAGCACAAAAGCTTCATATCAAGGACATTTAGGTATTTGGTTATTCTCAGTTGATCATTAATCAAGTTACTAATCATTACCAAACTAAATAAGAACACCTTCCAACATATAAATAAATGGTGGACAAACTAAAATAAACATTTGATATATTTTCTATTGATAGTATCCCTTGTAAAGATAACTACCATGTACATGCAATGGCTATTGCAGTATCCTTGATGACCTTTGATATCAACAATGATCATATAAACTTTTATATACACTAATTACAGGAGCCTTCCATTTCTTATAACAAAATGAATGCCTTAACCATTTTTGATATTACATGCAGTTCTATAAACACATAATGGTACAATGATATTTATAATTTCCTTTACTGAGATTATATACCAGACCACTTTACATGAAATGATAAACATAAATTACAATGTGAAACACTTCGTTATGTTATTATTAGGAATTATTTATTCAAATGGGGTTTTGATGGAGGCCTTATTTGATGTTTAAACACATATGAGGCATGTACTGCAATATTAGAAATGTAGATAGTGAGTGTGGCAGACATTTTAGTGGCAAGGCTATGTCTAAAAAACTCTTTCATCAAGGATATTATTGATCTACCATGGAACAAGAGTGAATTGAACATGCCGGATTATGCTTACAATGCTAGAAATGTAATAATTTGAACCACAGACCATCTCATGAGTTATAGTCAGTTGTCTTACCGTGGCCTTTTTTTGTATGGGAATTTGATTTGATTGGCAAGATAAATATAGTGTCCATTGGTGGACATAAGTTCATACTCACAATAACATAATAGTTTACCAAATCAGTGGAGGCAATTCCACTTGAATTTACTCTAGGGGATGACATATGTAGGGTTGTGATGACCAATATTATTTCATGTTTTGGCATACCTTCAACTATTATTTATGACAATGGATTCTCATTCAAAAACAAGAAAATAAAACATTGTTGTAATAAATACAAAATAAAACATACCTTTTATACACTTTATTATCCACAGGGAGATGGACAAGTAGAGGTAACAAATAAAACCATTGTCAAAATACTTGATAAAATAGTTGAACGATACAGTTCAAATTGGCACCAACAGATGGTGTATGCTTTATGGGCATGCTTTACTAGTGTTCACACCCCCACTCAACTAAAAATTATTATTTGGTTTATGGTACAAATGTAATATTACCGATTGAACTTGAGATACCTTCCCTCTATGTATCTCTCAAATATATTATAAAAGATAATGAATACTGTGAAAAGAGATTGCATTAATTAGAATAGTTGAGTGAAAAATACAAAAACGCTGATGAACACTTATGATTTTACTAGTCACATTAAACATGCATATAAAAAAAATATTCATGCATGTGATTTTTTTGTGGGTGGCCTGGTATTAAAATAAAATAAAAGAACACCAATGCATAAAAAGATAAGAAGGGGAAGTTTAGACCAAATTAGTTGGGACTATTACTGTTACAAAAAAATTAGGAAAATAGGTGTACCACCTAGATACACTTGAAGGAAAACCTTTCAAAATTATAATGAACATCATGCACTTGCATAAATATATCATTTGACATTTTCTAAAAATACCAAAAAAGAAAAAAACTTAAAAAATTCAAAAATATTTTTAGCATTTACATGTTCTATTAGCTCTTTGGCATTTATGTTGTTGGTTCCATCTTGGCAGATGGCATATCAATATTTAATATAAAAACATTATTTTTCACTCATATTTTGAGTATGATGTAGGCATACATAGATACATGATCTATGCATTTTTGGATGTTGGGCTTTCCCTTTACTCACATCACCTGGACGTTGGGGGAATCCACCTCTACGATCACAATACATCTAGGTTATATCATTCCATGGTTATTTTAAATTATCATGTTTGAGATCATATATGTACTTACACGTGCCTTTATCCATGCTTATATATTTCATACTGTACTTGATATGCTATGTACTTGACATTTTTTGCTAACACATATATCTAGTGACTAATATGACATGTTTATGCTGGTTGTTTATCCTTTCATAAATGCACTTATTTGAGTGTCTTGCCTTGCTATTGTATTTCTTGTTTCAAAATTTGAATACACTCCATTATGTATGGCTCCTATGCCTTTTATTTCCTCTTTGACATTATAATATCTTGTTACTTGTTGTATGTTGACATTTGAATAAGTCATTCTTATTTTTATGAACATTTGACTAAGTCACATCCATTTGATTTTATGGCATTTGAACATTGTAATGTCCCATTTTTTTATAGCCTTCCAACATTTTTGGAATCTCCAACTTTATTAGAGAGTGCTAGTAGTTTTAGAAGGGAATTCAATTAGTGGTATTATGTTTAGGGGATCTTTAAGAGATCATACACTATTTTCTGTTGGGAGTGAGAATACTATTCATAAATTAGTATTCAAGGGTACTATTCATAGTGACTATGCTTGGTGATGTGGCATAGTGGAGAGGTGTCATTGGAGTGATGTGTAATGGAGAAAAAGATGATTTGAAAGAGTGGGGTGTACCTTTCACTAAAGGTTATGTTTATTGTCTTTTATGATTCACATGCTTAAGTGAACATAAGAGTGAATAGTTGGGGTGCATTCCTAAGGCATCTTCATGATTTGGAGTGTGGGGACAAGTCAAAAATATGATTAAATCTTGTTTGGGAATATTAGGTGCACATGGGAAAGAGGACAAGAATTCACTATTACAGATTTAGATCACATGTGGAACCGAGATGCCATTTTTGGTGTCACATGAAAGGTGGGAGATAAAGACAAAGTAGGGTGGCTAATCATGTGATTTAATTTTGACAATTTGCATGTGAAGACAACAATCACACTATTATTCACATTTGTGAAGGTGGGGTGCCAAAGTTAGAGTCACATGGGGTGGCTAATCTTGTTCCCCTTGATGCTCTCTTTTTTGACTTACTTGCATATCAAGATAAGCATTTCACATGTGCATGTTATTCATGACATTGAGGGTGGCACATTTTTACTCTATGTGAATTTATTTATCTTTTCCTCTCCTTATAAATTCTATAAATAGGAGATCTCTCCTTTATAAATGCATGTTGAAGATTATAACCCCTCCCATTTGTAATTTTGAACCTATTTCAGCTTAAGCCTCTCCTAAGGATAAAAACCCTTAGAGTGAAGAAATATTTGAAGATGAAAACCCTCTAAGGTTTGTTGGTTTTGGTGGTGAGAGATCCTCCTTGGATGGATTTGGTGGTTTCATTCAGAAATTACAATTGTCCTTCAAAGTAGTTTAATGTGTAAGCAATTATTCTATAATATCTCTATTTTATATGTAGTCTAAGTGTTTCTATGTATTCTTCAACGATACAATGTAATAAATTAAATGAATGATATTATAGTTGAGTGTTATCTATTTCAGATACTTTAGTTGTGTGGTTGTGTCAATTTGTCAATTTCTAAAAAAAATTACTAATTATCCTTGAGGGAATATTATAGTGGTATCAGAACTAGTGATCTTACCAACTTGTCAGAGTTCTAAAATTTGATGCAGTTCTAAAGTTGCATGATCAAGTTTCATTAGTTGTTTATTAGAGTTCAGTAACTCTAGAAATTAAAAATTTGAAAGTGGGTGGAAATCATGGAGCCACTCAATGAAGAAGAAGTTTGAAGGAATACTGAGTAGTGAGAGTAGATTTTCATGTAGTGGGAGCAGAGTTTCATGCTTTAATGTCATTTACAAATTTCATGCAATCTAAGGTATGGAATAGGCTTTACCTAGTAGCAAATAGTCTTGAGTTTTTGAATTAGTCAAAGGATGCCTTACTCAACCTAAGGGAAGTAGATATTTATTTGTTTATGATAGACTAGTCAAATTTTAAAAATTTACTATGGGTAATGAAGCCATCAATGAATTATTTGGTTAAACCCAAGCTTAGGAGACACTTAGATGAAGAGGTGAAACTTGTAGTCACTAATTACTTTACTGAAATTATGAGAATAATAGTTCCTAGGAACCTTATAGCAATAATATCATGAAGGAGGTTTTCAGGCTCATAATTGAAAGTTTCCAGAAGTTAGTTGACATTGGAAGCCCTTATTTTAAAAGAGGGTAATAATTCTTAAAAATTTTGCAAAAATTAGATTATGTAACATCATGTTAGATATTGGTTGTGACGAGATTATTTTTGAAATGTTTCAAATATTTTGAACTATTATTAATAAGGTTAATTCAAAGAATGTCATAGCCTCTATGCAAATTATTATGTCTCTAATTTTGGATAAGGATAATGATATTTCTAAGCTATTTTTAGCTAACATATTAGCTATTTGGAGGAAGGAACAAGATGTTTCACCTGTGGCACATGATTTGTCAAAAATATTAGTTAAAAAACATATGGAAAAGTTGAAAGTTATTTGATAGAAGGAGAATTGATTTCTTGTGGTTTATAGGGTACAAGTTCTCCTAAATTAAGCATGAGTCAATTGGGGAAAGAACATCATTATTTTGCTTTCCAGGAAGTCTGGACACCTAATCACACATGTGGGAACAACAAATCAATGACTTCCATCACATGTTTAGTCCAATAGAATGATGAAGAGAACAAAAAATAAATTGTGACGATGGAGCCTGAAGGAAATTTTAGAATAATGACTTTGGTTACACATTTAGATCAATCCAATGAAGATTATGAAATCTATGGTTCCCATGATGACACCATTGAAAGGTATGCAAATAATAAGATTTTTGAAGTCACTAATGATGAAATTGAGTCGGCTAAAATTTTTAAATTAGCATGTAACTTTGAACACTTAAGAATTTATAATGAAGCTTATTCAAAAATTGAAGAATGTAGAAAGGATAGTAATGGAGAGGAAGCTAATTTTGAAATTAATGTCAGAAGAAAAATTTAAAAAATTGAGGTTTTTTTATCAAATTTTATTTGTTGATTTTGATCAAGGGCCTAAAGAGCTGCATGTTTTGAAGGATAAATTAATGGTTCCAGAAGAGTAGATTGTGAAAGATTTATCAATATTTGATAACACGCATAGTTTGATTGAAGAAATCTACTGGAAGGTTCATATTGAAGAGAGACAAAAATTAGTTAAGGATGGAGTCACTCTTTATAATTTGAAAACTATCAAAGAAGAAATGGAATCAATAAAGATAGATTATTTACATTTTCTCTCAGATAGTGATCATGTCGTAAAGTTTATGGAGGAGACTATGGATGCTTACAAAGAGAATGATAATGAGGTTGATAGACCTTTCCTTGATCACTACTCTCTCTACCAAGTTGAAAATTAGTCAACTATTGTAGCCATGAAGAAGGGGCAAGTAGCAGATGCAAGATTCATGAAGACCAAACAACTGATTGAAGGCATTAATAAGTTTTAAAAGGATTTTCATTTGGGGCCAAGTTGTTCAATAATTTATGAAGAAGAATTCAACAAGGATGAATTATTGCATGATGATTTTAGCATGCCACTTGTTGAAGAATTGGGTACATATCACATTGTAGCATGCCACTTGTTGAAGAATTGGGTACATATCACAATAGAGTGTCAAGACTTGTGGTTGATAACCCTCCAGGTAGGCCACCTGATAAAAAATGTGTAAATTGGATGTAAGATGAGGATTTCACTTGGAATGTGATGATTCATGGAAGCAACAACATTCCTAAATTTGAATGTTTTTCCAAAAGAGATATTGAGCTTACTAGAATTTTCATAAAAATAGTAAAAAAATCAAATTCAAAACTTATTTTACATGAATATTTGGTAAGACAAGGGTCTAAGCATGATTCCTTCTCACTGGACAATCCACCTCTTGGATTGGATGTTGAATTCACTTATGGTAGTTTCAAAACTCCTAGTGATTTTAAGGTTTATTGGATTGATAACACTTGGATTCATTGCATAAGAGGGATTCATTATGGAAAAGATGATTTAAAAAGCATTAGAGAATATTCTGAGGCTCACATGAATAACAGAGTTGCATAAGTATAGTGGAGTTATTTTTTCTCTATGAATGCATGATAGCGATCACCATCAAAGTTTGTAGGAAGGCTATGCTAACTAGAGAAATGTTGCATGGCATGAAATAGTTCAAATATTTAGCTTTGACTCTAATATTTGGTTGCATATCAGCCACCATATGAATCCAATTACATACTTATAAGTGGATTGGAGGGAAATTTTAGTTAAGGAGTGGAAAAAACTTTAGTTAGACGTTGTTTGGGAGTTTTTCCTAGCCTCTTCCAAGTTGATTTTATGCAATGCAATGTTCACCATTCAGGATTATATAGGGAGATTTCAAATTTTTAGTTATGAGCATGTGGATTTTATGATTCAAGTTCATGTTTATTGGTGCATATGGGATCCATAAGGCTTGGTAAGGACCAAGGTCAATCTCTTATTCTCATTTTCAAAACAGCCTCATCCAAGGATGGAGATTCAGCTCTTGTTAGGCATGCATAAAAGGGAGAAAGATACAATTGTTGAAACATTATGGCAAGGCTAGCCACCCCATGAAGATTTCCACTTGGAAGGTATGATTCTCATTTTATTAAAATCTAGTTGTTGCATGGAAAGAGGTGATCTACATTATTCATTTATTGTGGGGAAGTACTTGCAAAGTCTTTTGATGATGGAGTTGAAAATCAGAGTAGCCCAACATAAGCATGGTGGAGCTATTTATTTGGAAGTATATGATTGTGAAATAAATTTTTCATGGAGGATTTTAATTAGATATTTTTAATTTGATGTTGTTGATTCCTTTCCAACTAGCCAACATGTGAATTTTGTTACTTTCATGCAGAAGGATTGGCAAGTATTTCTAGCCAAAGAGTGGAGTATTTTTTGATTGGAGTTGATCGATAGAGGTAATCTAGTCATTGGAGAAGTCCTTTCAATATTTTACATGCTTACATCTCCTATGCATACAATAATATTTCATCATTACAGCTGCTACCCTAGTATTACAATGTTGATTTTGATAAAATCAATCATTGAGCAAATTGATTTTGAGTACTTACAGGTTTTATCACAACATATTGTAGGAAGTTTTTTAGAGTTGAACTATTCTTAACTTCTACATGGGTGAGTACTAGTTATTTTGATCAATTTCTATTGATAACCTTTGTATTTTTTGATGTTGTAGTGATGATTGCAGCTGATTCTATGGATTAGAGTGTATGGGGCTACCTTTTTAACACTTAGAGATCGAGTGTTAATGAGGAAAGGAGAGTGAAAACTAGGCATAATGGTATTCTAATTTTAATTAGAGTGGTGAAGCATCAACATGATGAGATCTTCCTAAAATTGATTTGGGATACTAAAAATTCATTGGGTTCTACCTGGGATAAATCAGAGCTTGAGTTGTGATTACTTGAGGAAAAGAAATCTTGGGGAGGGAAGACTGTAATATCCCCTTTTTTTATAGCCTTCTAACATTTTTGGAAGCTCCAAATTTCTTGGAGAGTGCCAAAAATTTTATAAGGGAATTCAGTTAGTGGTATTGTGTTTAGGGGATCTTCAGGAGCTCATACACTATTTTTTGTTGGGAGTGAGAACACTATTCACAAATTACTATTCATAGGTACTATGCATGGTTACTATTCATAGCGACTATTTATGGTGATGTGGCATAGTGGTGAGGTGTCATTAGAGTGACATGGTATGGATAAAAAGCTGATTTGAAAGAGTGGGGAATACTTTTCACTAAAAGACAGGTTTTTTGTCTTTTATGATTCATATGTTTGAGTGATAATAAGAATGAATATTTGGGGCACATTCCTAAGGCATGTTCATGATTTAGAGTGTGGGGAGAAGTTAAAAACATCATTAAATCTTGTATGGGAATCTTAGGTGCACATGGGAAAGAGGATAAGGATTCACTATTATAGATTTGGCTCACATGTGGAAGTGGGGTGCTATTTTTGGTGTCACATGGAAGGTGGGAGACAAGGACAAAGTAGGGTGGTTGATCATGTGATCTAATTTCAACCATTTACATGTGAGGATAAGCATCACACTATTGTTCACATGTGTGAAGGTGGGGCACCAAATTTGGAGTCACATGGGGTGGATAAACTTGTTTCGCTTGATGCTCTCCTTTTTTACTTACTTACATATCAAGACAAACATTTCACATGAGTACACTTTCATGACATGGAGGGTGGCACATTTTTCCTCCATGTGAAATTTTCTCCCATCTACTCTCCTCTCATTGTAAATTATATAAGTAGGAGCTCTCTCCTTTGTAAATGCATGTTGAATATTATAACCCCGCCCCCACATTTATAAGTTTGAACCTGGTTCAGCTTAAACCTCTCCTAAGGATGAAAAACCTTGAAGTGAATAAATATTTGAGGATGAAAACCCTTTAAGGTTTACTAGTTTTGGTGGTGAGAGATCTTACCTAGCTAGCTTTGGTGGTTTCATTCAAAAACTACAATTGTGCTTCAAAGGAGTTTAATGTGTAAGAAATTTTTCTGTAATGTCTCTATTTTATATGTATTTTCAATGTTTCTATGTATGCTTCAATGATACATTGTAATAAATTTAGTGAATGAATAATATATTTTATTGTTATCCATTTTATATACTTCAGTTGTATGGTTGTGTCAATTTTTGAGTTATTTTTAAAAATTCCAAAAAATTGTACTAATTATCCTTAAGTGGATATTATAAACATGCCCCTTATTTGTGGTCTCCTTAGATCTTTGTCTCTTGATTTAATTTTTGAGTGCTATTATGTGTGTGATTGATTGCTTGTTTAGCATGTAATGTTACTATCTATGTGTTACCATGATCTACATCATGCATCTTACGACTTGGTGTGATCACATTCTTTATGCTTTAATGATACATCTCCCTAGACATGTTCCCTCTATATGCTACATGGTACATTCATAGTTTACATGGTTATCTTATCCTTTTGAGGTAGGGTAACCACCAATTTATACTTCCCCTCACATCAAAAGGAGGGCATATTAGTGGCAGTATGCTATGGAGGCATGACTTCCATATTACTTCATAGTTTTAGATTTGTGGGGGGCATGTTTTAGAAACATGTTCTCCACACTTACACCAGTTCTTAGATTTGGATTACAGTAGGGGCATGTTTTAGAAACATGTTCTCCACACTTATACTAGTTTTGAGTTTCAAATTATAATGGAGACATGTTTTGGAAACATGTTCTCCACACTTACATAGTTTCAAATTGGCCAAATTCACAATTATATGATTTAGACACATATTTGTGGTGGAATTATATACATTGGTACCATTTTTATACATAGTTTTGATATGAGACATATCTAAAGTGCATATGCTATGTAATGTCTACATAATATTAAAAAATCAAATCAAATTCATAGTATAAACACTTTCAAGGATTGTCACCACCCACTAGGTTGGAATTTTACTAACTATATTTAGTCAATCTATTGCAGTAGTTGGTTCAATTTTTGGCATGGTTGAGGTCATTAAATCACTCAATCTTGTCAAATTTATAGGTTGGAATTGATTGAATCATCCAACCTCACCACTTTTATAGTGTGAGTTGACTTGGTTCACTCACACTCACTAGGTTATAAGTATGTTTAGGTTGCATGGTTGAGCTAATCTCAACTGTTGGATGGAAACTCACCTTTTCTCCAAGGTAGGGGGCATGTGCCTTTAAATATATCTCTACATTTCTTTAGATATATGCACTTTATATATTTATATTTGTCCTAATATTCATTTCATTGATTCATAATGATATATCTTTCAAATGAAATTCATAAAAAGTAAAGATGGTTACACTATACACATGTACTCCTAATCCTTACTCTATTTAAATTTCAATCATTTTAGTGCTTTCAGTTTTATATTTTATGAATTGATTGTATACTATAACATGCTCTTGGTTATAGGTTATTCACCATCAAGTAACTTAAGTTGGACTCAAACAAAGGTAAAGTGTGTTATACACACTTAAGTACGCATTCTTTTTCCTTTAAACTAGCAATTTCATTACTACATTAAATGGAGTTAAATGTAGACACTATTTATGAATTATATAGCACCTCAATCTTGCATAATTTTAAAATAAATATTATGGATGTACCTTCAGTTTCTAGACTTTTTTCATTGCCAAAAGGCTTGTATACACTAGTTTTATATGCCTAATTACTTATCTCTTAGTCCCACCAATGTTAGTTTGATGACTTAAACCTACTATCTTGACTAGAATATTATAAACTTACTTATCTTCCATCTCTACAAGTTCTAGACTTACATTTATTTTCTAACTGTTTAAACACTTGCATCTTAATCAAATGCTTGCATCGATGTAAGTGTCCTATCTAAACACAAGTACCTAATGCCCTAAAGTCATCAAATTTTCAAATGAAACACATCCTAAGGGTCAACCTAAGCGATTTAGTGCAAGATATTCTCTAAAGGGATTGGTATGAATACAAGATCAATCCTTATTCATTCCTAACCTAGCATAGACCTAGAAAATTCTTACCTACTCACAAGGTAACCTACCAAAGACATTCTGTCAAGCACTCAAGTGAGTAAAGCTTCCCTATTTTCTCTTATTTATATATAAGTCATAGGGAAAACACATAAACTAGTCTAAAGTAGTAAAGGAGCATCCTAAGAGCTATATTTTCTAAGTTACAAGCTAGGTCACTGTTGTACTTGTTTATCACACATTGCATGATTCACACACAAGCCAACACATAGGTGAGAACTACATAATTATGAGGCCCTCTTTAAAGTATTGGCTATGTATGTAGTGCTCATTGATAAGAGGGGTATTTTGGGGAGCTCAACATTGTGTTCCCATTATGCCATTTTTCCCCAAACCAATATAAAGATAAAGAACTAGG
This sequence comes from Torreya grandis, assembly GCA_037957365.1. Lineage (NCBI taxonomy): Eukaryota > Viridiplantae > Streptophyta > Pinopsida > Cupressales > Taxaceae > Torreya > Torreya grandis. Next base: position 476,051 of record JARHVA010006491.1, on the reverse strand, counting down.
ATTTTTCTATTTTACAAGGACTAATAGTTCATGACTCATATATGAATACACTAGAGTGAAGATGACATAAAAATTTGAAGTATCTAAGTGTTTGTATCTATTTCTAAAAAGTATTCCATACTGGATACTTGTATCCATGTCAGATAGTAATATTGATGTAATCATCTTAAGTTTATACAAGTGTTTGTGGCTACAAAGGTTAAATTTTAAGAATCAAGTGACTATTCCAAAATCCAGATCCTATCCACTTTTTACATGTTCTAGATCTAGATCTATATTAGCATCAGAACTAGATAAATATCTTATTTTCATTGTCATTACAACATCTAGTACAATTGTACTTTCTATCTTTAGTATCTCAACATAATATATTTAGTATATGTTCTCTCTTTGTTTCACAAATAATTGGCCTATTTTAGAGATAGTCTACCATCCTTGTTCCCTAGGCTATCTCTTCCCCCTTTTAACCCTACATTCACCATATCTACATTTTAGGGTTAAACATGAAGCAGGTATCCCATGTAGGTGGAAGATATGATTATGAAATATTTGGAAAATGATGAAGGCAGTAAAAGGTGGGCAAAGATGCAAAAATGGGAATACTTGGAGAAGCGATCCACCACCACCAAAATCATTGAGTTCCTTCCAAATTTGGTAGTCCTTTAATGAAGTATATGAAAATATTGAACCCTACTTGGATGGGAATAGGCAAGGGCTGGAGCATGCCTAAGGTTGATACTATTTCCCCTTTATTACATTGACATGTCTCACATTATGGCATAAAATATTTGATGTCATGTTTAATGTCCTTCCCAAATTTTTTTGGTGGAACCTTTCATATGTTTTAAATAAACTTGAGAGCTTACCTAATGAGGAGGCATGCAGTTCTATCAAAATTACCTCTTGTAGTGCCAATTTAGACATTAATTATAAACATACTTCATGTTGTAAATAGTGACCATCCCAAGCGTAATTTGCCCAAGATGAATGATTAGTGGTCACTTATTATATGAGTTTATAAATTTTGGTGCCCTAAATCTATTCTTGTTGTACCTTATGCAACACTCTAGAATGGGTAAGGACAATGTGCATAAAGTTGTATGTTCTTCATACTTGCAAGACATATTAGAAATGAGGCTGAATGCCATATTAAGGAAAATAAATGTTTTACCTGAAACCATGTCAGGAAAGAGAAAGCCTATGAAATTCAACATAGACACCATCCAAATAAAATATTTATCCAATAGAAAGAGATTCAACAATGAAATCACATTATATTACACTAAACTAGACATATAATATACATATACAACTAATAATGGTTACACAAAAATAAGATTGAGATACTACATCTCCACCAACTATGGATAATTGAATCTAAACTCTTTTAAGATCCATTACAAAACAAGGACACATAGAGTTCTTATATATTAAAATCAAGATTTGTCTGAGTGAAAGTTGGAATCATTCCCCAAAGTATACCTAACCCTTCTAACACATGAGGATAACTACCAACATTAAATGTGCATTTGACAATTGTGTGCACATATTAAATCAAATCTTGGGAACACATCTACCTAAGGTGGATTCACAATAACAGTGAAAATGACACATACCAACACTCCTTTGGAGATCAACCTAGTTGATGTTGTAAAAGAGAATAATTCTTAAGCTAATAAGTATGGGTCCTAAAAACTAGGCCTGATATGGTACTCATGTACAATAAAAGAGGACAAAAATGAAACAAGTTATTGTAGATGACTACTAAATCTGATGAAGCCTCCACCATAATAAAGAAGGAATCATACCAAGTAACTTACATGAATTTGGCTATGTAAATAAGAGTGGTTGTAAATACGGTTTTAATTGAACGGAATGATTGGTGAAAACCAAAGAGGGTTCGCTAATAAACTATTTTGAATTTTAAAAATCCAAAAAGAGTTGGATTGAGTATAGATTTGGTAACAAAAATAATTATGAAAACCTCATAAGGGTTGGTAAAAAATTCTCTGGCATGAAAAAATAACTAGCCTCTGCATTTACTTGGAATAATAATGAGGTAGTATCATACTCAAACAACCAAGAGAGCATTAGTAGTACACAAAACCCCCTATAATGTTGACTAGGGAGTGAACACAAAACAACTCAATATCTCCAAAAGTTTCAATGTGTATAAAAACATAAAAGAAAATCTCAAGTGAAAATGCCCAATATACCACATGATGAACTCAACAACTGAAATGTGAAAAGGGAATGCAATAAAACACACACACATTAAGATAGACAATGCTAGTAAACCCCCTATGATACTTTATAAATCATCTCAAGTATAATATACGTATGAAAAACCCACTCAAAAGTTGTATACAGTTCTTAAGAGTGAGCCCTTCTAAAAATGAGGTGGAACCTATACTCCATGTATAGTAGTTTGATTTATAGTTTACAAATAAAGCCACAAAGATGAAAATCTTAAAAATATGAGTCAACATTAGAATATTTAAATGTTATAAGTTATGAAGAACACCAAAAAACATCCACTTTAAAAAAAATGTGAGTTAAAATTACAAGTCAAAAGTTATGACCTCATGAAGGTCCAAAATACATGAGCTGGCCAACAAAATAAGGAAGAAAAATGTAAATTTTTGAAATATGGGTCATCAATATGTAAAATTGATCCCACCACTATGTAGATCTCAAAAAAATAGACAAGGTGAAAAACATTCACCCTCTTAAGCTTCCTGAATTAAAAGTTAAGAGCTTTGGAGTGTAAGAGGTTTAAAAAGGGCTTTAAATGGTGAAGGGGTTATCCCTTAGGGGCTTAATCTGCATAAAAAGTGATCATTTAGTGAGTAAGGCACTTAACATAGGCCATGACCATTAGTTGCTAGTCATCAAGGAGTCACATGCCATGTTTAGGCTCGTGGTGGTTATCATGATAGTCAAGGGCAGAGTAGTTGGTTCTATGAGCTGGTAGGGGTTATGATTAGGGGACAAAAAGGTGAGTGGAAGATTAGGTGGTGGTGACACTATAAGTTTTGGCCACATGGGTGATGGTGGGGAATCTAAGTGGCACCACCTAAATAATGCCATGAACACTCCATTGGTCCTCTACTGCTTACTACTGTAACTTCAAACACACACCACAAGTGACTTGGTGCTTTGTTTTTTGTAAAAAAAGACTTTTCAAAAATAACTTGTAGAGAGCTTGAAGTGAGGAATCCAAAAAATACACTTTTAGCCCATATTTTTGCAAAAAAATATGATTTTTTGTAGAAATTCCTCTATGCCATAGCTCTAAAACTTCATCAAATATCTATGAATGGAAACCAACTTGAGTGAAACAAAGGTAGCCCTAGGGTTTTTTGGATGTTATGGCATAATGGAAATGTTAAATTTGCTCTAGGATGCCCAAAAATGGAAAAATTACACATTTGATTTTAAAATTGAAGTGTTTTCTAGATGAACTCACTGTGTTTGATTCAAGTAAACTAAAAGTTAAAACTAACTTTATCTTACATGATAAATATAATGGGAATGTCTGATACACACAAAAAAATTCACAAATAAAATTTGGCAAAAATATCTTCAAAAAAACTCCTCTATATGCAAATCTACACTTTATACAAGAATCCAACAAAAAAATAAATCAAATATGAACAAATAAGAGATTGTACATGTGAATAAATTCTCATAGAATCAAAATTATTCCATATAAATGTCCCTAGTATGATTTTAAAAGCCCCAAGTTAGCTCAAGTATAAATCTAGTAGTGAAAATGATTTTAGAAAACCCAAGGGTTGACATAGAAATGCTTTGGCACGAAAAAATATTGGGTGAGAAATTTTGAAAATCTTTGAAAGTGTTGGCTCAAAAAATTGTAGAGGAACTAGAAACATTGTGTAGGAATGTTGAGATTGGTGAAGGCTACAAAAATCCACAAGGGCCATGTATTAAGAAAAGATATAATCCTAATCTAATACCATATAAAAAATGAATCTGATACCATATTAGAAATGATTTCGATACCATATTAGACATAGAGTTGATTGCCATATTGGGGGAAAAAACTATGATACTTGAAACTTTATCAAGAAATAGAAATCCTGAGAACTTCAGCATAAACACCATCCACATAAAATATTCAAACAATAGAAAGAGTTTCACCAATAAAATCACACTGCATTACACTAAACAAAATATATAATGTGCATGTGTAATGAGCAATGGTTGCATCAAAATGAGACTCTTAAGAGACTACATATCCACCAATTATAAATAACTAACTCTAAGATCTTATAAGATCCATTAGTAAATAAGGACACAAAGGGTCCTTATATATAAAAATAAAGAGGTGAGAGGAGATTATAATCAGTGGACTGAAAGGTGGAATCATTTCCCAAAGTATACCTAACTATTCTCACACATATGAGGATAACTATCAAGATTAAATGTGCATTTAACAATTGTTTGCACATGTTAAATCACACTTTGGTAACACATCTACCTAAGATGGACTTCACAACAAGTGTGAGCCTAACACACACAAACAACATAATGAATATACCAACATTGTTCTTACCTATATTGTAGGGAATCTCATAGTCATAACCCATCAATTTGGTTACCCACTTCTATTGCTTGGGTAAAGACATTCTTTGTTCCCAAAAGTACTCAAGACTATGGTGGTCAATTTTGATGCAGAAATGTCTTTTGGCTAGGTATGTACACTTGTTGACTTCGTGAAGGATGGATAACATTATCATTTCCTTCTCATATATGGAACGAGCAAATATTTTCCCTGCAAGTGCCTTTTTGTTGGATGCATGGGTTAACATTCCTACATTAGGACAACTTTAATGCCACCAAATGAGGCATCAATTTTGATGGAAAATGGTTTGGAGAATTAAATTATACCTAAAACTAAAGTAGTACATATTGCCTTCTTGAAAAGAATGTAGGCCTTTTTTGCCACCTATTGTTAGGTTGTGGAGCTAAAAGCTTCAACTATGCAGACATGGAGGAGGTTGCTGAGTTCCAGGTATAATGATGTCGGCAGTGTAATCGACATCGGTCATCTACAGTGCAAAAGGGAAATTGACATCGATAGGAGGTCGGCTGACGTTGGTCAACTCCAGGCAGATAGGGACCGATGTCGGTCACCTGTGCAGTTCCAGAACTGTTTGTTGCATGAACAATTAGTTCGTTGAATCGAGTGTTTGCATGTAAAAGGCTATTTTTGGTCTTGAGTTGCGAGTCTAATTATTGTAAATTAGAAGTCTAAGTTATTGTTTAAGTGTGGGATCTATTTATAGACCCATTGGCATGTATTTTAAGGTGTGCTAGATAGCTAGTGTGCTAGTTAGAGTTAAGCAAGTGTAGTTCCTTCTAGTTCCACAGATGAGCAAATAGAGGAAGGCAAGGAAGATCCTTCCAAGTGTAAGATCATTTTAATTGCAGGTTGTTGCAATTTCATGGAGAAGATCTACATGGTAAGTAAGATCATTTGAATTTCAGGTTGTTGCAAGTTCATGGAGAAGATCTACATGGTAAGTTAGATCATTTGAGTTGCAAGTTATTGCAAGCTTATGGGAGATCTACTTGAAGTACTTTGAGTACTTGTGTACTGGCAGGGTTATTACTGACTGGTTGGAGGTGAACACCAATTCTGTGTTTGAGTTGTGTGTTGGGACCATTTTTGGTAGGAGAGTGAACTCTTGAAGAGAATTACTATACACTTGGTGTGGGAAGCCTGAAAGGTGTGGAAGAGTGTGGCATCTCTTCATTATATTCTTTTCTGGATGAGTATTAATACAGATTGTGTTGTCTCTCATATTTTATGTCATTTGTGAATTCTAGTTACTTATTGCTTCTAGTTAATTCTGCATGTTTAGTTGCTTATACAAGGTAATCATATTATGCTCTTATTGAGGAGCAAGATTCTGACAAGTGGGATCAGAGCTGTTTGTTGTTCTTGATTCCCCATCAACTAGTATCAAAGCTTTTGATTGGGTTACTAACAGGTGTTTCAGATCTAGTTAGTGTGTGTTGATTACAGGTTACTCATAGGGGTTTTTATTTGAGTGGGAGTATAGCAATGGCAGAAGAAAGTAAGCTACGAATGGAGAAGTTTAATGGCAAGAACTATCAATTATGGAGGATGGAGATTAAAGATTATCTGTATCAGAAAGATTTGTACTTACCATTGGGTGGGGTTGCATGCAAGCCCACAGATATGAAGGATGAAGAATAGGAGGTTCTTGATCAGAAGGCTCTGGGATCCATAAGGTTGATCCTTGCATCATCTGTGATTTCTAACTTATCTTAGGTTAAGACAATGGTAGAGTTGATGGAATCTTTGGCAAATTTATATGAAAAACCCTTAGCTTCGAATAAGGTATTTCTTATGAAGCAATTATTTAATTTGCAAATGTTGGAAGGTGGATCTTTTCATAGTCATCTTAGTGATTTCCATGGTTTGGTAAACCAGTTAAATTCAGTCAATATTGTTTTTGATGATGAAATTAAGGCTCTCTTAATCTTATGCTCATTACCTGAAAGTTAGGAGAGTTTGGTAATGGCAGTTAGTAATACTGCGTCTGCTTTAAAAATCTTAAAAGTGGATGATGTTATGAGTGTAATCTTGAATGAAGAAATTTGCAAGAAAAGCATAGGTGAATCATCAGGGAATGCTTTGAGTGTGGAAAGTAGGGGAAGGCAAAGAGAGAAGATCAAGCATGGGAGATCAAGGTCAAAGATAGGCAGGAGATCCAAATCCAGGTATGGCAGAATAACCTATTGGAAATGTGGAAAGCAAGGGCACTTAAAGAGAGATTGTTGGTTGAATGAAGATCAGCATGAAGGACATGAAGAAGTAGGAGATGCAGGTATTGTTGCACAGGATGCTCTGGTATGTTCTTTGGATAAATTAGAATCTTGGGTTTTAGATTATGTTGCCTCTTTTCATGCATCCCCAAATACGGAATTTTTTCATGAGTATGTCCAGGGAGACTTTGGAGAAATTTATTTAGGGGATGGTAAGCCTTGTCAGATGGTTGGCAAAGGGAAAGTGAAGCTGAAATTGCAGATAGGGAACACATGGGTGTTGAAGGAGGTCATGCATATCCCAATCCTGAAGTGGAATTTGATTTTTGTTGGAAAGTTGGGTGATGAGGGTTGCACAATAACTCTCACAGTGGACTCTTGGAAGGTTACCAAGGGTGCACTTGTTGTAGCAAGAGGTAAGAAAGTAGGTATGCTTTATCTATCTACTTGTATTACTGATTCTCCTTCTGGTTTATCTACTTCAGCTGTAGATTCGAAGATGTGGATTAATAGGCTTGGTCACATGAATAAGAAGGGGATGTATGTTCTTGAGTCAAAGGGTATGCTTTCGGATTTGAAAAGCATGGATTGATATTTTTGTATGCAGAAGAAGAAAGTGACATTTCTTGAGGAATCTGATGTTCGTGACAAGAACAAGAAAGTCTTGGTTTTCAAGGAGAAGATGACGGACAAAGATCAGTGCAAGGGGCTGAGGAATTCTGAGCAGAGCAAGGTTGATATGGACAAGGGTTTGATCCAAAAGGAGCTCGTGGGTAGAAGTCATCGCTCACAAGTAAAACACAGAGACCGACATCGGTTAGAAAATTGGCATCAGCATCCAGACAGGGACTGACATCGGCTATGTGCAGCCTGATGTCAGTGACTCCAGATAGATAAACACTGGTGTCGGTTAGGGGAAATTGACGTCAGTGATGAGACAGTCGCATGGAACTGATGTCGGTCGGGTGCAGACTGAGATGTGATCGGCATCGGTCACTGAGACAGATTTTGGGCAGACAACAAGCTGTCAAGGAGTCTCAAGCGCCCATATGAAGGACTTAAAGGGTAAGTAAGCCTCAAATTCATCATTTCCCTTCTTTACACTACTTGTTGCTCACTGATGGTAAAGAATCGGGAAGTTATTAAAGAAGTAGAGTAGGTAGATCTAGGAAACAGTGGGAGCTTGGCATGGATGAAGGATGTGATTCCTTGGAGAAGAACCAAATAGGTGTTTATGGTGGAGTTGCCAGCTAGAAGAAAGCACTGAGAGACGAATGGATGTTCAAGATAAAGAAGAGCGGGAATGGAAACGTGAGATGGAAGGCCAGGGTATATGGTCTTGAGTAAGCTGTAGGACAATGGAGGTTTAACCATTGTGTTTCTCTTTACCAGGTTGGATAATATTAGCTACATTATCCTATTACTATATTGTGTGCTTGTTGCAGGGTTACACATAAAGGGAGTTGCTGAACTAAAGGTAAAGCTAGTTCAAAGGTGTGTCATGAGGAATCTGGGAGCAGCAAGATTCTTTGGCATGAGTGTGTTCTAGAGACATGGAAAGTCACAGGTTGATTTTGTCTCTAAATGATTGTGTGAAACTGGTTAGCATGCCGATGGTTGGACAGTTCTATGAACAGTGTCTTGATTCACATAATGAGGTTAAGTGCATGGTATGTACTAGACCTGAGATTTCCCAAGTAGTGGGAGTTGTCAGAAAGTTTGGAGCCAATCCGAGAAAGAAGCACTGGAGGGCAGTTCAGTGGATTCTCAGGTATCTGAGAGGGACTAGCAGTAGGTGCACATGCTATGCAGGGTCAAGTTATTTTCTACATGGGTTTTTAGATGCGGATGTGGCAGGTGATTTGGATGACAGGAGGTGCACCACAAGATTTGTGGTTGTTGGTCTTCAAGAGTGATCTTGAAGAGGGATACAAAGCCAAGGGAACAAACTAGATGATGTACATGTACAAGTACAATTGCAGCTATTTATATCTAAGTGGGAGATTGTTAGGTTGTGGAGCTAAAAGCTTCAACTATGTAGACATGGAGGAGGTTGATGAGTTCCAGGTATACCGGCATCGACAGTGTAACCGACGTCAGTCATCTACAGTGCAGAAGGGAAACCAGCATCAATAGAAGGTCAACCGATGTCAGTCAACTCTAGGCAGATAGGGACTGACATCGGTCACCTGTGTGGTTCCAAAACTATTCATTACACGAATAGTTAGTTCGTTGAACCGAGTGTTTGCATGTAAAAGGCTATTTTTGGTCTTGAGTTGCGAGTCTAATTATTGTAAATTAGAAGTCTAAGTTATTGTTTAAGTGTGGGATCTATTTATAGACCCATTGGCATGTATTGTAAGGTGTGCTAGACAGCCAGTGTGCTAGTTAGAGTTGAGCAAGTGTAGCTCCTTCTAGTTCCACAGATGAGCAAATAGAGGAAGGCAAGGAAGATCCTTCCAAGTGTAAGATCATTTGAATTGCAGGTTGTTGCAAGTTCATGGAGAAGATATACATGGTAAGTAAGATCATTTGAATTGCAGGTTGTTACAAGTTCATGGAGAAGATCTACATGGTAAGTAAGATCATTTGAGTTGCAGGTTTTTGCAAGCTTATGGGAGATCTACTTGAATTACTTTGAGTACTTGTGTACTGGCAGGGTTATTACTGACTGGTTGGAGGTGAACACCAATTCTGTGTTTGAGTTGTGTGTTGGGACCGTTTTTGGTAGGAGAGTGAACTCTTGAAGAGAATTACTGTACACTTGGTGTGGGAAGCCTGAAAGGTGTGGAAGAGTGTGGCGTCTCTTCATTGTATTCTTTTATGGATGAGTATCAATACAGATTGTGTTGTCTCTCATATTCTGTGTCATTTGTGAATTCTAGTTACTTATTGCTTCTGGTTAATTCCGCATGTTTAGTTGCTTATACAAGGTAATCATATTGTGCTCTTATTGAGGAGCAAGATCCTGACAAGTGGGATCAGAGCTGTTTGTTGTTCTTGATTCCCCATCACCTATGACCACTGAAAGGCACATTTTTCAACATGGCCATTAATGGAGTTACAATTTTCCCATAGTCCATGATGAAATTTATATAGTATCCAACAAGTCCAAAAAACTCATGAAGGTTCTTTAATAACTTGGGTTTAGGCCAATTTTCATAACTTCAATTTTTTTCAAGATCTTCTCTAATACCTTCCTCAGAGATGATGTGTCCTAGATATTTAATTTACTTTTCACCCAAAGTAGATTTCCATCATTTGGCACATAAATGGTTATTATAAATGAGTTGGAAGGTCGTTTCAAATGTGTCAGACATTTCTCTCAGGTATGGCTATAAAAAAGGATGTCATCAAAGAGTACCATGATGAATTCATGGAGAAATGACATAAAGATATTGATCATTAAGCTCTAAAATGTTTATGAGCCATTGGTGAGGTTGAAGGTCATGGAAATAAACTCATAATGATCATCATGAATTCAAAACAATTTTACATATATCATCTTCCTTGATGTGGATCTGATCATAACTTGATATTAAGTTGAGTTTTTGTATGAAATAGGTTCCATGAAATTTATCCAATAAATCATCAATCACTAGAATAGTAAACTTGTCCTTGATTTTGAGTTTATTTAGTGCTAAAAAATAAATATAAATGGGCCAAGACCCATATTTTTTCATATCAATAATATAGGGGAATGAAAAGGATTAATTCTAGGTCTAATGACTCCCACTTCCAACAAAATTTTCTCCATTTTTTCAATTTCATTCTTCTATAGAAATTGGAAAGGTTAAATGTCTAGAGGTAAACTAATTGGAATAAAATAAATGGCATGATCTTTTGGCCACTATGGGGGTAACCCTTTAGGTTCATCAAAGACAATTGTATATTTAGAAAATAGTCCCTGTAAGTTTGGCCAATGTTTGGGATTAGACGACTTGTTGAGCTGGATGGCACAAATTTGGGTGACAATCCCATGATATCCGCTTTTCAATAGCTTCTCCTTCTGATGAAAGATAATGAAATTTATTGATTATGGAGAGAGTTATCTTAAGGTTGTTTTCAGCCCTTATCAATGAATTGTATCCATAGTTCAAAAAAGTACCATAGGATAAGACCTAGTGTTTGAAGTCGTTGTGCTCTAAAAACTATGTAGCAACCTCCTATAGGAAGGAAAAAATGTCTAATTTGAATATATAATCCCCCACTAAAATTTGGACATTGCAACATCTTCCCTTACAAGGTAAGGCTTTACCATTCACTATTGACTTAAAAACTTGAAAATGGATACATATAACAATCAACTTATTTGGCTAGTTGAGGGTGAATGAAGTAATGCATGCTATCAGAATCAATGAGGATTATGAGGGGGTGTTTTTTTGAAGTACATATTGATATTCATTATTTGAGGAATGGTGACACTAACCAATGCATGGATCAATATTTCTCGTGTAATCACCTCTAGATATCATGTTTTTATTCCTTTTCTTCCTCTAAGAATTTAGATGCATATTCTCATTTTTTAGACTTTGGAGATAAATCTACATTAAGAAGGTATAGTTATTTTCTCCACACATCAGTGGGCCAATGTGAATTTATCATCATAATCATAACATAGTCCTATTTCAAATTAGGCCCACATCTCAACCTCTATTATGAATTTGATGGATGTAGTTATTGGGTTTGTAAATGTTATAGGTTGTGGTGGCATGAAATTCCTAAATGGGTGGGATTTATAAAACCTATGCTGGACTATGAACTTTTCTTTGACCAAATTAACTATTCCAATGGTTGCCATCATATATTGAGGTTTGAAAATTTTCATCTTAGTTTGAATATCTTATTTTAGGCCACTAATGAAATAAAATTTAAGGATGCCATTTATCAACCCTTGCATTCTACTAGAAAGTTTTTCAAATTCTATATGATATTCTTTAATAAAACTGATGTGCTAACATTTAGTTAGGTTTACCTTGAAATCCTCAAATGAACTTGGGACAAAGTGATCAAATAAAACTTCATAAAATTTTAACCATGACAAAATACCTTTAGATTTTATGTACTAGTGAAACCATTGGATAACTTATTTATTTAGGTTGAAAGAGGCTATATGTACCCTACCCTAGAATGGGGTGTCATGCAAATGAAATTATTGCTCTACCTTGTAGATCCAACTATTGAAATATTTACCATGAAATTTAGGAAAATTTAATTTAAGACCATGTGTTGTGCTCCCAAATTGGAGTTGCATTCATAATTGTTTCTCAGACCAATCCTCAAATCATGGCCACTTAGTTCTTAGAGAGTGTCCATTATGCTTAGTTTTTAGGTATTGATGCTAAAGAGTTGCGATTGGAGGTCATCCAATATGACATGCATTTACATTATAAGGTTAAAAATTTATGTCTCCATGTCCCTTGATTGACTTAGTATCGCCATATGGGGGGATTCTGGGGTTAATTAGAAAGTGTTATTAGAGTTATATACCAAAACAATCAGCTTAATGAGATGATTGAAGGAAACTTCAAAAAATAATTGTAGACTTTTTTTATGCTAATGATTGATGAGAATATTGCATGATTTTTAGATAACTATTCATGAATATTCTGATCATTTTTTACTTTTATAATTTCTACAAGATGTTGAAATAGTCTAAAATGTTCTAACAACTATGGTTAATATCTTTCGAACTAAATACATTGTAGATTTGTGACTCCAAGGGTGTTAGGGTTATGATATGGAAGGTTACTATAATGTGTGTATGGTTTGTGAGCTCACAAATATACTTATGACTTTTGTAAACAATGTCTACCCAATATTTCAAAGCTCTAAATACAAAGGATTGAACCATCCCGTAACCTACTATCCCATCTCTGAGGTACGATGCAAGTAACTTCCCAGGGAATATTGCATACTGGAACATCACCTAATACAAATGAATGAAGGCTTCCTATGGATAAATAAAATTTGTAGGTGATTCTTATGTATTGAAAGGTACCTGGAAATTAAATTTTGATTCAATACTATCTGAGGCCTAGGTATTAGGAGACACCCCTCACTTCACAGATAACAATGAATCAACTTAGCCAATAACAATAGCTTCATGTGAGTTTTAAAACTACCAAAACATAGTTTCTAATCTTAAAACTAAAATAAACTACTTTTAAGAAAAAAAATGGGTATATTTGGGGGGAAAGGCTTAGTTCTTCCACTTCTTTTACCACTTTCTAAGAACCAAGAACCTGATTGGGTGAGGAGAGAGAATATGATGGATAGTTATCAAAATCCTTAAACTATTTAATTTGCTATGGAACATAGACCTAGAAAGTGCTTTGATACTAGATATTATAAACTTGATTACACACATATTAATCTAGCAACATAAATATAACAGATATACACTAAAATTAAAATTATTTAGCAATATTGTATTGAAATAACATGAACACACTACAAAGTATTGCGGACATTTTTGAGGGGAAAATTTCCTTTGAGTAAAAGATTCAATACAAAATATTAAATAGATGATTCATCCTCTTACACAAGATCTATATTTAAACAATCTACCCAAGACAATTGATAATTTTCATTCATTTGGGATAATTACAAATAGAAATTAGGATAACATATAAAACATATGTGTCAATGCTTTTATTAATAACACCTAATACATAGTAAAAGAGTTAGGACAAAGGGGTCATAACACTTTTAACTTTGTCCTAGTATTTTAAAATGATAAATTTATCTGATAATAATATAATAAGACTATATTCTACTTTTCAGCCAAATTAAATCAATTTAGTTTTGGATTTATAACCAAAATTTGCTTTTCCAGATTGGATGATAGAGGAATCCACTTTTATGGTAGTTATGTAGATATCTCAGGAGGTGAAAGATATCCTTTTCCAGTTGATCATATGTCATGTAGTTTTATTCTCATTGTTTTTTCCAAGCTATGAATCCTAGAGGAAGATAAACCCTCTCGATACAATTATATTGTATGAAGATTATGTTGAAGACCATGGTGGTAGAAGACCTCCCTATCAGGTGGACTTTCTTGCATGTTGTACTCTCCAAGAAGACACGACAAAGGGAGATAGCCCTTCAAGATTCACTTTTTTAGTTAATTCTTTGTGTAATGTAGGTCATGGGACCTTAAAACCCTTGGTTGTGGGAACCCTAAAACCCTCATGTTCTTTAGTCTCACTTTGGTCATGGGACCTCTAATCTACTTGTTTGAGGTTTTGGGAGCCTTCAAACCCTCTTTATTATACTCTCAAGTTACGATATCTTTAAGACCCTCAAGTTCAATAGTCTTTCCAAGGTTGTGGGTACCTTCACTACACTTGTTTAAGGTTGGGGGAGCCTCCAAATCCTCTCAGTTGTTCTTGGTTGCTTGGGGGTTTCATCACCCCCTTTGTTGTTCGTAGATGTGGGTTCAATTGTCAAAAGCCTCTCTCCCTAGTTCATATCTTTAGTTTCAAATGCATTTTTACCTTATCAAATAATTTTTTTTTAATAAGACTATATTGGTTTTCTCTATTATGGTGGCAATGGATCTAGGGTTTTAACCTTATCCATCTTGGCTTCTTCACCATTAACCTGATTTATGTACCTCTCTTCTATGACCTCCCTCCTTTATGATTACAAGGGTTTCTTACATGTATATTTTTTTATTGGATTGGATGATTTCCCATGTGTGGTGGTGATGGCTACTTCAAGTGACACTTATTATTGTTCTCTTAATTTTTAGGATGCACTAGGTGCACCCACTAACTATCCCTCTTTCCCTTGTGCTTAAAATGAACATTCCTAGTGGTCATTTTATTATGGACATACTTTATTTTTATCCTATCTTGGACTTGGGTTATGAGATTGCTGAACAAATTAATATTGAGTTAATGAGCTATTTTTATCCTACTTTGTATGCCATAGTTTATTTGTAGGTTTAATAGCCTCTTGCCCATATTTTTTGACTTCCAAAAATGGGTCTCTTCCTCCTAAAAACTACTCCTTTTTGATGAAATATACACCTACACATATACTCGGGGTTTCTTCATCATAGAACATGATTTTATGGTCAATAAGGATCTTATTATTTATGAGGGCCCTTGGTTCTTGGTAGGGGTGGGTTTGTGTGTGAAACCTTCATTTCCTTATTTTGATATATTTGTTAACTCTATTTTTTATGCTCATATCTTGATAAGGCTCCCAAAACCTGTTTTACAATTTTGGGTTCCTCTTACTCTTATCTGAATTGGGAATACTTTAGGGAAATTCCATTTTTATTCACAAGATACACTTCATAAACACTTCAATACCTTTGCGTAAATATTCATTGAGGTTGAAATCTCTTGTAACCTACTTGAAGAAATTTGGCTTATGATAGGGATCAGGTTTGGAAACATAATTTATATTATGAACATGTGACCTTTAGGTGTCATTCTTATTTTTATCACAAGTATTTGGTAACAACTTGGTAAAATATGACCTCAATTTTTCCCTCCTTTAGTGGAAATGGTAAAATAAGTAAGGGAATGTTGCCTATGTGGTGTCATGGAATAAAGGCTTATCATCCTTTGGTGGATCTTGTTGGCAAAGTCCATTTTAATGAGCAATAGGTTCTTGTCACTGCTGATGAGGCCTGGAAATGGCTTCATATTATTATCTAGTTCTCCTAAAAACTATTTCTTTTTGTCATGTTTTTACCTTTTATTCGACTCATAATATGTTAATATTTCTCATACATTATAAATAATACACATACAAATTAATATTGAGTTAATTAGCTATTTTTGAATTTCTTAATATAGTTAAATGGCTTTGTGATGATTTAATATTTTTAATGGTTTAGGCATGTGGAAAATATGTATGTGTTTCTATGTGATGCACCCACAACCAATTTTTCATACTCCCCTATAATATTTAGCCAACTAGACAAATTTGCTATGCAGACATAGGCCACCTACAACCACTAGTTGTATCCACCTGCAACAACTATTGTAGGTGATTTATTTTCTAGATTACAACGTAGGTGACTAGTTGGAATTTTTAACCATTTATATATTGTCTAATTGACTTAAGGAAACATATGACACGATGAAAAAAATATTATAACTACCCAACACTTCATTGGACTGAATGGTTATCCATGATAAGCATGACAATTCTATTATAATCAGTTATATATTTTCCATTATATTTTATGATTTTTGAATATCATAATATTTTGTAGTTACAACTTCTTATATTTGGGGAAGTTTATTAATAAACCTATGCCTCCCATATATATGGATAAGAGGTGTGAGTGGTAAAAAATAATAGAGAATTGGAATCCAATCAAGTAAAATATCTATATTGTTATAATCTATTTGTAACTCTGCTTTAGTAATACTTACATTACTAGAGGAACATTTAATTCAATTAAGGTGATTTAAAGTAAGTAAGAAGTAGCAAAATGAGGGATTGGAATGCAAGACCAATCGATGGGGGCCCACTCATAAGGAAATGTTGTAGTGAAAATCCTAACGGTTAGTTTTCATTATTTCACTTCTGAGAACATTTCTATCCAATTATGTTTATGTGCATCCTTATGTTTATAAGTTTATTTTCATTATAATTAATCTATTTTTATGTGTGTATTTAATTTCTATGTATATAATCCCAATTCAACAAAGGAATCTTCCAAACATAAATTAACAAATCAACGCCAAAAATTACTTTCTACAAAGTCTGATTTACTTTTCTGTGTGTTTCCTATACAAAACACTTAGTATCTAAAATTTAAAAAGTGAATAGTGCCACATATATACTACCAATACCTTGCCAAAACACACCTTTAGTTGGAAATTAATGAAAGTAACATCATTAATAAATTGAATGGCATTCTCTCAGGTAACGCTGTTGTGTTGTATGCAAGCCTTAGCTGCATCAAGTTTAATCAATGGTTCTATTTTGATCATCATTATGGTGCCATTTCAAAGGATAGGTGTCAAACACTAGGATTTGAAAGGTTGGGTTATATTTCTTGCTTTCTAGATCAAAATTTCTCACTTTCTAGATTACAACTTCCTAATTTTTAGATTAGATTCCTCACTTTCTACAATAAGTATCCTATTTTCTAGTCTAAATTCCTATTTTTTAGAACAAAATTTTTATTTTTAGTCTAAATTATTGATTTTTAGAATTAAAATTACAATTTTTTAGTTAAAATTTCCATTTCTACAACTACATTAAGAAAAAAAAAAAAAATCCCATTTAAAACTAACCTTGTGCAGGGTACTTAAGAAATAATAGAAAAGAAGGTTGAGTGATTACATGAAATATGAGAGGGATCACTTGGATATATTCCTACCTAAGAGATTAAATTTTTCTACAAGGGTAGAAGCTAAGGTGTAACCTACAAGAACTACAAGTAGTATACTCATAGCCAATCCACAACCATCACCTATAATTTTATCATAAGAAGAAATAATTGATGAGTTCTTGGATGAATTAGTAGAGTGGTTTAAAAGTAGGGAATGAAAATACCCCGATACCCCATATAAATATATCTTCAAACCATTCCAAAGAGTGTCAATTTTTCCACCATATAATCAGGAGTTTGGTATTCACTTGCCTCCACCCTCACCCAAACTCCTTTCCAAAATATTATATAAAACCTTATTTTCTCCAAAAAAATCGTAGATCTCCAATAACAACATTAATTGAGTCAAATGACATATTTGTTGAATTCTAAAAATAATTCCTAGAAGAATCTAATCTATCTCCCCTACCTATAATACCTTCCATTCCCATACAAAATCATAAGACTCTCTTTTATTATTCACATTGGGACAAAAATATTAATAGATAATTGAAAAAGTGGGTTGAAAAAGTTAGCAGTCCACAAATAGTTTCAAATATCATGGGAGATATGGAAGTAAAAGCCCCTATCAACAACCCAAAATAATTTGAATTTATTATAAATACCCCCATAAAAAATGCACCTATGAAGAACATTCCCATATCTGCATTGCCTAACTTCATGGGAATGGTAAGTGAGGATCTTGACATATTTCATTTTGAGTTTGATTTATTGTGTCAAAACTATGACTAAAATACAAATGCCCAAAGACTAAAATTATTTCCAGCCACTTGAAGGACACAACCCTTTAAATGGGAATAGGAAATAATGCAATCACTAACTAGAGTAATGAAAGAAATGTTTCCCTCAAAGTAATGGGACTACTGTAGGGGAAGATACCTTAAGAGAGATAACATATTTTAAATGTCAGAAAAGGAAGATGAGTAATTGGATTATTATATGAAAAGATTCTTATTCAACCTAAAAAATTCTAAACAAAATAAGTTAGACTAGGAATCCATCAAGATGATATTCTTGAAAGAAATTAATAAAGAATGCATAGAAGCTTTGGATCTTATGAGTTGTGGAGATGTTATAAAATCGTCAATCAATCATATCATCATTGTATGCAAAAACTATTCAATGTCATTTCCATTGTCGTCCTCCAAATTTACTAATAGAGACTCATGGATGCAACTTATTATTATTTTTAGGACACAAAATAAGACATTATTAGTCATTCGGATAAACAACTTGACACATTGTATGCATGAAAGAAACAATAAGAATCAGAACAAGCATTGGTGGTATATTTTCTGGATTATTGTAAGAAGAAAACAAATTGTAGGTGTCATGTTGCTCATGTAAAAGTTATAAGTATAACAAAGGAGGATCCTAATGTAATGGAACTTCATGCAATAGGAGGAGAATAACATCAAATATTTTACATAGCTCAATGGAAACCATGGTCTCAAATACAAAAAAATCCAGGAATGTTATCTCTTTTAATTTTACTCCTTATAATTAGTTTGCATTAAATCCATGGAGGCCAATGCCACCCCAAATCCAAATTGGCCTCAACAAAGCTCTCAATATTAGGCCAATTGGAAACCATTTAAAAACTAAAATTGGCCTGAACAAATCTCTCAATATTAGAGCAATTGACATCAATTTCAAAAGCAAAATTGGCCACAACAAAAATCTCAACCTCAAACCAATTGATAACAATCCAAAAATCATCCACGACAACCAAAAAATAAGAATAATTAGTGGTACCCACCCACAAACCAATGGAAACAACAATGGAAGAGAAATTAACCATGGGTTAACCACAACATTAGATTTAAATAAACACCAGAACTACACCTGCAACAATAACCAACATTGTTGCCAAATAATTTCACTCCATCTCTACTTAGAGCTCCCTAATTGCCCACCCAGCTTGCACCCAATCCAAAAAATAAGTTAGTTGATGGGTAATTTGGCACACCAACTTAGGTGGGACATTTAACTATCTAACCTCTCCTAAAAGGATGTCTGAATATCTCCCCAAGGTCTATATCTGACAGGTCTTGGCATATTGGGTAACTCGATTGATCGATGTGAAACTATTCCATTTCAAGAGGCCCACTAGTTTTAAATTTAAACCATAAATTATATTTTAAAAAATAAGAAAATGAAAGTTTTGTGTGTTTTGTTTAATCAATTTTTAAACATATGATAAGAATAAAAAATAAGCATGCATATGCCCAAAGTAAAATCAATGTTTTAAGTTTTAATTGATGATAATATGAGTGATTTTAAAACAAATATTCCATTGCATCATAAATATTCAATAATGCATCAATAAAAATGAAAGGATTTTTCAATTAGAATAAATGATTAAATACATATTGCATTGATATTTAATATTAATCCTAGCTAATGGACTAATAAAAAATGGCAAAAGATAGGGGAAAAAGAGAGAAAAGAAAGAGCTTGTTGCCATGGAGACAAATCTAAATTATCTAATCAAATCCCCCCACAAAATCAATCTCTTTCTTAGCCAACATACACATAACCATAAAAAAATATGATGCAAGAGTCTGGGGATAACTTAGCTTGAAGAGAAAAATCATAACCACCATATACATGTGTAGATAATGAATAAAGTATCCATAACTTTCTATTGAATAAAAGTATGCATGAAACATAAGTTTAGGTTCATAATGATCATTCAATTATAAATTTTGATAGCTTAATAATAAATCTCAACATAAAAGGGAAGAAAACTACACTAAAAAGCAAAGACATTGTGTAAAGAAATGAATTGGTTCAATTTGTCTCCTTGAATCCACAAAGTGCCAACATTTTCTAAGTATCTATCATGGTCATATATAGAAACATTCACCCCAATGGGAAGGGCATTTTCCCTCCAAAATAGGTTGGAGACATTAATTCCATCCACAAAACTCTTTGACCTCCTTTTCCAACATTATGCTCCTTCCTTGTACTTTTGAAACACTTGAAAAAAAAAGTTAAAAAACTCATTAAATTTAAAAAAAAAATAAGAAAGTGGTGTTACAAAAATGTTGGCATGTTTAAATCCATACACTTTTCCCAAAAATTTCATATACCATGATGACCATGATGGATTCAGATTCCTAATGCCATAGATAACATGTGAAATTGAGCAATAGGGTGAAATTAATGCTTAAAAACACCAAGTTGTCCATCTTTGCCTAGTAGACCTAATTGGGGTTTTGGTTTGGACAGAAATGCATTTTTAAACGTTTTAATTTCCTTTGCTAATCAGGATTTAAAATCCTAATTAACACTAGATGATTCTTAGGAGGGATTTATAGACCTAATCAAGGGATCAAATCTGGATTAACATTGCACTTAAGTTTTGGAGTGGGGGACCCACAAACCTAATCAGGTCTAGGACCCTTAATATATACTACACATTTTGGTGAGATGGGCTCATGTTATAATAATTTTTTAAAACCCACAATACAAAACAAGTTTATGGAGGGGGAGTCAGACCCAATCAAGGTCTAGACTTTGATTAACAAAGTGTGGGAGCCCATGTTTCCTCAGTGACTTGATTGGGGCTATGGGATTGATTAATACTATGCTTAGGGAATGCAAATCTTGGAAAACTTAGTCAGGGTTTCATCCCCACCCACCATTATGGAATGCTCTTTAGCTATGACATGACCTAGTCAGGGTTTCAAACTTGACTAACACAACAGTGACATCAATGAAAATTATATAGATTTAAGTGAACATTTAAGTCTAACTAACACTAAGATGCCTAGGCTAATGATTCTAATACCTAGTCATAATTTAAAGTCCGATTATAACTATGAGCACATAGAAAAGGTCTCATAGACCTAATCATAGGTTATAACTCTAATTAGAAAAGGAACATGCCAAACTTGGAATTCAAAGAACTAATTGGACTTTAGAAGTTAGATTAGAACTAGATGTTTGCAAACACATATAAAAAACCTATTCAGGGTTTTTAGCAATATTTTTACAGGGTTAAAAGGACATCAAAAATTCCATTTTTAGACTAAGCTTTTTATATGAAACTTTTTTACATGAACTTGGTCTCCGTAGTGAAGAAGTTTCAAGGACATGGTTTGTCACATAAAATGATATGGCCCAAAATAGAAACTTAAGAGAGTAGAAGACCAACTGGACTACAAGCACAAGTGAGACTAGAAAAAAAAAAAAGAAGAGGGGTACCATGATTCTAGATAAATTAGGGCATGTTGTGCAAGCAATAATAAGTGGTAACTCTACTAGAAAATACTCTTGAGTATTTTGAAATGAAAGAAACACGTCTATGAACCTAGAATATTTGGTCACGATAATGCATATAACATGAACATAATTAAGAAAGGAATGACTATGAGATTAAATATGATATTCTCATTTATCTATGTGTGAAAATGAGTTTATTACTACTTCATGAAACCTACAGGGACTAGCTAGTACAACCTTGATCATTGAGCTAGTGAATTATACCTTGGAACGATTGCCCAGAAATTGCTCTATTGATAGCCAGACATTCATAACCCTAAAAAATATGTCCCTGATCCCACTCAAGTCCTTGTTCTACTTCTAATGGGGAATATATAGCCCCAAGGTTGCCTGAATCACCAATAAGTAGAGTTTTTGTACAAATTGATTTTATTTTCTTTTTCTTTCTTTATTTTTAATGTTTCAACTCTAAGTTGGAGACCATCATGGAAAATTAAAGGTATAATTATAGATTTTTTGCCCTAGATCTTGACCATAGCAATTTTGTCTAAGAAAACCCAAAAACCATTAGATTGTGTTTTTTGCATGGTTTCAAGAGAATATCTTCAAAGGTCAAATAGTTTACCCAAATTTGTTCAATCAAAAAAAAATTAGAACACGTGTTACCACCTAAATCTTTAAAATAAAACTTGTAAACATGATCTTATGCCACAAACTACTCAAAGTACTTAAGCACCAAAACATAATCACCGCTACTTACCTACACACCCCTTTCTTACTTCTTAAAATGGATAAAGAGGTACCCATGGGAGCAAAAAAAACATGACAGACAAAAAAGGGTAAATTGAAGAGGCTATACTAATGATAAAAAATAAGAGATAGTAACCAAAACAAATAACAAAAGTAAGAAATAAAATTAGGAAAGGAAAAATAAAGTATGTATAGGACCTTATAGGCCAACTCACACCTAGAAGTAGTGCTTGAGGAAATTGCTATTGATAGGCAATGGGACATCCTCACTAATTCAGTCCTTGAATCATAATTATTGTATTTTGAATCTACTAAAGAGGGTCAAGGAAAATACCTAAGCAGTATTATTTTTTATTGCAATATTTTTTGTGTGATTATGGCTAAAATTGTAAGTCTTATTTCTAAAAATGGATGAATTACTCCCATAAACTACAAATTATGGAGCTTAAACATGGAAAATTACTCTAATACTGGATGACCTATGGGTCATAGTTCAAAAATATAGTACACAGCCTACATATTTTGTAAAACATATTGAACATCAAAAAGATGACATGCATGACCTTACTGTACTAAAGTCATCTCATTTTGCTCAACTGATTATCCACATTGAAACCATTAAATTTAATTCTTATAAAGCTTGAAAATCATTAAAATATTTATATGACAAACAACCTACTTGTAAAAATATTTATCTCCTAGTGTAGTTATTAAATAACAAGCTTAACACTAAAGAAAATGTCTCTTAATATCTCTCTTGCATGAAAAATCTGAAACAAGAGTATTGTACCTCGTGTGGTAAGATAGATGATGACATGCTCATTTACATAACTCTAAATGGCCTCAATTTTAATTATACCAATTTTGTCTAAATGATGTAGTTTATTGATAAGATTAATGGAGCAACATTTGATTCTATTTGTGAATTGCTTACTCCACATGAAGGGCAATTTGCTAAAAATAAAAGTTAACCTACAAAAGATTCCTAATTCATAAAAGCATAGAAATACCAGATAAAAAAGGGACATGCACATAATTTTTTTTATAAAGAGTCTCTAAAACATTATACACAACACTCTCATTGACAGTCTCTAAGACATTCACATCACCACTCTCATTGATATTTTTAAGAATCCTACAAACACAAACATCACCATAATCATTCTTCTAAGTCCAGTGGTTGTAGCATTGATTCTTCATCTTCTAGTTCTCACAAACACTAGAAAGAATTAATATGTTATAAATATAGTGGAAATGGTAATCTCTCTAATGTATGTCCTTGATGCCCACACTCCCCACACAGAAATAAGGTTAAATCAAATTATGTTGGTCATTCTAGTGGTATATCTTCTAGCTACTCCAAATGTTCTAGTTATTATGACACTTCCTCTAATCAGGAGGCATCCTACATGGATGAGGTCTATGGTCCTAATGGACCCAATGATCTATTTTGATTGCATGGAGATTCACCCATCTTAAGTGAACTGCTAACTCAAAGATTGGGTTTTGCTATAGTGGCAATTTTGGATTGGATTTTGTTACTTTTAGTTTAGTTTTGGTTTTCTTCAATTCATTGATATTATTGATGAGGAACATATAGTTTTTTGGATCATTTTCTTTTTTGCATTCTTCTCACCTCTGTCTTGATAGGGGAAACTATTACATGGCCTTAAATCAATCGTTGGTGGTTCTATAAATGGATTTCTATGTGAGACCTTATGTGGATCAATGTGGTTGAACATGCCTTTATCATGTTCTAATGTAGTATGGTACAAAATGGTCAAAGGGAATGGATAGACCTTGATCATGTTCATCATTCATGCCAAAACTCATGTGGTAGGCTTTTGTATCAAGTGACATCAATCAATCAATACAATAATATACAATGTGCTATTTACAGGTGTGGCTAATACTTTTGATGAATTCATAGTAATAAATCTAGATCATCTTATATGCCATTTTTGGATCAAGGAGGGTTTGTTGGTTCGGTTGATCTAAAGTCACATTTACTTTATGTTTTAGTTAGTAGTTAATAATGATAATTAATTAATTAATTAATGTTAGTTTTTAAAAGTTAGTTGTCTTATGATATGAACCCATAAATTAGTTGGTCTTGTTGTGTAACTTCTCGTAAAATATTTAAATCTGTGGAACTTTTTAAATGATTAAATAATGATATTTTACCTTTGTGTTTAAACTTTATATAATATATATTTTAGTTTTAATTTATGCAATTAGTCCTAACAGTAAGATGTCCTCATTAGTTTAGGATATATCAAGCAAATAACCCATGAGGAATGTGTGGGTATTGTTGTCATCAAATTATCCACCCTAGGATGTTATATGAAGTTCCTTCAATTTGATGCAACATTGAATCATCCTCAAGTTTGTGGGAACTTGTAAGAGAGATGAGTCTCTAGGATTGAAAAGGGCTAGCTCCTTGAATTCTTATTTAAGTGTCTATCACCTAATCTACTATTTATTCATGAAAAGAGTCAAGAATTTTCATAAAATATAAAAACTATGCTAAAGAGGTGATCCACCAAGAATTTATCCCATTGACTATCACACTTCTAATGAGTAACAATGTTTTCCAAGACTAATTCCATGCATTGAAAGACACTAACATAGTGTTTCAATGTGAAGGTAACACGATTAAGACAATAAAAAAGATAATCAACCTAAGGGGTAAATTGCACACCATAGATACAATTGCATACTTGAAAGAGAGTTTGATACATTCAACACACTTCACATGACCTGTTAACATCAGAACCTTTTTTCAAACATGAAGGATAAAGGGATTAAGGATGATGCTATCACATAGCTTTGCTATACATCACTCACATACTCAGATAGAAATTCACAACTCAAAATTATTCTTATATTCAGTGTCCAAAATCAAAGTGCAATGTCATTTTAGTAGGGCTTCACCATACCAAAAATTTGGTTATCTGCAATGGCCAAAATAGCTCAATTTATAGAACTTTGGGGAAGAGAGAGAGAAGAGAAGCTGAAGAGGCACAAGGACATGTGTCATTGACATGAAGGTTAGTTACAGATCCATAAGAGAGATGGATGAGTGAGCCATGCCATGTCAAGAGTATTACTTGTCCAAAAAAAGTCATGGGAATGGTGGCAAGTGGCATCAAACCTTCAGGAGTGGCACAAGAAACTACTTCTATCAAAGATCATCCATGAGAGTTCAAAATTAAAAATAGAAAAACCAACACATCACACTATTGTAACTAATGATGGCAGTTAGAAAATGCTCTTTCTAACTGCTAGTTATCCTTTGGACACCTGTATTTGTTGATTTCATGAAAACAATGACTTGAACCATCAACCTACCCATTTTACTTGCTTTGTCTGCTCTCGTGTTCTCGCCAAGTCTTTTGAATAGAAATGACTATTCTCCATAGTTTAAAATTGACTTCCTATGGTCCATCACTCCTTTGGATATTTCCTTTGAAATTTTTATTTTGACCCTTTCTTGCAGATAATTTTCCCACAAGAATTCATCGAACAATCTTTCCAAAAGAATTCGTGTCTTTGAGAGCTCTATTTGTATCAGACAAAATGTCTAAATGGAATGGACCTTATCACCTTTTCAAGTTTTTTGAAAGAATTCTTCAAATAATTTCTTTGAAAGAATTCCTTCAAACTTTCTATTTGGCCCTTCAAAAAATTGAAATGGTCCTTTGGAAGATTTGAAAGTGTCTATTTAGCCTTAGAATGTCCCTTCAAAAAAGTTGCAACATACCCTTCAAAAAAGTTTCAAGGGTCCTTTTCAGCTTGAAAGAGTCCTTCAAAAAATTTGAATTAGACCATTCGAAAGGAAAAAATACCCTTCAAAAAAGTTGTGAAGTACCCTTCATATTTGAAAGGATATCTTTCAAAAAAAATGCGTAGGGTAACTTTTAGAGACTTATCCTTCAGGAAAGTTGAAAATAAAATGTACGAAAGAAATATACTTAAGAAAAAATGCTTTAGACAAAAAGTATGAAACGATTTAGCAATATCTTAGAAAAAAGACCAAAATGAACTTTCCAAAAGAAATAACACTTAGTATTTTTACTGTCTTTGTCAAAGAACATTTCTTCCAAAGGAAAACTAAGAATACTAGACTTGGCCAAATTTGAAAGGTGCAAACATGGGGGTAGAATTTGACCAACATTATTGGTGATTCTTGGGTATGGCATGACTACTATGCCTAAGACCATTTGTCTAAATCCTTCCAATGGGTATGGATTCATGCAAATGAGTGCTCATATTGTCATGAACCAACCTTGGATTGACCATAAGACAATTGACATTACACAAGACACACATAAAATAAAAGGAAGGAAACACGCATATAAGATAAAGACACACCTATGTTACTAAGCACTTAGGGAACACAAAGAAAAACAAAGGAAACACATATGTGTCAACTAGGACACTTAAGGAACACAACATCTAAAACATAACTAGACTAAACACTTACACACCTATGCTACTATTTATAAGACATACTTGCAAGGACTAATAGAAAATCTTTAGATGTATCCCATTAATCTTGGTCATATGAAATGAATTACTTTGCTTAGCCTTGTTGATGATGTAAGGGCCACTTCACAAAGCATCAAACTTTGTATGTTTACCCAATTTTTCTCTATCCTCATCCCATTTCAGAACCAAGTCACCTTCCTTGAACACTCTTGTACTTGCTCTTTTGTCAAAGGATTTCTTCATGAGTACTTGGTGGTGTTCCATGGTCTTATGTGCATTATCCCTTGATTTTTATAGTTGTATTAGTTCTATCAATCTAACTTCCATTGGAGTATTTTCAAGCAGTTCCAGCTGATGTCCAAGTCTTAAAGTAGGGAGATCTTGAGAGATGGAGAACCTAGCTTCACTCCCATAAATAAGCACAAAAGGAGAGTTACCAATTGATCTTTTAGGAGTAATCCTATCAACCCATAAGGCTATCTTTAACTTG
The DNA here is from genome assembly GCA_037957365.1 of Torreya grandis. Lineage (NCBI taxonomy): Eukaryota > Viridiplantae > Streptophyta > Pinopsida > Cupressales > Taxaceae > Torreya > Torreya grandis. The sequence continues at coordinate 448,899 of JARHVA010006491.1, read as the reverse complement.
GTGTGCCATGCTCTTTGATTATTCTCCAATGTCCTCTTGATGATCTTGATGAGGTTCCTATTAGTAGACTCAGCCAACCCATTACCTTGAGGGTAATAGTTGGATGAGGTACTCAAGTAAAATCCATTCCTATTTTCCCACTCAAAATTTATAACACTCATAAAATCATGTGCATTATCATAAATGATAGTATAGGGAACCCCAATTTTTTTGTGATACTCTCATAAAAATCCAAAATTGCATTTTCATTTGCCTCCATTAATGCAATGTCTTCTATCCACATTGTGAAATAGTCAATAGTAGTCAATATCCATTTGTGTCCAACACTTGATGGAGGGTTAATCATACCAATGAAATCAAGGCCCCATTGCATGAAAGGTTGGTCCACTTGGATAGGATTCAATGGAAGGGCTACAAGTTTATGTTTGCCTACAAAGAAGGCACATTGAGGACACCTCCTAACCCAAGAGTAGCAATCCTTGAAAAGGATAGGCCAATAATAGCCTTCCCTCATTATCTTTGTAGATATTTTTTTTGGGAGAAATGACCTCCATCTACACCATTATGAAACTTTTCTAGCAAGATGCCAAACGAATCATTGAAAACACACCTTAGTAGTACACTATTAACATCCTTTTGAAAGAGAATACCACTACAAGACAATAAGGAATGGTTTTTAATATAAAATACCTTCTTTGTGACTTGTTCAAACCATTAGGACAATCACCATTTTGGAGGAAACCAATGGTGTCTTGTGTCCAACTTTGAATTGGTATGTGACCAGCTGGTTGGGGATGAGCTTGATTAACCAAAAAAATTTCCCTTGGCCCTTGAAGATCTGAAGCTAGATGTTCACACAGCCCATTTCCTCTTACCAAGTATTTAACCTTGATATAAACATCATACTCCATTACCTTTGTGAGCCACCCAACTCTCTTCTCATTGAGGTCTTTGCTTAGGAGGAACTCTTTGGTACTAGCATGAGAGACCATGACATGTGTTTTGTTATTTGAAAACGTGTGCCTAAACTTTTTCAAACCTCTTATCACAACTATAGCTTGCTTCTCAATAAATGTGTACTTGACCTCATAATCTTCTAACGCTTGACTAAATAATTCAATGGGTTGTTCAAATTACTCATCATTTTTTTGCATAAACATAGCTAAGATTGTGTCAAGATTAGAAAAAGTATACATTTTGAAATCCTTGGCAAAGTTTGGGTTCAAGAGAGTAGGAGATTGGGTAATTGCTTGTTTGATTGCCTCAAAAAATTTCTTACCTTCCTTTATCCAAGTAAAAGCTTGGTTCTTCTTGAGCATGGTTGTAATAGGCTTTACCAAAGTAGCAAATTATAGAATAAACCTTCTTAAAAAGTTTATCTTTCCTACGAAAGTTTGAAAAAATTTCTTTTGTAGAGGCAAAGATAGACTTAGAGTGGCTTCAATCCTTTCAAGATCAATAGACAGGCCTTCATTTGACACAATGTGACCCAATGATTTGCCTTCATGAATAGTAAAGATACTTTTTTTTATTAAGAGAAACTCCAAACTCTCTACACTTATCAAAGACTTGCCCTAGATGTTTCATGTGGTCATCAACATCCCTGGAAAAAATAGTTATATCATCAAGGTATACAAGCAAAAACTCATTGATCAAACATTTAAAGGCCATGTCCATTGCCCTTTGGAAGGTAACACTAGTATTAGACAAACCAAAAGGCATCTTTCTATATGCAAGTGTTCCTTATTTTATGGTGAATGTTGTCTTGAACTAATCCTCCTCATTCACCAGTATTTGGTTATAACCTAAATAAACATCAAGTAGTGAAAAGCATTTAGAACCTAAAACCACTTGCAAAATATACTCCATGGAAGGTAGTGGGTAATGATCTTTGAGTGAAACTCTATTCAGATCCCTAAAGTCCACACAGAGTCTGATCTCTCCACTCTTTTTTTAAATAGGGACAAGGTTAGCTACCCAAGTTGAGTGTTTGATAGGAAAAATAAACCTAGACTCAATCAATTTGGTAAGCTCTCTCTTCATGAGTTCCTCTATCTTGGGATTGATAATCCTCTATTTTTGCCTAACTATTTTATCTCCAGGTTCTAAATTAATAGTGTGATGAGCTATACTTGGATCAAACCCTTTCAAATCCTTGTATTCCCAAGCAAATATATCATGAAATTTTTTACACAATTCAATGAAGGCTTGTCTTTCATAAAGAAAACATATCTTACAAATTTTTAGAAGTTTGTCCTTAAATATCAAGATTATTTCATAGTTCTCTTCCTTTGTAGACATACTTACCCTTTCCTTCCTTCTTAGATCATATTCATTGAACACACTCTACAAAGTAACCATCCCCTTTGGTATCTTGTTTGTCTTCAGTTGAATAACCTATTCTTCATATTGATTTTGAAGCTTCTTTTGATTCTTTGAAGAAAACTTTGCTTCATTTTGAATGAAGTGTACAATGTGTTTATCAATCTCAAACACTTGCTAAGACACTTCATTATCTGGTATAAAAGGTCTCATAATGACTTTGATGTGAGGTTGGTCCTTCTCTCTACTTACATGAACAATGATATCAAAGTGTAATCCTATCACAACCAACTTGTTAGCATGTTTATTTGAGTCTCTTAGTATAGGTTGGATATTGAAAGCATCAAAGTCCTCAATTAGATCCCACACCCTATGCCTATAGGACTTAAGAAAATGGTTCTTGGCTATATCTTGGTTTCTCACTTGATGTATATTCTATTCACTATCTCCATATACCTTTAATTTATTGATTCCATTTCTCTTTGCCCGTTGGAGGCCATGAACCAAGCCTTCATATTCTATTGCATTTCAAGTACAACTAAAATGGAATATATATGAAGAATAATACTAATTCTTTGAAGGAGAAAGCAACATGACACCATCCCTTGCCCCTAACTTGCTTCTAGAGCCATCAAAAACATTTCCCATATCCCTTCAAGTTCATGGTCCTAATTAGTGAGTGATGGTATATGAATGTTCTTCTCATGCATACAATTTACTCCTAATTTAGTTTCTTCTATGAATGCATAGGGATCATGCTCATAAGCTTTAGTACCATACTCATCAAGAAAAAGGTTAGAAATACCTTCAAGGAGAAAGGATGTTTCACCACTAAAGGCACCTCCTTCCTACTCACCAATCGTACAATTCCAATATGAACTTGTCTCCATATATGGTTCAATGTGGAACCTTCCCAAGGGTTCTATTATTATATTTACCTTAGCTCCATATCTTGTTCTAAAATCTAGAAAAGACCAATCAACTACAAGGTACCCTCCAATCTTGGCTATGAAGTCTCTTGACAAGCAGATAGCAAAGTGAGCTGGGATATCAACCACCACAATGTCTTATAGGATGGGGAAAATTAGACAATGATGCAGGAAGAATTTCAAACATTTATCCAACCCCACATTCTTGGCTAGAGTTTCATCAAGCTAAAACACACCCTTGGTATGAGGCTCATATTTTAGTCCCAATTTATCAGCAACCACTTTAGGCATAACTATGATATTGGCCCCACTATCTATCAGGATCTTGCTCCACCAAATAGAGCATATATGATTACCTCTTGTATTAGCAACTAAACACAGAATTTAACTAGAATGATAAGTAACTAGAAATATGAAACAACACAGGATATGAGAGACAATACACAATTGTATTAATAATCACTCAGAAGAAAATACAATAAAGAAGATGCCACTTCTTCTTCCACCTCAAAGGCTTGCCACACCTCAAGACCTTCTTCCCTCTCTCTCACGATCACAACAATCAACTCCAATACAGAATTGATGTTCACCTCCACCAGTCAGTAATGCACTACCAGTACACCAAGTACACAACCATACTCCAAGCAGATCTCCTGCTCTCTACTGTCACCTGCAAATCACCAGACCTTACTCACCAATGTAGATCTCCAAAATAAGCCATGCACACCTGCTGACCAAGATCATACATATACGAAGAACCCTTCTGATTCTCCAAACTAACACTGACACTTGGTACTGTGGTACTAGGAGGAACACACCATTGCTCTCCTCTCTCTGAAGGAGCTTATTTTGCTCTCTTACTCTCTAACACTGATTTACAATACAGCCCATGAGTCTATTATATAGATCTCATGCTTACAATAATTAGAGTATCTTAATTACAATAATTAGACACACAACTCTAAGACTATAATTAGCCTTTAACATGCAAACTAACAGTCCAAAAATAGACTCTCTAAAATCTGCATGCAAACTGCATCTTCACACACAGGTTGCCAACGTCGGCTCCTCCTGACCGATGCCGGCCAACTTGTAACCGACGTTGGTTGCTTCTGCACTACTATTTGACTGACATCGGTTGATCAGACCAATGTTGGTTGCCCTGCAACTCATTCTCTAACTCTCTGCAACCTCTGTAACTCCTCCTATTTGCATCTTGGTGAATCTTTTAGCTCCACAACCTAACAATCTCCCACTTGGAGATAAACAGCTACACCTGTACCTGTACCTATACACCATCTAATTTATTCCCTGGCTTGTATCCCTCTTCAAGATCAATTCTAAAGACCAACCACCACACACCCTATGATGCTCTACCTGTCATCCAAGTAACCTACCACATCCAAACCTACATATCCATGTAGTGAAGTCCTTGACCCTGCATAGCATGAATCCCTGTTGTTGATCCCTCTCAGATACCTAAGAATCCACTGAACTTCCCTCCAATACTCCTTCCTTGAATTGGCTTCATACTTTTTGACAACTCCCACTGCTTGGGAAAACTCAGGTCTACACTAGATCTCATGTGATTTCGAACCCTGTTCTAAGCTCAGCTTGAACAATCTAGCCCTTGGTGTGCTTTCCGATTCTGCAACCTGCATCTTGAACCTCGCCAACACCTTCTTCACATTAGCTCCCACTAGAGACAAAATCTCCATGTCTCTTATGCCAAAGAATTTTGCTGCTCCAAATTCTTCATGACATACCTTTGAACTAACCTTACCCTTAGCTCAACAAATCCCTGTATGTACGAACCTGCTAGCATATCACCCACATACAGTAACTGGATAATGTCACGACCATCATCCATCTAGTAAAGACAAACACAATAATTACATTGATGTTGACTAAAGCCCTACTTTGTCATCCACCTATCAACCTGTACCACTATCCTGCAGCTTCCTCAAGACCTTATACCTTGGCCTTCCATCTCACGTATCCATCCACTCTCTTCTCTAACTTGGGAATCCATCCGTCTTTCAGTGCTTTCTTCCAGCTGACAACTCCACCAACAAACTCCTATTTGGTTCTTCTCCAAGGACTCACACTCCTCATCCGTGCCAAGCTCCCACTGTTTCTGGATTCTACTTGCATTGCCTCTTCACATCTTCCTAGTTCTTGACCATCGGTAAGCAATATAAAGAAGGTGAACAATGAATATGAGGTTCACTTACCCTTTCTGACCTCCATATGAGCATTTGAGACTTGTTGACAACTTGTTGTCTGCCCAATATCCATTTCAGTGACTGATCTCGACCATCTCCCAGTCTGCATCCGACCGATGTCAGTTCCCTGCACTGACCTTGACTGTCGACGTCATTTCCCTGGTTGACACCGGTATCCCTTCTACCGACGTCGGTTCCTATCTGATCGATGTTGGTCTTCTTGTTTCCAATGTCGGTTACTGTCTGATCGATGCCGGTACCTGTGTTCACATGTGAGTGATAACTTTTTACCCATGAGCTCCTTTTGGGTCAAAACCCTATTCAAATTAACACAGCCCTGCTCAGAATAATTCAGTCCCCTCAGTTGATCTCTATCTGTCATCTCCTCCATGAACACCAAGGCTTTCCAGTTCTTAAGTTTGTCAAAGATATCTGTCTTCCACTTAAGAACATGCATTCCCCTCCTACATATGTGACCAAGCCTACAAAGCCACATCTCTAACTTTTCTGAAGAAATTAGACTCATCTCCAAGACTGGAACCTGCATGACCTTCTTCAACACATGTGTGTTATTCGTCTGCAATTTCAGCTTCACTTCCCCTTTGCCAATCATTTGACAAGGCTCACCAGCTCCTAAATAAATCTCTCCAAAGTCTCCAAAGACATACCCATGAAAAGATGCTCTATTTCGGGCTGCATGGAAAGAGGCAAAAGAATTTGTAAACAAAGATTCTACTTTATCCAGAGTAACCTGTTCAACATCACCTGCAACATCTACTTCTACACGTTGATCTTCTACTGACCAACAATCTCTTTTTCCCTGCTCTTTCTTTCCATCAATCAAAGCATTCATGTTATTCAGTTTCTCCATTCGTAGCTTACTTTCTTCTGCCATTGCTATACTCCCACTCAATTTGAAACCCCTGAGAGTCACCTGTAATCAACAAACACTAACCAGATCTGAAACCACCTGTTAGTAACCCAACCAAAAGCTCTGATACCACATGTCAGGATCTTGCTCCACCAAATAAAGCATATATGATTACCTCTTGTATTAGCAACTAAACATAGAATTTAACCAAAATGATAAGTAACTAGAAATATGAAACAACACATGATATGAGAGACAATACACAATTGTATTAATAATCACTCAGAAGAAAATACAATAAAGAAGATGCCACTTCTTCTTCCACCTCAAAGGCTTGCCACACCTCAAGACCTTCTTCCCTCTCTCTTATGGTCACAACAATCAACTCCAATACAAAATTGATGTTCACCTCCACCATTCAGTAACACGCTGCCAGTACACCAAGTACACAATCGTACTCCAAGTAGATCTCCTGCTCTCTGATGTCACTTGCAAATCACCAGACCTTACTCACCAATGTAGATCTCTAAAAGAAGCCATGCACACCTGCTGACCAAGATCATACATATATGAAGAACCCTTCTGATTCTCCAAACCAGCACCCACACTTAGTACTGTGGCACTAGGAGGAACACACCATTGCTCTTCTCTCTCTGAAGGAGCTTATTTTGCTCTCTTACTCTCTAGCACTGATTTACAATACAGCCCATGAGTCTATTATATAGATGTCATGCTTACAATAATTAGACTATATTAATTACAATAATTAGACACACAACTCTAAGACTATAATTAGCCTTTAACATGCAAACTAATAGTCCAAAAATAGACTCTCCAGAATCTGCATGCAAACTGCATGTTCACACACAGGTTACCGACGTCGGCTCCTCCTTACCGATGTCGGCTGACTTGTAACCGACGTCGGTTGCTTCTGCACTGCTATCTGACTAATGTCGATTGATCAGACTGATGTCGGTTGCCCTGCAACTCTTTGTAACCTCTGCAACCTCTGTAACTCCTCATGTTTGCATCCTGGTGAAGCTTTTAGCTCCACAACCTAACACTATCCACAATGCAGTTGTGAACCAATTTGTTTCCCATAATAAGTGTGAGATAGAAAGGTGGAGGATTTTTAGATTCGTTAGATGGTTATAACAAATAATTAGGTGTTTTGGTAAGGGTTACACCATTGCATCTTGGAACTTAAGGGTCTACATGAATGCTTGAGAGTTATTCTTGCAAAAGATCCTTTTGGCCAGGCACATGATATACTTCCCAAAGAGAAATGTTAGTTTTGGTATTCTTAAAGGAGTCAACAATATTTAGAGAGGAAGTATTCACCTTATCTTTAATTATTTAAGGCAATGAGGGAAATTGAACTTGTTGTACTAGAGGTTTGGCAGCTTTGTTCACATTCTAACTTTGAGGAGTGGTGTGACTAGCAGGGTTTATTACATTGTTACTTAAATTTTTAGACCTTGGAGAGGCACTACTTGGAATCACTTGTGCTACTAGAGTATGCCCTAAATCCCTCTTTTTAACCCTTGTGTTGGCTACAACTGATGTATTTTGATTCAACACATAATCATCTTCTACTTGGAAATCCATAAAACTAGTACTTTGGTTGCAACCTTCTACTTGAACATCTCTTTGCATGAGATGTGTTTCTGCTGATATAACATAAGGAGTAGTTCCTTCTTGAGTTACCAAATATTGATTACCTTCTCCACCATTATACATAAACTAACCTTGATATTTCCCCCAATGATCCAAATGCTCCTCTCCTTGAACTAGATTGGTGTGGACTAAAACAACAACCTTTGTTGATGGAATGGAATTAGGATTATAGGTGTTGGGATACCTATTTAAACCTTGTTGGCCTTGTCCTCTTCCTTGGTTAGTGTATTAGGTTGGAGGTATATAGCCTTGTTGAGGATAGTATTAAGGATTGGGTGGAGCACTTACATACATTTATGATTACTTGAGTTGGGCTTGCAAAGATCAAATCATCCCATCCTTATCTATAACATCATCCACCTTCTTGGGAGTAGTTCTAGGTTTGGCATTAGTATTGGGAAGTTGTGCTATACTTAGGGCTTCAACTGAATTATGAGACAACAAAGGCATGGAGACTCTTGGAGGTAGTTTCCTAGCTTGTATTAGACTATTCTCAGCTTCAATGGCTATCTCATATGCCTCGAGTAAAGTAAATCCTCTCATCGACTAAAACATTACTACTACATTGGTGCTAATAGCCTTGAGATAGGTAGGGAATATAAATCTTGGAGGAGGCCTCATAATAGGTGGCAGCCTATGCCATGTTCTTTGAAATCTCTCATTGAAATCTCCCATGGATTCATTAAGACCTCTTTTTATCACATTCATCTGGTGAATTAGTGAAGTATGGTCACTCTTTTTTTTTAACTTTTTTACCAACAACTCTCCAAAAATATCCCAATTATTAATACAACCACCTTCCAATGTCCTATACCAATCAAGTGACTTCCCTTTTAGAGACATGGCAAGTAGTCTAATAGTTATGTTAGCTTGGGTGATATTGTGAAAATTGCAAAAGTTTGAAATGTCCATAATAAGCTCAGATGGGGTAACAAGACCCTCTCCATTGAAATTGGGGATAATTTTGGTAGAATTAGGAGGAATAGGATCATATGCAGGAAGGTTAATGGGATTTTAGGTGTTGAAGGATGGGAAAGGATGTATTTTAGCCATTTTTTCTTCCTCTTGATCTATTATTTATTCAATTTCCTCTTCTTCCTCTTCAAAACCATCTTGTTCAGGATATCTAAAGGTTAGGAATGGTTTAGGGTGTTGTTCTTCATGAGGAGTTTTAGGATAAGGAACTTGATTGAAAAGCCTACTAAAAGATTATCTAGAGAGGACCATGAAGTATACTATGAAACAATTGATCTACAAACAAATATTCTCACCTTTTGGAGTCGATAAATGTTGGATTAGAACACTTATGCAACCTTGGACTTGTCAAGGTGAGTATTCACCTTGACATGAAAATAATTAAGACCAACTATCCCACCAGGCATGCTAGAACTGTTATCATCAAATTGTGTACCCTAGGACATTCTATGAAATTCCTTCAATTTGATGAAAAATTGAATCATCCCTTAAGTTTTTGGGAACTTTTAAGAGAGATGAGTCTCTAGGATTGAAAATGGATAGCTCCATGAATTCTTCTCTAAGTGCCTATCACCTAATCTACTGCTTATTCATGAAAAGAGTCAAGAATTTGCATAAAATAGAAAAACTATGCTAAAGAGGTGATCCATCAAGAATTTATCCCACTGACTATCACACTTCTATTGAGTAACAAATGTTTTCCAAGACTAATTCCATGCATTGAAAGACACTAACATAGTGTTTCAATGTGAAGGTAACATGCTTGAGACAATTAACAAGATAATCAACCTAAGGGGTAGATTGCATACCATAGATACAATTGGATACTTGAAAGAGAGTTTGATACATTCAACACACTTCACATGACCTTTTAACATCATAACCTTTGTTCAAACATGAAGGATAAAGGGAGTAAGGATGATGCTATCACTTAGCTCCACTATTCATCACTCACATACTCAGACAAAAATTCATAACTCAAAATTGGTCTTGTATTCAATGTCTAAAAGCAAAGTGTAATGTCATTTTAGAAAGGCTTTGCCATACCAAAAATGTGGTTATATACAATGGCCAAAATGGCTCAATTTATATAATTTTGGGGAAGAGAGAGAGAGAAGAGAAGTTGAAGAGGCACAAGGACATGTGTCATTGACATGAAAGTCAGTTACAAATCCATGAGAGAGATGGATGAGTGAGCCATGGCATCTCAAGAGTCTTACTTATACAAAACAAGTCATGAGAATGGTGGCAAGTGGAATTAAACCTTTAGGAGTGGCATAGGAAACTACTTCTATCAAATATCATCCATGAGAGTTTGAAACTGAAAAGAAAAAAGTTGACACATCAAACTGTTGGAACTCATGACAATAGTTAAAAAATGCTCTTTCTAACTACTAGTTATCCTCTATACACCTGTATTTGTCAATTTCATGGAAGCAATGACTCGAATCATCAACCTATCCATTTTGCTTACTTTGACTTCTCTCATATTCTTGCCAAGTTTTTTGATTAGCAACGGCTATTCTCTACAATTTAAAATTGACTTCCTACACGCTGTCACTCCTTTGGGTATTTCCTTTAGAATTTTTGTCTTGACCCTTTCTTGCAGATAATTTTCCCACAAGAATTAATCAAACATGATAAGGATCTAGGAAGCACAATTGATTACCATATACAAGCAACTAAATGCAGAATTAAACTAGAAGCAATAAGTAACTAGAAACCAGAAATAACATAGAATTTGAGAGACAATACCCAATTGTATTAATACTCTTCCAGAAGGAAATACAACAAAGAATATGCCATAGTCTTCTTTCTTACACTCCTCTAGGGCTCCCACACCTCTAGGGCATAAACAGTAAATCTCTTCAAGAGCTCACTCTCTCAACTACAGTCACAACAAATAACTCAAACACAGAGTTGTTGTTCACCTCCACCAGCCAGTAACAATACTGCCAGTACAACTGAGTATACACACATACTCCAAGTAGATCTCACCCGATCTTGCTACCTATTGTGTTGCTGACCTCCCTAATCTTGCACACCTGTAAATCAACCTAATTCTGCACACTTGCAAACCTAGATCTCGCACACACATACACCTGTAGATCAACCGACCTTACTTACCACATGTAGATCTCTACCTGATCTTGCACACCTATAGACCAACCTGATCTTACATACCATGAAGAACCCTTGTCCTCCAAACCAGCACCCCTATGGATCTTCTACCAGACCTTGCTTTCCCACAGATCTACCTGATCATACACACTTAGCTATATGGCACTATGAGAAGCCAAACTTGCTCTCTCTATCTAGCACCCAGGGAATCCCTGCTTTGATCCCTCACACTTTACAATACAGCCCATGAGTCTCTTAAATAGATCTCATGCAAACAATAATTAGACATCCAATTACAATAATTAGATTCGTAGCTCCAAGACTAAAATTAGCCTTTAACATGCAAACAACCGGTTTGTTAACAAACTGTTCGTGAACTAGCAGTTTTAGAATTGCACAAGTGACTAACGTCGGTCCCTGTCTGCCTGGAGATGACTGACATTGGCCGATCCCTGACCGATGTTGGCAACTTCTTGTCTACACCTGACCGACGTCAGTTGGCCTGATCGACGCCAGTGACTATGACACTCATCAACCTCCTCTAATGTCTGCATCAGTGAAGCTTTTAGCTCCACAACCTAACAATCTCCCACTTGAAGATAAATAGCTGCACTTGTACTTGTACTTGTACACCATCTAATTTTTTTTTGGCTTGTATCCCTCTTCAAGCTCAATCTTAAAGATCAACCACCACACATCCTGTGGTGCAACTCCTGTCATCCAAGTAACCTGCCATATCCAAAGTGCCTGACCCTGCATAGCATGAATCCTTATTGTTGGTCCCTCTCAGATACCTGAGAACCCACTGAACCACTTTCCAGTGCTTCCTTCCCAGATTGGCCACAAACCTGTTGACAACTCCCACTACTGGGGCAATATCAGGGAGTACACATGTACTCAACCTCATCATGTGATTGGGGACCCTGTTCTGTGAACTATCCATCCATAGGTGTGCTTGTCATTCTGCATCCTGCACTACCTTCACACAATCATCCTGTGACAACATCAACTTGTGATCTTCCCTATCTCTAGGATTACTCATGCCAAAGAATTTTGCTGCTCCCAAATTCTTCATGACATACCACTAAACTAACTTTACCCTTAGCTCAGCGAAACCCTGCATGTATGCACCTGCAACAAGCACATCATCCACATACAGTAACAGGATAATGTCGCGACCATTATCTAACCTAGGAAATAAACCACAATGGTTATAATGACATTAACTAAAGCTGTGCTTTGTCATCCACCTGTCAAACCTATACCACTGTCTTGCAGCTTTCTCAAGACCATATGACCTGGCCTTCCATCTCACGTGTCCATTCCCTCTCTTATTTAACCAAGGAATCCATTCGTCTCTTAGTGCTTTCATTCGGCTGGCAACCCTACCAAATCTCCCATTTGGTTCTGCATCTAAGGAATCAAATTCCTCATTCATGCCATGTTCCCACTATTTCCTGGATCCTTCCTGCTCTACAATGAGCAACTAGTATAAAGAAGAGGAATAACAAATTTGAGGCTTACTTACCCTTTCAGTCCTCCACATGGGCATTTGAGACTCCTTAACAACTTGCTATCTGCCCAAAATCTGTTCTAGTGACTGATGTCGGTCACCACCCAGTCTGCATCTGACTGACGTTGGTTCCATGCGACTGACCTGACTATTGACATTGGTTCCCTGACTAACATTGGTCGCCACCTGCCTGAAACCACCGACTATGCCTGTCTGCACATGATCGACATCGGTGCCTGCCTGTTTGACGTTGGTTACCCTTGATCGACGTTGGTACCTGTGTTTTCCTATGAGTGATGACTTTTTACCCGCGAGCTTACTTTGAATCAAAACCCTGTCCAAACTACCCTGCTCAGAAGTATTCAGCCCCATCCGCTGATCTCTGTCCATCATCTCCTCCATGAACACCAAGGCTTTCCAGTTCTTAAGTTTGTCAAATACATCAGACTTCCTTTTCCTGCAATAAATCCAATCCTTTCTTGTAGCATCCCACTGCTCACAAAAATCTCAGTCTATGCTCTTCAAAGCTGAACTCTTACCATTTGACTTAAGAACATCCATTCCCTTCTCACTCATGTGACCAAGCCTACAAAGCCACATCTTTGCAATAGAAGTGGAATCAATAATACAAGTAGATAGATAAAGAGTACCTACTTTCTTACCACATGCTAATTCAAGTGCATCCTTGGTAACATTCCAAGAATCCACTTTGAGAGTTATTGTGCATCTCTCATCACCCAAGTTTCCTATAGAAATTAGCTGCATCTCTAGGACTGGGACCTGCATGACCTCCTTCAACACCCATGTGTTGCCCGTCTGCAATTTCAGCCACACTTCCCCTTTGCCAATACTTTGACAAGGCTCACCAACCCCTAAATAAATCTTTCCAAATCCTCCATGGACCTTAACATGGAAAAATACTCTATTTGGGGCTGCATGAAAAGAGGCAACATAATCTATAAACCAAGATTCTACTTTATCCAAGAAACATACAAGAGCAATCCATGCAACAATACCTTCAACACATGCATCTTCATTCTCTTTATGCTGATCCGCTATCAACCAACAATCTTTCTTTACCTGCTCTTTCTTTCCATAACACCATAATTGACCATTTGTGCCTTTGAATTCCTCCATTCTTAGCTTACTTTCTTCTATCATTGCTATACTCCCACTCAATCAGAAACCCCTGAGAGTGACCTGTAATGAAACACAAACCTGCTCCCTACAACCTTAGCTCTGATACCACTTGATAAGGATCTAGAAAGCACAATTGATTACCATATACAAGAAACTAAACATGGAATTAAACCAGAAGCAATAAGTAACTAGAAACCAAAAACAACATAGAATTCGAGAGACAATACCCAATTGTATTAATACTCTTCCAGAAGGAAATACAACAAAGAAGATGCCACAGTCTTCTTCCTTACACTCCTCTAGGGCTCCCACACCTCTAGGGCATAAACAGTAAATCTCTTCAAGAGCTCACTCTCTCAACTACGATCACAACAAACAACTCAAACAAAGAGTTGTTGTTCACCTCCACCAGCCATTAACAATACTACCAATACAACTGAGTATACACACATACTCCAAGTACACAACGTACTCCAAGTAGATCTCACCTGATCTTGCTACCTGTTGTGTTGCTGACCTCCCTGATCTTACACACCTATAAATCAACCTAGTTCTACACACCTACAAACCTAGATCTTGCACACACATACACCTACAAATCAACCGACCTTACTTACCACATGTAGATCTCTACCTGATCTTACACACCTGCAGACCAACCTGATCTTACATACCATGAAGAACCCTTGTCCTCCAAACCAGCATCCCTGTGGATCTTCTACCAGACCTTGCTCTCTCACAGATCTACCTGATCATACACACTTGGCACTATGGCACTATGAGGAGCCAAACTTGCTCTCTCTATCTAGTACCCAGGGAATCCCTACTTTGATCCCTCACACTTTACAATACAGCCCATGAGTCTCTTAAATATATCTCATGCAAACAATAATTAGACATCCAATTACAATCATTAGATCCATAGCTCCAAGACTAAAATTAGCCTTTAACATGCAAACAACCGGTTCGTTAACAAACTGTTCATGAACTAGCAGTTCTAGAACCGCACAGGCGATCGACGTCGGTCCCTGTCTGCCTGGAGATGACTGACGTCAGCCGATCCCTGACCGATGTCGGTAGCTTCCTGTCTACACCTGACCAATGTCAGTTGGCCTGACCGATGCCGGTGACTGTGACTGTGACACTTAGCAACCTCCTCCAATGTCTGCATCAGTGAAGCTTTTAGCTCCACAACCTAACAAAACAATCTTTCTGAAAGAATTCATGTCTTTGAGATATCTATTTGTATCAGATAAAATGTCTGAAAGAAATGGAACTTAGCACCTTTTCAATTTTTTCAAAAGAATTATTTGGATAATTTTTTTGAAAGAATACCTTTGAACTTTCTGTTTTGCCCTTCAAAAGATTTGAAAGTGTCCATTTAGCCTTAAGATGTCCCTTTGGAAAAGTTGAAACATACCCTTCAGAATAGTTGCAAGGGTCCTTTTTGGATTGAAAGAGTCCTTCAAAAAAGTTGAAAACTGCCCTTGGAAAAGTTACAAGGTACCCTTCAGACTTTTTGTAAAGGGCACTTTCTCTGCAAGAATTACTTCAAAAAATTTGAATTGGACCATTCAAATGGAAAAAAATACCTTTTGGAAAAGTTGTAAATTACCCTTTGGCTTTGAAAGGATATCTTTCAGAAAAATGCATAAGATAACTTTTGGAGACTTATCCTTCAAGAAAGTTGAAAACAAATTGTCTGAAAGAAATATACTTAAGAAAAAATGCTTCAGACAAAAAGTCCAAAAGAATTCAGCAAGGGCTTAAAACAAAGACCAAAATAAACTTTTTGAAAGAAATAACACTTGGTATTTTTATGGGCTTTGTTAAAGAACATTTCTTCGGAAGGAAAACTAAGAATACTGGACTTGGCCAAATTTGAAAAGTACAAACTTGGGGGTGGAGTTTGACCGACAGGTATGATGCCTCCAATGTAAATATGTAGGTCAATATGAGCACAATGATATGACATAGAAGTAGACAAGATATAGTCAAATTTAAGTATCTAAGTTGTATGCCACCTATATATGTGTGATATGTATCCTAGATATGTGTGGAAAATTCATACCATATAGATCATGGTGAAGAAAAGAATCCAAGGATAAGTGGTGACAAAAAAAAATTAGGAAAATTAAGATCGAACATGTGTACACTAATTAAAAAATAGACATATAAAATATAAAAAATGCAAATTACCATGAGGAAGAATCAAAATTCAATAGTCAGAGCTAAGTGGCAATAAGTCATGAAATGTCAAAAATCATTGAAAATTACTAGTTAAGAAAGTATAAAAATTAAATCAATAGAAGATGAAAATATAAATGCCACAACATCCTCGAATCCAATTGTGAAATCAAAGATCCTATGTGTATAGTATGTGTCCCACAAAATCCTGGAGAATCATTACAAGATGTATGCTCAAAAGCACAAATATTTCTAGTAATCATTAATAACATAATGCAGGAATTGGATATGTATTTGATATCAATGTTCTTGATTCTTAGGTACCCACTTTCAAGATCATTTAACCATATAGTCAAGATTGCTTTTTTGCAGACTATGGTCTTTGATGTTTGAATGTTGTATATGATTCTTATTAGATGTAGAATTATATAATTAATATTGATGAGATGTATTAGAATTAGATAAGTGAGCATGTTATTGTTTATATTTTGAAGCACAATCATGATTATAAGCATTAAGAGTCTCATGATCCACTTAGAAGGGTTGTTATGAATAAGTAGTCTATGCACTGTATCCAAAATCTAGTTTGAATTTATGAGGTGTTAGGATTTTTTCTCCATAATACCTCGTTAATTTTGTCCCAATGCTTTACCATTGTATCCCATTTGTTTTACATATTTGAATTTTATTTTATATTTTTTGAAGGAGATAGGTGGTGGACCAAGAGGTGGTGTTGGTTGATTTTTATTGAAATAAACATTCCTCATAAGTTTTTTTCCTTTATCCTTAGAATATGATATAACATTAAGCATGAAGGATGAAAAAAGTCTCCCATTCCTCAGGAGAACAATATAATTGTCCAATACCAAACATATTCATGTCATATTGATATTTGTTAGGACCATATGGTGTAAAGTTAAGATTTAATGAATGTTCATCTAATCTATCATGTTTGTAATCAAATTCATCTTCATTATCTAAGGCATGATTATCCTCATTGGTCTTACTACTTTTACCTACAACATATATATGCATTCTTTCCATGTGAATATATTTTTGAGGTGGAATATTCTTTGGTTGTGATTTTGTAATGAAATTACTTAGATACTTCACACTAATGGAATAATATATTACAAAAATGTGAGTAGAATAAGCATATCCAAGACAATAATTTATGAAAGAGAAGAATACTTGATATATATGACGAAGCCACTTTAAGGGGGAAAAGATCCACAATAATTCAATAAGAAAACAATTTGAATATGGTGATCAAAGACTAACCACAACCTCTTATATATACTCTTCTTAGGCCATGGTTATTTTATAGGATGAACTTACTATCAATATAATATTCATATAGAAATGTGACAATATATTATGAAATTTTATGTAAGCCACAAGTCATCTACACATATCCTTAGACACACTAGAGGTTAAGGGCGTAGCATATCCCTCCCATTCAAAACAACTTGCCCTCAACATTAAACAACTATGGATGCTACTACAAACAATATTCATCCTCCCACATAGCATCTCCATGGTTCAAATTCTTCCACTCGATTAAAATCTCCTTAATCTCTCTTGTTCTCAACCTTTTTGTGTATGTATTTAGAATCTCCTCAGGTTCTCGAATGACTCAACCTTCTTCATCCAGATGTAACTAAGTTTGGGTATAAAATCTCTATCCAATTGCATTCTTTATGAAAGATAAATTAAATAAAGGATGTATTCGATTGGACTGGGGTAGCTATAGCTTGCATGCAACATTACTAATTTTTTTCAGGATCTTATAAGGGCCATAATACTTTGTAGAAAGTGTGTTATCCTTTTTTATGTTGATTTAAAGACATCTACTTATATGGATGAGATTACACAAATACACAATCACCTATGTCAAAAAAAAAATTCACTCAGGCGTTGATACACTTTCTACTTCATTCTATTTTGTGTCATTGCCAAATTCTCTCTCAAACTAACTAGTACCTCTTGTTGATGTTGAATGTGTTCTTCAATAGATTGAACCTTGGGTTGAACCCTCAAGGAAGAAGTGGTGGAATAGGGATGATATGGAAGATGAGACATTTTGGAAGAGGTATGGAAGGAATTTTTATACCACCATTCTACTAGTGGAAACTAATGAACCCACCATTCTTGTTTATCTAATGTAAAATAATAGAGATACCCTTCTAAACATTTTTTGACTACCTTTGTTTCCCTATCAGATTTAGGATGATATGATGAGCTATTATCCAACTAAGTACCTAAACATGATAGTAAATTAGTTTAAAAATTATTGGTAATAATGGGATCATGATCACTTACATTGATCTTCAGAGTACCATACAACTTTTAAACTATATTTAGAAAACCAATAACTATTTTACTAGTTACAAATGGTTGTGACAAGAAGAAAAAATGAGCATAATTTGTGAGCCTATCCACAATTGCCTTGATTTTTTTACCTTTAGACCTCAATAAACTTGTAATAAAATACATGGAGACCTCCTCCCACCTCTGGCTAGGAATGGATAAAGGTTATAGAAGACCAAGTGTGTTAATTGTTTCACCCTTATTTTATTGCCACACCATGCATTCATCCATAATTTTTTGTATATCCCCCTTGAGTCTTTCCCAAAATAAATCCTAATTGATTATATGATAGGTTTTAAAAAATCTTGAGTGCCCCCTATTTGAGATGCATGAATCCCATTTAGGATCTTATGCTTGAGTCTATAACTCTTACATATGTATAAGTGTTATTTATAACATAATGCATTACCTTTCCACTCAAATTTGGCTGAGGCATCAAAACCATGCTAGATATTCTACATCAAAACATGTGTATCCC
The DNA here is from genome assembly GCA_037957365.1 of Torreya grandis. NCBI lineage: Eukaryota > Viridiplantae > Streptophyta > Pinopsida > Cupressales > Taxaceae > Torreya > Torreya grandis. The sequence continues at coordinate 430,091 of JARHVA010006491.1, read as the reverse complement.
TATCATTCTTGCATTCTAATCATGCCTCTTTCAACCAATTTGTTTGCCAAATGGTCATTGTAGATAATAATTAATCAGTGGATCCATCCCTCTTAGATAATGCATATGATACAAAATTCTATTTTCCTTTCTTATAGATGATTTCAAAGTCATATCCCAACATTTTGGTCACCCATTTATGTTGTTATTTTTATGATAATAATTGTTCTAAAAAGTCTATTAGACTATCATGATTAGTCTTTACCTTAAAGTGTCTACCCATTAGATAAGGTATCCATTACTTGACTGCATGAAGAATAGACAAAATATCCTTCTCATCGATTAGATTTATCCTATTTTTACACTTTAATTGATAACTCTCAAAAGTAATGGGTCTTCCTACCTACATGAGTATTACCCCCATGCCATAACATAATGCTTCACATTCAATAATAAAAGTTCTAGAAAAATTAGGGGTAGCTAAAACTAGAGTGGTGCACATAGCCTCCTTCGACTTCTCAAAAGCCTTGGTAGTTTCATAATTATAATAGAAAGAGTCTTTCTTCAACATGGTTGTGATTGCTATTATGTTGCCATTATTTTCACAAATCTTCAATAGTAACCTATTATCCCTTACTAAGATTATTGAGGATTTTTGGCACTAACCATTCCATGATAGCTTCGATCTTCTAAGGATAAAATTTGATTCCTTCATGTGAAATAATATGACCCAATTACTCCACTTATTGGACTCCAAAAGCACATTTTTGAGGTTTTACATAAAGTTGACATTGTTATATAACTAATAGTATTTTTTCACATGTGACAAATGTGCTTCCTAAGTTTTGTTGTATATTAGGATGTCATAAAAAACACCAACATAAATTTCCTCAAAAAAGGCCTAAAAACAATGTTCATCAAAATTTGAAATGTAGATGGTGCATTTGTGAGACCTAAGGATATGACCATAAGCTCATAATAGCCTTCATGACTTTTGAAATATATTTTAGGGATATCCTCATCTCTAATCTGAATCTGATGGTAACTAGAATAAGGATATCATTTTATAAAATAAATAACACATGTAATTCATCTATAAAATCATCAATTAATAGAATAGGGAACTTATCTTTAATGTTTTACTTTTTGAGTTCTTTGTAGCCTAGGCACATCCTCTAAGTGTCATCTTTTTTATGCACTGTGACCACTGAGGACAAATATTCACTTTGGCTATGTTTGATAATACCTGCCTCTAGCATCCCATTTACCATATTTTTAATTTCACTATTTTGGGCATATGGATACATGTATGATCTGATTTTAGCTGGTTGACTACCCAAAAGCATGTGAATGGCATGATTATGTCCTCTACTTGTTGGTAGTCATTTTTGCATGGCACCAAAAATAGTTGCATGGTCATCAAGAATCATCTATAGATCATGATGTGTAGATGCCTTTGTTGGTTAAAATTATATGGAGAGCAAGCTATAAATCCTTTATCTCTTTTTTTGAGAATATTTTTCATTTGGTGCAAACTAACCAATTGTGGAGATTTTTTCCATAATCTATGTAGTTCAAATGTCTTACCTTCAAAATTAAAGTGCATGAACAATTCCTATAAATTCATCTCTATTGTATAAAAGGTTGTAAGCCATTTTAATCCCAACATAATGTTTTCCTTACCTATAGGAATAAAAAACATAGGAGACTCTATAATGTAGTCTCCCATAACAAGCTTAATACTATGACATTTCCCAAAATAATTGACTTTTCCACCATTTACAATCATGACCTAAAATTATGGAATTGGGTAAGTGAAATAGTTCAAACAAGTAACCAACTTACTATCAATGAAATTATGTTTATTCCATAAGTCAATCAACATTGTCACCTTATGTTTATTTAGGAATCCCACAAATTTAAGGGTGTTAATATGATGACAATCTCATACTTTCTAAACATTATCCTAGGATACACTCTTGTTTATTTGTCATTGTTTACCATTCAAGAATAATTTTAGGTCTCATACTCCTTGAAATAGAATATTATTTGATAGTATTGGTCTTAGAAAATCAATAAATTTTATTACTACCTTTGTCTCTTAATTACTCACACTTTTTAATCTGATCATTCATCTCTGATTGGACTCCATTAATACTTTTGTTCTCTATTAGGTTTATATCATCTATGCAACTTAAAATAGATCAATTATTTCTCAAAAAGACCATTAACCTTCTACAACTCATTGAGATTATTGGTTTTGTATATATTGAATACAATTCATCTAAATTTAATCTTCACTAAGGATCTTCTATAAATTAACACCAATAATAATCTTCTCCACTTAATCTTCAAATCTACCTAGATGTCTAAAACCTTGAATAATCTACAATTTCAAATTTTTTTTCACTTTAAAAGGATTATGAAATACTCAAGACAATGTCAATAATATTATTGAGGATTTTACAAAGGTTCAAAACACATATTAGGTCTCCAAGTGACCAAGAACTTGAATTAGTCCTAAAATTTTTTATATGACTGTGTGTAGACCTTTTAGATATTAAGAAAGATGTTATTGTTTTGATTTTTTCTCAATATCCCTTTGAATGGATTATTTTATTGTCCTAGGATACTATATTCTCTCTAATTATTTACTTTACAACTCTTTGAGAGACTCATGACAATGTTACCAAGCTTATGTAAGTTTAAAATTTCAACTAGGTCACCAAATGATTGAGAAACTCAACTTAGTCTTCAAACATGCTATAGGATTGTGAGTGATTTATTATGTTTTAAGAAAAGTGTTTAACTTTATTATATTCTCAATGAAATTTTGAGTTTTTTCTTGATCAATATGGAGAAGCCAATCTCTCTTATTGGTTTCTCAAAGAGATAATCTTCAAAAACAACTCTACTCCTCTAAGCCTATATAAACTTACCTTTACCTTATTGAAGTAACATGGGATTGTTTAAATTTTAAATAGAATTGGATCATATAATAAAGAATTAAAAATTATTACAAACCTTATTTTTAAGTTTTTAATCACAAAACCAAATAAAATATTCAAATTCTATCCTTTTAGAATCCTCTCAATGATTACCTACATGTAGTCCTAGACATAGTCAATAATATCTCATTCCACAGAGCTTATTTTTATCTTATAAAACTTGAATTAACTCCCAAACATATTATATCAAATTCATAAATTTTTTGATAATATTTCATAGGTTAAATCTCAACTTATGGGTCTTTTAGTCACAAATACCCTGTTCTAGAATTTTATAGGAAATACAGAGCCCAAGAGCTTGTCATTGATTGTTCATAGAATCTAGGAATGATATGATAATTATAAAACTTGTATAAGTATTATAAAAACATTATATAACTCCTAAATATAAACTTAAATTTCATATAAATATTTCTGCATGAGTTCATACCTCTATGTACATCGATGAGAATGAAAACCAAGGTTTTTGATAGTGTTTTGCCATAACATTTCAAATATACATATAAGATCCTTATAAGACATCAAAATCATGTTTTTGAGATTTAAAATCATGGGATACAAATGATTACAATCAGAATACTTTTTATTCACATGAGCAGTACGTCAAGACTATATACAAACCTCTGTAATCTTTAATAATAGGTTGTCATACTCAATTATAAAGCCTTATATTCTTGTTTTATGATCAAAATTCATTAAATAATTATCAAAAAAATTAATAACATCAAAAATAATAATCTTACTCAATATTAATTTAAAATTCCATATTTTATTTATATTGATCTTCACATATACTTACATTACAGTCCTATAGATTGTCCTGAGAAGACACATGCCTAAAAGCCCTTATTCTCTCTTATCTTCTACTCTAAGCCAACTAATTTACTCTTCATCCTTTATTCTTATTTTATTTACTTTATTTGACTCGAATATTAATGTTATAAAACTTATCACAAGTACAAATTTGGTTTGGTCCTAAGATAAGACACTGAGTATTTTCATTTACCCTTATCTCCAACCAACATATGGTTTCTATATCTTGCTTCAATGTGAGGCAAGCTTCTAAACTGTGACAAGAATAAATTTACACTTACCTAGAGTAAATATATATTTAAAACATTGTTTTAAGTCTTTAGGACCATCTCTTAAAGTTCATGCCCTTAAAAATGGTCACAAGTCCTTACAAAGCTCTTTTACAACCATTCAAATATTCAAATTTAACCTATGGAGGGAAACTCCAAATTATACTAGATTGACCTCTAAATTAATTTTTGAAGGATATTTAAATTTAATAGACCTCCTAGACCAAAATTTGAATAGTTACATGATATTTACATGACACAAATGTCAATATTATGATGCTCTTGCATCATAAAACCTAAAAGTGCATGGCATGAGATAGTAGGGTGGGAATATACAGATTCTTCCTATGTCTCTTCCTCACCCGCACCTCAGCTTGAATCATCTCATTTATATTCATTTTTTCAATCAATTTATATCAGCTTTTTCTCATCACATTATGTCATTTTCTCCACTTGCTATCACAATTGAAACATAACCCTTTTGCATGTTTCTCTTCAATTTGTTGAGGGGTTAATATTTTAGGCTAAGGAAATGATTGTGCTACGGAATTAAGATCTCAACCATTAGTGAAATCCATTTATTTGAACCATATCTCTTTCCTATACCTTTCATGCTAATGTTATAGATTTAAATACTAAACTTGGATTAAACATGTGAACATCAATATAGATGTTATCCTTGAACCTCCCCAAGAAAAAATCATTCATGTTGTCCTCACTAATGTCATCCATGCATAAGGACACATTATAAAATTGTTGAATATAATCCTTCACATGACCTATTTTTTCAACTTTGCTAACTAATTGAATTAGTTTTCATAAATATTATTTTGATTGTGCATCTATAGCTCATCAGTAAATAATGACTAGCTAATATGAAGACCTTCATTTTTATGTTGAGCACACAACCATCGATGTCAAATGAACTACTTAGGTTCCAGATATAGAGATGTCATGACCATATTTTTTTCAAATGGGTTTTGTTGTAGATCAAATAATTTTTTTATTTTATTGATCCAAGTGAGTAGACCCTTATCATCAAATTTTTTCACTTCCATATTTTGCATCATGTGGTTCGAACCGGTATTGGATTTTTTTATTAATCTAATTGGGAGAACCAAATGGAGTGGTGGAGGATTATTTGGCTAAATATGAGCCACAAGAGTGGTCAATTTCCAATTGATAGTTTCTAACTGAGTTTTAAAATCATTGATTCCTCATTTTACCACATTGAATCATCTTTCTTCACCATGTTTTATATATCTGACTGAATTTGGTGAACCACCCCAAAAACCAAAGGATCTGAAGTTCCATATTCCATGTCATCCTTATGAGGTATTTTTGGATCATCTTGGATTTTTATGTGCCTATGAGTGTTAAGACCAACCATGCATGAACCCTAGGATTGAGGGTTTCAAACCCAATAAAAGTGTATCGATAGATTATACCATTGTGATCATCTTGCTAAGATGAATCCAAGGACTGATAATTTACATAAGGGAGCAAATTACATTTCCCTTTTTTTTAGAAAATTAATATTGTGGAGTTATTTTAATGGCCTACATTGTTGCATAATGACAATAATAAATGTTATATTTATTAGTTAATTACAACAAAGTATTTAAAACTTATGTTGTGCAAATATAAACTTATAGATATAAAAATGTATATCAACAACTAATTAAACTAGTTGTGAAAGTGAAAATGTAATTTAGTGGGTCCATGTAATGCCTTCAGGCATATAAAAATATAAAAATGTATAACCACTTTGTTATAACCATTCACTAGATATGTATTATCTTTGTGTAATATATATATATATATATATATATATATGACAATAACATTATGACATTATGAATTATTCAAATGTAAATTTCTCTAAACATTTTTTAAAGAGAAGAAGTGAGGTGAAAAGGATTTTACTGAGTGTAAAATATTTCTCAATAAAATGGATATAAACTTTGTGGATTTTTACCTCATTGAGCTTTTCTTGGGTTATTTGTGTGTTGTGTTGTGCACATTTACTTTGTCTTTCCTTGTTAAATTATTTAGATGATAATTATTTTATCCTACATACTCTAACATGATAGCAGAGCTAGGGTATTATCTAAATATTTTTACAAAATAATTGATGGAAATTTGAAACCATATAGCACTTCTTTGATACAATGTATTATGTATGTACACAGAAAGTAGAGTTATCATTACTTTCCCTCCTTGATATTAAATGAGTAAATTAATTAAATCTTATTTGGTGGTTATGGAAGTAAAATTCAAAGCACTTACCCACTTATCCCATTGTAAAAACAAAGCTAGAGATATAGAGTTATCTCTTGAATGAATTTTATCTGCAATGTAATAAATCATGTCTAGCACATATGTTGGCTTTATAGCCTAAAAAAATAAATTAATATTTGAAAGAGTGTGGGATTACTTCTTCAAACATAATGCACAAACATAATTTTTCCCCTTTACAACTAACAACGTAAAATAACATATATATATAGCCATATTCCAATATATTATGCGATGTGATTAGAAGCATATGAGACTGTAGCAGTTAGGTTATAATTAGCATGTTTTAAAATACTTATAATAAGGATAATAATCCACCTAAGTGCCTTGTATATGAATAGGTGACTTAGAGTATCAATCTTATCAATTATTGGAAGTATGCCCTATGAAATATTTCAAAAGCATTAATTATTTATGTGGAAAACTATTACTCATTACAAGTTTTGTAAAATATTTTAATAGAAATAAAAATTGATCAACTCTTAAAAGTTGGATAGAAAAAGGTACATAGTCAAAGTAAAAACTAAATGGATAAATATGCATGACAAAAACAACAATTCAACTTCGCATGGTATTACATAATTCTCATAATGCAATAGACAAACATGACATTTACTCATAATTACTAGAAGTTTCACTCATCAATAAATTATGGCATCCTAAAACAAAGTAAATAGTTGAAGAAAAATACAAAATATGAGTTCAAATAGTAGTTTTAATTGAATAAAATATTCAATAATTACTAATTTTAATAAACCCAAGATGCCCTCTAAGGATAAAGGTTATGTTATCTTTCTGGACCATAATGGTTTCATATCATTTTAGAAAAGTCACAATGGTTCCTCTGAATCACTCAAATTTCATGGAGCAACCTAAAAAATACACATAAAATAAAAATCATAGTCCAAACATAATTCCAAACACGACTAAAAGTGTTTTAAGTTTAATAGGTAGGTCATTGTGTAAGTATAAATATTTATTTAAAGTCATAAAGGATGTTGTGATCATGCTCGGTAACTTGGTGGCTACTTTGGTATGGTGGACCCACAATCTTATTTACCTTGAACACATTATTGATTTTATTTGTGAAATTATTAATATGTAGTTGAATCCATGGATATGTTATATATAGATTGGAGTTTGTTTTGAGTTACTATAGAGACAATATTGGTGTGGCATTTAATATTGGTCATGCCTTATTTAGGGTGATTTATTTGAAATGGCCACATCAATCCATTAATGATTTTTAAATATGTGTAAAAGTTATATATGAGTCTTAATGATATTAAAACATATATTTGATTTTATGTCATTAAAGTGACATGTGGTTTGCATATTAATAAGGTGCAGGGTCATGTCATAGTGTGGATCTCCTTATCTTTTATTGGTATTTATGTAGATAATGTTATTATTGTCAGGGGATCTCTAGCTCTACCAATTAGAGCACAATTGATTACTTTCTTATATGCAATTAAACACAAAATTATACCAGAATGATAAAGTAGCTAGAAACTTGAGACAGCAAAGAATTTGAGAGACAATACACACACTTGTATTAAATACTACTAGAAGAAAATACAATAAGGAAGATGCCACTTCTTCCTCCACCTCAAAGGCTTGCCACAGCTCAAGACCTTCTCCTCTCTCTCTCTTGCTCAACACAACAACTCTAAAGCCTGAGTTGCTATTCCTCCTTGAATGCTTCAGCTGATCTCCTTGACCTTACACCTGTAGATCTCCTTGACCTTGCTTGTTTCAATGCTTTTACTTGCCTTCTTGCTTAATTACAATACATGCCTTATGGGTCTATAAATAAGATCCCATGCTTACAAAAATAGAACTCTAGTTACAATAATTAGACACGCAGCTCGTGACTATAATTAGTCGCTTGACATGCAAACACTCGCTTCACTTAATTGACTATTCGTCAACAACAGTTTAAAAAATACATAGGCGACCGACACCGGTCCCTGCTAGCCTGGTGCTGCTGACATCGGCCGACTGTCTGCCGTCGCTGATCTCCTTCTCCACTATCTATGACCGACGTCGGTTATACTGCCGATGCCGGTTCCTCTAGTTCTTCAGCATCCTCTCTTGTGTCTGCAAATAGTTGAAGCTTTTAGCTCCATACCTTAACAATCTCCCACTTGGAGATAAATAACTGCAACTTGTACCTGTACCTGTACACCATCTATTTTGTTCTTTAGGCTCTGTATCCCTCTTCAACGTCACTCTTGAAGACCAACCACCATGCAAACCTATGATGCAATACCTGTATCTTATGCCACAAGAATTTTGCTACTCCCAAATTCTCCATGACACACTTCTGAACCAACTCTACCCTTAGCTCAGAAAAAACTCCCTGTATATGAGACCCTGCAACAAGTAACACAATACAGTAACAGGATAATGTAGCTAATATTATCCAACCTGGTAAAGATAAAATACAATGGTCAAACCTCCATTGTTCTGCAGCATAATCAAGACCATATACCATAGCCTTCTGTCTCATGTGTCCATCCACTCTCTTCTCTAAAACGGGAATCCATCCCTCTATCCAGTGCTTCCTTCCAGCTGACAACACTACCAACAAATACCTATTTGGTTCTTCAAGGACTCACACTCCTCATCCATGCCAAGCTCCCACTGTTTCTAGATTCTACCTGCATTGCTTCTTCCCTCTTCCTAGTTCATGACTATCAGTAAGCAATATAAAGAAGGTGAACAATGAATATGAGGTTCACATACCTTTCCTAACCTCCACATGGGTGTTTGAGACTTATTAATTCACCCAACATCCGTTCCAGTGACCGATCTAGGCCATCTCCCAGTCTGCTTCCGACCGATGTCAGTTCCCTGCACTGACCCTGACTGTCGACGTCGTTTCCCTGGCTGATGCCGGCATCCCTCCTACCAACGTCGGTCCTTGTGACCAATGTCGGACTTCTCCTACCCAACCTACCAACCCTGCTGGTCTACACATGACCGATGTCAGTATCTGGATGACTGACGTCGGTGCCAAGCTACCGACATCGGTGTCTGTGTGTTCATGTAAGTGATGATATTTTCATCCATGAGCTTTTCTTGGATCAAACCTATGTCCATGCTGCCCTGCTTAGATTTATTCAGCCCCTGTGACTGATCTCTGTCCTTCATCTCCTCCATAAACACCAAGGCTTCTTTGTTCCTGTCAAAAGCATCAAATTTCCTCTTTCTGCAATGAACTGTATATGTGCTTTCCAAATTTGAACACATACTTTTTGAATCAAGAACTTCCATTCCCTTCTTATTCTTGTGACCAAGCCTATTAGGCCACATCTTCGAATCTACACCAGAAGTAGAATCAGTAATACAAGTAGACAGATAAAGAGTATCTACTTTCTTACCTCTTGTTAGAACAAGTGCTCCCTTGGTAACCTTCCAAGAATCCACTGTGAGGGTTATTGTGCATCCCTCATCTCCCAACCTTCCTACAAAAATCAGACTCTGCTTTAGAATTGGAACATGCATGACCTCTTTCAACACCCATGTGTTGTCAATCTGCAATCTCAGCTGCACTTTCCCTTTGCTAACTATCTGACAAGGCGTACCATCCCTAAATAGAGCACTCCAAAATCTCCCTATTCATACTCATAGAACAAATCTCTGTTTGGGGATGCATGAAAAGATGAACCAAAATCTAAAATCCATGATCCTACCTGACTATTCAAAGAAAGTATGAGAGCATCTTGCATCACAATATTTGCATCCTTTGCTTCTTCAATACCTGCATGTTGATTCTCTTTATCTCTCAACCAACACTCCTTTTTCGTATGTCCTTTCTTTCCACAAAACTAGCAGGTAATACCTTTGGACTCAGATCTCCTTCCTGACCTTGATTTCCCTTGCTCAACCTTCTCCCTTTGCCTTCCCCTACTTTCTGCACTTAGAGCATTTCCTGATGATTCACCTGTGCTTCTCCTGCATATTTATTCATTCAAGATCACACTCACAACATCATCAACTTTTAAGATTTTTAAAGCAGATGCAGAATTACTTACTGCCATAACCAAACCGTCCCAACTTTCAGGCAAAGAACATAAAATCAAGAGAGCCTTTACCTCATCATCAAAAACAATATTGACTGAAGCTAGTTGGTTTACCAAACCATGGAAATCACTGAGATGAGTATGTATTGATCCACCTTCCTGCATTTACAAAGTAAATAGCTGCTTCATAAGATATACCTTATTAGAAGCCGAGGGCTTTTCGTATAAATTTGCCAAGGACTTTATCAACTCTTTCGTTGTCTTACATTGTGATAAGCTGGAAATCATAGACGATGCAAGGCTCAACCTTATGGAACCGAGAACCTTCTGATCAAGAACGTTCCATTCTTCATCTTTCATATCTGTGGGCTTGCATGCAACCCCACCCAACGGTAAGTACAAATCCTTTTGATACAGATAGTCCTCAATCTGCATCCTCCAATGTTGATAATTCTTGTCGTTAAACTTCTCCATTCATATCCTACTTTCTTCTGCCATTGCTGAACTCCCACTCAATCAGAAAACCCTGTGAATGACCTGTAATCAAAAAACAATACCCTGCTTCCTGCAAACCGTAGCTCTGATACCACTTGTCAGGGGATCTCTAGCTCTACCAATTAGAGCACAATTGATTACTTTCTTATATGCAATTAAACACAAAATTATACCAGAATGATAAAGTAGCTAGAAACTTGAGATAGCAAAGAATTTGAGAGACAATACACACACTTGTATTAAATACTACTAGAAGAAAATACAATAAGGAAGATGCCACTTCTTCCTCCACCTCAAAGGCTTGCCACACCTCAAGACCTTCTCCTCTCTCTCTCTTTCTCAACACAACAACTCTAAAGCCTGAGTTGCTATTCCTCCTTGAATGCTTCAGCTGATCTCCTTAACCTTACACCTGTAGATCTCCTTGACCTTGCTTGCTTCAATGCTTTTACTTGCCTTCTTGCTTAATTACAATACATGCCTTATGGGTCTATAAATAAGATCCCATGCTTACAAAAATAGAACTCTAGTTACAATAATTAGACACGCAGCTCGTGACTATAATTAGTCGCTTGACATGCAAACACTCGCTTCACTTAACTAACTGTTCGTCAACAACAGTTCCGAAAATACACAGGCGATCGATGCCGGTCCTTGCTAGTCTGGTGCTGTCGACGTCGGTCGACTGTCTGCCGTCATCGGTCTCCTTCTCCACTGTCTGTGACCGATGTCGGTTATACTTCCGACGCCGGTTCCTCTGGTTCTTAAACATCCTCTCTTGTGTCTGCAAATAGTTGAAGCTTTTAGCTCCACACCTTAACAATTATGTGACTTCAGTAACTCTATTCATATAATAAGGTACTGCACAACCTATTCCATTCGATATAATTTATGACTTATTATATGACATAATGACCATCTAAAATATTTTGAGATGCTATAATAGTGTTGTAATATGTATATATCTCATACATAATTCAATGTGAATTATGTGAAAAATGTGATTACTTTGGATTGAAAATATTTTGAGTAATAAAATAATCTCAAGACAAAGGATATTATTCAATTAGATGAAATGGTTAAACATATGGTAAATTTAACAAGTATATTTCCTTCAATAGTTATTAGTCTTTCAATACTTGTTATTAAAAAAATAATAATAGAAAAGATTCAGTAAGATTCAAGTGAAGAGGTGCTAAGTGTAACCTAAGTGTTATTTAGATAATAATTGTGATAACTAGTTTACAAATTATGAATGTAGCATTAGGATGTTGGATGAATTATTGACTCATAAGCTTAACTGAGTATATAAGGTGGAGCCCAGCTGACTCCACCTATTGTCATTAGGCCAAAAAAATTATTATAAATCTTTATGTCATAAGACAAATAATATACTTGGTATTATGTAAAAATATGGCCATAATAACTAAGATTTAGGTTGAACTTAATATAAACTATTATTATTAACCTAAGAAAATTAATTAAAAAATGTAGTATTGATGACTATTTTTTAAACCACACAAATTTAATTAATCTATTATGTGTTTGCATAACTTTCTCTTTGTAAAGAATGATGGTAAAATGAGATCACCATGTAAACTTTGGTAATTCAATTGAAAAGACCATTTCATTTTGATTAAATAAGCAATGATAAAATTTTAAGAATAATAATGAAATTATTGTATGTATTGCATGACAATTGGGGACACCCATCTTGTCAATATTGTAAAAGTCCACTGATGAAATTACATACAATGATTTGTGTGTCTCTAGTGTTCCATATATAAAATGGGGATATTTAGGGTCTTATAGGGGAAAGAAGACCCCTTTTAATGAAAACATTTTTTTACCATTTAAAGAATTGAATTACTATGATGAATTTGAAACATCTTGTGTTTAGAAACATGTAAATAGGATGTTGGAAAAGAATGATGATTTTATTTAAACTAACATATTAAACTAGATTGTTATTATGGTATTTTAGATATTTTTAAAAAATCAAGAAAACTTTGCTTATGGGAAAGAATTGAATATCCACATAGTTAATTTATAAGAAGAGAATGTTATGTGACTAAATACCCATAAATGATTATGGGTGGTAATGTAAAAATATTAATGAAATTTACATAGAGTTATGTGAGAAAGTGGTTTAAAATAATAAGTTAAAGAATGCTAGATAAAATATCCTAATGTGTGGGTAATTATGATTAAAAGAGATGTAATAATAAAATGTGAAAAGTCATGATCATGGTGCATTATATTACAAAGATTATTATGTGCTATAAAGATTTGAAATTCTAGAATAATATGGGGCCTCTTGGAATGGCCATCGAAGGGGAATATGCATGACAATATCACCTTCTAACAACCATATTTTCATTTTCCTTTCGATACGTCTTCTCTATTGTAAAAACATTAGAAAGCCACCCTATTTGATTTTTGTGTAAACTTAACCCTCTGTGAATTTATGGTGTACCTAGTAAGAAAGTATTTTTTTTGTAATGAAGGTCCTTATGTTATAAATGGTTCCAAATACTTATAAGCTTATCCATGAAAAACTGTAGGATGTATTCCCACTATCATGATAGTATAAATCACTCTATGTGGTTTATGGATTCTAAATATTTTTGTGTAAAAAATATGGTATTGGCATGATGAAGGTGTATAAATACTTCAAGTGTTACATGGTATCCTAAACTCATCATTGATGGTTTATAGATTATAATTTTTGTTGTGTAAAAAAGTGACTATGACATGTATTTGTACTAAAAAATAAGTTAGAGTGTCTTAAGGAAATTACTTAGATGATTTGAAACAATAGAATTATATATCATATAATTAAGATCGGAATAAGCAGATACATAATAATAATTGGCAAAAGAGCAGAATACTTGAATATATGATTGAGCCACTTCAAGGGGGCAACCTCTACAACAATGCAATAAGAACAGAGTTCATAATATGATAATAAAAGACTAACCACTACCTCATATATATACTCTACTTATCCATGGTTATTTCATAGGCTAACCATGCTAAGAATATAGAGAAATGCAACAAGCTAATATGGTGTGTAAGCTACAAGTCGACCACACATATCCCTAGATGCACTATAGTTTAAGGACATAACATGTCCCTCCTCTTCAAAACAATGATGTCCTCAATGTTGAATCACTAGGATGTTGATGTAGGATTGATTCATCCTTCCATGTTAAATCTTCAGAATGCAGGTTCTTCCATTTGATCAAATACTGCTTAATAACTCTGGTTTACAATTGTTTAGTGTATATGTGAAGGATCTCTTCAAGTTCCATAATGACTCAGCCTTATTCATAAAATAAAAGTAACTCATTCTAATTATAAAATATATGTATAATTAATTTATTCAATAAAAATACATGGAATACTATATGTATGCAAGTGGATGGGGGTAATTCCAGCTTGTAAGCCACACTACCAATTTTCTACAAGATCTAGTAAGGGCCATAATACTTAGGTGATAACTTGTTATCCTTTTTTGTTTCTTCAAAGACATCTGATTATATGGATATAAATGCATAAAGACCCAAGCACCTATGTCAAAATACTACTCACTATGGTGTTGATTTGCTTGCTACTTCATTCGATTTTTTGTTATTACTAAATTCTCTTGCAAACTGACTAACACTTCTTATTGATGGTGAATGTGTTCCTCAATAGATTGAACCTTAGGATGCATTATCAAATATGAAGTGATAGATGGGGAATGATACCCATATAATGCCACAAAGGGAGACATCTTGGAAGAAGTGTGAAAATAAGTGTTATACCACCATTCATCAAGTGGCAGCCAATGAACCCATTTGTCTTATTTGTTAGAAATAAAAAAAGAAAGATACCTTTCGAGACATTTTTTGACTACCTCTATTTGTCCATCATATTGGGGATGATAGGATGAGCTAAGAGCCAACTAGGTTCCCAAACATGCAAATAATTTAGTCTAAAAATTACTAATAAATATAGGATCTCAGTCACTTAAAATGATCTTTGGAGTAGCTTATAATTTTTGAATTATATTGAGAAAATTAGAAGTTATTGTACTAGAAACAAATGATTATGATAAGGAACAAAAATTAGCATACTTGGTGAGTCAATCCATAACTACCATGATAATATTTTTACCCCTAGACCATGGTATCCCCATAATGAAGTCCTTGGAAATGTCCTCCCAACATTGGCTAGGGATGGATAAAGGTTTCAAAATACCTGGGGTCTTAATGGTTTTACCTTTATTTTTTTGAAATACCATGCATTCAGCCACATTTTTATAGACATCCCCCTTGAGTCCTTCCCAAAATAAATCTTACGTGATTCTAATATATGTTTTCAAAAATCTGAAGTGACCTCCCAATGGAAAGGCATGAAGTTCTTAAATAATTTTATGTTTGAGAAGAGAATGCTTATAAAGGTATAATCTATATTTATACCATAATGTGTTCCCTTTCCATGTAAATTTTTTATAATCATTATAACCCTACTAAATATTTTGAATCAAATCCTTGGTAGCACTATCAGTCTCCCATTTTGATCTTGCTTCCTCTATCCAATATGACTACCACATGGTCATGGTGCACAACAATACCTCAACTGATTCAAACCATCAGGAAAGGGCATCTGCCACCATAATATCTTTGCCTTTCTTATACATTATTTTAAAATCATAGCCTAACATTTTAGTCACCCATTTATGTTGTTCTTAAGATGATAAATGTTGTTCCAAATAATATTTGAGGCTATCATGATCAGTCTTTACCTGAAAGTGATGACCCATCAATAAGGTCTCCATTGCTTCACTACATGTATAATAGCCATCATCTCTTTCTCATTTATTGGTTTGAGCCTATTTTTCCCTTTAGTTGGTGAATTTTAAATACAAGTGTTATACCTTCTTGCATGAGTACATCTCCTATGCCATATCTCAATGCGTCTCACTTCATAATAAAAGTTTTTGAAAAATTAGGAGTAGCCCAAATTGGAGTTGTGCACATAGCTATTTTAATCTATTAAAATGCCTTAGTAGTTGAATCAATCCACTGGAATGAGTCTTTCTTTATCAAAGTGGTGAGTGGGGTTGCAATGCTACCATAATTTTTGACAAACCTGTGATAGTAACTAGTTATCCCATAAATTCTTAGAGATTTTCGAGGGTCTTGGGAACCTATCACTCCATCATCCCTTAGATTTTTTTAGGATCAAATTTCACTCCTTCATGTGAAATATTATTACCCAATTACTCCACCTCTTGGACACCAAAATCACATTTGGAAGGTTTGGCATAAATTTGATGTTATTCTAGAACTAAAAGCACCTATTTCACATGTTTCATCCCAGTATTGTATTTAAGGCCATACTAAAATAGGTCAATTAGATTTTCCTCAGTGATGTCCATCATACATAAGGAGAGATTTTAAAATTGATGAATGTAGTCCTTGATAATCCTGGTCTGGTATAACTTGGCTAGCCGACTGAAGTAGTTTTTTGAGACATTATTTCAATAGTAGAGTTGCAACTCCTTAGAAAATATCAACCATAAAACTAGGACACCCTTCATTTTATTTTGATCACACAACCAATGATACCAAATGAATGGCTCAGGTTCCAATATAGAGAGGACATAACCACCTTTTACAAACATGGAGTCTGATATAGATCAAATAAGTTTTCAATTTTAGTGATCCAAGTGAGTGGATCATTACCATCAAACTTGTATAGGTCCACTTTTGGTAACATCAACTTAGGGCCAATATTGGTGTTGGTATTATTTATAGGAGGAGAACCAAACTGAAGTGGTGAGGATTATTTTTCAATGGATGAGTTGATAAGTTGACCAATTACCTAGATATTTATTGCAATTGATCCATCACACTATCCAGGTACCCTCTCAACCCTGTAATGTCCCTTTGAACTTTATTAAAATCATCTTTTTTCACCATGCCCTATAATTCTAAGTTAAGTTGTTGAACTACCTCCAAAATACACGGTTCAAAATTTTCAGACTCCATGTCATCCTTGTGAGGATTTTTTGACGTTTCTTTCCCTTTCTTGTATCTGCAAGTGTTCAGACAAGCCATGCACAAACCCTAAGAGGATCCTAGAAAAAAGTGTACTAGTGGAATACACTATTGTGATCATCTCACTGAGATAAATCCATCTACTACTATTATGCACAAGGGTTAAAATTTTGGCCTAGAAAAGGGTATCAGTAGAATATACAATTGTGATCATCTTGCAAAGATGAATCTAATGATTGTTAATTCGCACAAGGTAAAAAAAATTATATACTTTTTTTAAAATTTCACCCCAATATATATATATATATATATATATATATATATATATATATATATATATATATATTAAATCACAAATGAAACTATGGTGATGAAAAAACTCAATCTCCTTGGATCAAAAGTTATATTTTTTGACCTACTAGTGCTATAAAAAAAACTGCATCACATAAACTTGCCCAAATCGAAACTATGATACCACTTGTAAGTAAATTACTTAGATGATTTGCAATAATAGAATTATATATCATATAATTAAGATCAAAATAAGAAGATCCACATCAATAATTGGCAAAAAAGTAGAATACTTGAATATCAAGACTAAGCCACTTCGAGGAGGTAACCTCCCCAACATTGCAATAAGAATAGAGTTCACAATATGATGATAAAAGATTAACCACTACCTCATATATATATTAAACTTATCCATGGTTATTCCATTCATCGACCATACTAAGAACATCAAAAAATGCAACAATCTAATATGAAGGTGCATAAGCCACAAGTCAGCTACATATATCCCTAGACGCACTATAGGTTAAGGGCATAACAAGTGTTGAAACATTAATATTTGTGGGGTTATTTTAGTGGCCCACATTATTCCATAGTGAAAATAATAAATGTTATATTTATTATTTAATTATAATAAATTATTTAAAACTTATGTTGTGTAAATATAAACTTATGCATATAAAAAAGTATGCAAAAAAATAATTAGACTATTTGTGAAAGTGAAAATGTATAACCACTTGTTTATAACCATTCACCAAATATATATTTCCTTTGTGTAAAATATATATATGACAAGAACATTATGGCATTGTGAATTATTCAAATGTAAATGTCTCCAAACATCTTGTAAAGAGAAGAAGTGAGGCAAAAAGGATTTTACTAGGTGTAAAATGTTTCTCAATATAATGGATATAAGCTTTGTAGTTTTTTAACTCATTGAGGTTTACTAGGTTATTCTTGTGTTATGTTGTGCACATTTGATTTGTCTTTCCTTTTTAAATTATTGGGAAGATAACTTTTATATCCTACATACTATGACATCTTTTTATCTTTGAATAATATTGTGGTGACAAAAAAATTAAATTCTTCCTAGTTCACAAGTTGTGTTTTTTTCGATCCCTCATCTCTTAGAATAACAACTACATTAGATCAAAAAAATGCACCTAAAACTTGCCCAAATCGATGCTTTGATACCACTTGTAATGAAATTTCTTAGATAATTCACACCAATGGAATAATATATCATATAAATATTAGTAGACAAAGCAGATCCATAACAATAATTGATGAAAGAGCATAATACTCAATATGTATGACTGAACCACTTTGAGGGGAAACCTCCACAAAAATGCAATAAGAATATATTTTTCAATTTGATAATCAAATATTAACCACTTCCTCCTCTATATATATATATATATATATATGTATGTATGTATGTATGTATGTATGTATGTATGTATGTATATATATATACATATATACATATATATATATACATACATACATACATACATATATATATATATATATATATATATATATATATATATATATATATATATATATATATATATATATATATATATATGTATATGTATATTATAATTAGACCATGGTTATTCCATAAGCTGACCCTACTAACAATATAAGAATCATAGAGAAATGTGACATTATGAAAAGTTATGTAAGCCACAATTCGGCCACACATATCCCTAAACATGTTATAGGTTAAGGGCATAGCAGATTCATTAAGTTCAGGGACATTGTTTTTCATGGGATCTAGTACAACTTTACAAATCTAAAAAGACACATTGTCCATAGGACATGCATAAATAAAACTCTCATGGTGTTTTCCCTAATTCTCGTTTTAATCAAAATAGGCTAAAAAAACTACACTAATGAATAGATACAAAAAATATGGTAGTAAAGTATAAATCATATCTAAATTAGTGTTTAAATTAAGAACATAACTCAAGTGTTGCATAACAATGATAACGACAATGAAACAATAGTAAATGAGTTGGAATGATCATAGCTCAATTGATTTCTATAAATCTAAACCTAGATTTAAAATGTATAAACTCTCTACCACTAGTGTGTGAAATTAGGGTTGCATAGGCAAAATAATCACCTACAAAAGTAAGATTTGAGTATCCCATGGGTAGATTCACTACTAGGTCCATAACCTTGTGTGTGGTAGCCTCTTTAGCATAGTGTCCACCTATAATGCCCTCATGAAATTTTTGGAGTACTTCAGAGTGCTCATGTTTTATGACACAACATCAAAGAATTTAATCTTGGCCAAACATGTAGAGGTCCCCTCTGATGAGTTAAAAGGGGTGGCACAAACTGTGAGTTACTTCTTGGCCTCAAGAGTCAAAAATTTGGGCACTGAGCCAGTAGTTTGAAAATATACAATATCTTACAACTCCTCAAGTACACGATAAACATGAAACAATTGAATATCTAGTAGATCATCTTCAATAGCACACGGTGGTTCTCTTGAATCAATATGAGAAAGATGTTCAGGGCCACAATTAGTTTTTCTTGGTTTGGCCATAATAGAAAATTGAAATTCTTGAAACAACACTATCTAGCAGTATATACATCCATACAACATAGGTTTGTTTACAAGATACTTTAAAGATTCATGATCTATATAGAATACAAAATGAGTTTCCAATAAGTATTATCAAAATAAAATTAGAGCATAAGCCATTGATAGTGTTTCATGCTCTGTGGTGGTGTAATTTCGCTCAACTAGGGTAAGTTTTCTACTAGCAAAATAAATAGGGTGATCAAGGTGACCTTCACTTAGTTATGCAAGGAATGTACCAACTACCATTTTAGAATCATCTACATGGACATGGAATGGTTTTTTCCAATTAGGGAAATGTAGGATTAGGGTGGTAACTAATTTATACTTTAAGGCCTTAAAGTCTTCTTGGTAGGAGCAAGTCCAGATGAAGTGCTTGTTGTGTTTTAAGAGTTACGAGATATACTAGAGGGGGGGTGAATCAGTATATCATATATCTTATAAAACTTTTCCTTAACCAAAATCCACTTAATCAAACATTCAAGATATGCAATAAAACTCAAACAATAAACACCACACAAGATAGAGAGAGACACTAGATATAAGGTGGAAACCCAATGTGGGAAAAACCATGGAGAACAATCTCAAGTATATGAATGAGCACCAACCCAAACAATATTCGCAAGCACAAACCTGTAGGAGCACCAAACCCTTTACCAAGCACCAACCCAGCTAATATTCATGAGCACCAACCCATAGGAGCACCAAACCCCTTTGCCGAGCACCAACCCAACTATTATTCGTGAGCACCAACCCACAGGAGCACCAACCCCTTTGTGTATACCACACACCTATCTCTCAATGTTGCTATCTCAACAAATGATAGTTCAATACAACATCTCTTTTCTCTCTCTCACCTTTGCTCTTCTAAGCTAGATATAACAAATACAAATCATATTCATCTCTCACAATTGCTCTTCTAAGCTAGTTATTACAATATCAAATCAACCTCTATATCACATATCTACAAATGGCTTCTCAAGCCTTTATTTATAGCTTTCCAAATGACCTTTGGCCTTCCCCCTTTCTGACCCTTCAATCCTCATGGAAAATGGTGCCAAACTTGTATGACCCTTCATGTTCAAGCCTTTGAAAATTCATGTGGTGACCCTTCATGACCAAAAATGTCCTTCCCTCTTTTGTCCTCATCTTGGTGACTTTTTGTATTCCTCAAAGTGTCCCTTCATGAGAAATTGTGCCCTTACTCTTTTGTCTTCACTTGGTGACTCTTGGAATTCCCCAAGATGACTCTTAATGGGGAAATGTGTCCCATCCTTCTTTTGTCTTTACCCTGTGGCTCTTCGACTTCTCCATGGGCCCTTCTTTTGTCTCATATGCAACCAAAAATATATTCATTAATATTAAATAAACATTAACTCATATTAGCCAAGATATATTTATTACAAAAAACATTAAATGCAATGGGGCCTTTATCACCAATAATGCTAGACCTTTGACATTAATGACAATATTTTCAACAATCTCCCCCTTTGTCATTGATGGCAACCTCAATCCTAAAACTGCCACATCCTGTCACCTACACATATTGTCATCTAAAACCATACAGTAACTCCCCCTTACTGTAGCAACCTGTACCTGTTCCCTATACCTACTTTCTATACCTATACCTATACCTATTATTCTCCCCCTTTGACATCAATGGCAAAGGGCCTACCTGGAGCTAACACTTAGCTCCCCCTCAACTGATGATGAACCTCAATGGCAGGAAGTAAAGGAAATTACTGCCAACTTCTCTGGCAGATACTCAAATGTGTCTTTTGGTAGTGCCATTGTGAAATATCTGCAATTTGCTCTGTAGTACTAATATATTCCATCTTAACCTGTTGATAGGCAACCTAATCTCTCAAGAAATGATATGTAATGGGAATATGTTTTGTTCTTGAATGCATTACTAGATTTTTTGAAATATTTATAGCACTTTTGTTATCACAAAAAATGGAAATAGGTTCATCATACTTTACCTTGATATCTTCCAAAGTTTGCTTCATCCAAAGCACTTGAGTACAACACAATACTGCTGCAATATATTCTGCTTCAGCTGTTGAAAGTGATACTGAATTCTGCTTCTTACTTAGCCATGATACTCAGCTATCACCAAGGAAGCAAGCTGCTCCACTTGTACTCTTGCTGTCATATAAGCACCCTGCCCAATCTGAATCTGTATAAGCAACTAAAGTGAAATCTTTACCTGTGGGATACCATAATCCATAATCCAATGTCCCCTTGATATATATGAATATTCTTTTCACCAACTGAACATGACTATCTCTTGGAGATGACTGATATCTTGCAACCATACCTACTGCATGCATGATGTCTGGTCTCGATGCTGTCAAATATAAAAGACTACCAATCATAGATCTATACAAATATTGATCTATAACAGGTGAATCTACATCCTTGCTCACCTTATTTTCTATACACATAGGTGTGCCAACTAGTACACAATCCTCAAAACCAAAAAAATTCAACATTTCCTTGGCATATTTACTTTGAGATATAAAAATTCCTTTATTTAATTGAAATTTTTGTAACCCTAAGAAAAATGATAATTCTCCAAGCATAGACATCTCAAATTATTTTTGCATTCTATCAAAAAATTCTTTTTTCATCTTTTCAATATTTCCTCCAAAAATGATATCATCAACATATACCACAACAATCAATTGATGCTCACCTTCTATTTTGATGTAAGGATTACTATCAGCAAATCCTCTCTTGAATCCTTAATCTTGCAGGTACTTATCAAGTCTTGCATACCAAGCTCTGGGAGCTTGTTTTAATCCATACAATGCTTTCTTCAATTTGCATACATGATTACTAATATTCAAGAGAATAAACCCCTCAGACTGCTCAATATAGACCTCTTCTTCAAGATTCCCATTTAGGAAGGCAGATTTGACATCCATTTGAAACACTTTGAAATTTTTAAATACTACATATACAAGAAACATTCTAATAGCCTCTAACCTTGCTACTGGTGCAAAAGTTTCTTCAAAATGTATTCCCTCAATCTGAGCATATCCTTTACATACTAATCTTGCTTTATTTCTGGTTACTTCTCCATTTTCATTCAACTTATTTCTACAAACCCATTTTGTTCCTATCACATTGTGATCTTTTGGTCTAGGCACTAATTCCCAAGTATCATTCTTTTCTATCTGATATAATTCTTCATCCATAGCTTTAACCCAATGCTCATCATGTCTAGCTTCTGAAAGATTTCTAGGCTGAATTTTAGATAACAAAGCGAAATTAACTTGTTCAAATTCACTTACCATCATTCTTCTAGTGCAAATTCCTTATTTTATGTCCCCGATGATGTCACTTTCATTATGATTTTTCTGAACATATTTGGATGGATTCTTGGTGCCCTTTTTCTTCTTCTCCTTTTCCTCATTTTCATCTGATTCTTCAAAGCCTTTCTCTTTAATGATTTCAGGAATGTCTACTAGATCACTAATCTTTTATGTTCCATCTTCTTCTAACCTGACACTTGCACTTTCAACAATTTTCTTGGTTATTTTGTTATAACATTTATAAGCTTTAATTTTTCAAGAATAACTAAGAAATATACCTTCATCTTCTCTGGATTCAAACTTACCAAGTTTTTCATCAGTTCTCTTTATGAAGCATTTGCTACCGAAAACTCTGAAATAATCAACTATTGTTGGTTTGTCTTTCTATAGCTCATAAGGAGTCTTGTCGCTGTTGACTCTTAATAAATCTCTATTCTGAATATGCACTACTATACCAACCACCTCTCTCTAATATTTATTTGCTATCTTGAATTCATTTAGCATTGTCCTTGCCATCTCTTGAATTGTTCTATTTTTTCGTTCAATTACTCCATTTTGTTGTGGAGTCCTGGTTGCTGAATATTGTCTCTTTATTCCATGATCTTCACAAAAGTCAATAAATTGATCTGACATGAATTCTCCTCTTTGATCTGATCTTAGACACTTAATCTTTAGATTAGTTTCATTCTCAACTAATGCTTTGAATGCTTTGAACTATCTAAAAGCTTCTGATTTTTTTTTAAAACATTATCCAAGTCATACGTGAAAAATCATCAATAAGCAACATGAAATATTTATCACCTTGAGTACTTTGAGTCCTCATAGGTCCACATAGATCAATTTGAACAAGCTCTAGCGTCTGAGTGGTTGAGTACTCTTTTGTTTTGAACTGCCTTCTAGCCTACTTCCCATGCTGACAAGGTCCACAAAGCATGTTAGATGGCTTTGTGATCTTTGGAAGATTCTTGATTGCTTGATTTTTGCATATTTTGACAAGATTGTCAAAATTTATGTGCCCCATTCTCCTGTGTCATAGCCAACTTTCTTCAATCTGACTCAAACAACATTTCTGACCTTTGATGTCTGATAGCATATATAAGTTATTACCTGTTCTCTGAGCATCTACAATCAATACATCTAAATCTTTTCTTCTAATTTCACAACCTTCTGCATAAAAATTTAGTGTGTGCCCCTGATCACACATTTGACTTACACTCAAAAGATTATGCTTAAGACCTTCTACATATAAAACATTTTCAGTTTTAGTTCTACCATTATCTAAACTTAGTGTACCTTTTTTGGCAATTTTGGCAGTAGTATTGTCCCCAAATTTCACTATACCACCATTGATCTTCTTCAAGGTTATGAACTTGTTCTTGTCTCCTGTCATGTGCCTCGAACATCCACTATCAATAAACCATGTCTTTTCTTCATTTCTTGCATGCAAAGTTGTTTGGACCAACATAAAACCTTCAGGTTGTTTCTTCTACCATGTCTGAACTTTTTTCTTGATGAATGGAGCCCTAAAACTTTGGTCCTTCTTGACTGACTCGAACACGCTTCTACAATACCGAGCTATGTGTCTGAAGTTGTTACACTTGTAACAAATTATGGTCTCTTCATCAAAGCTTGATATTGGAGCAAAAGAGTTATAACTTCTGCTTAACTCTACATGACCTTCCTTTTCCTTATTTTTGATATTGTTAGCTCTTTTTCTACATTCTAATTTCTTATGACCATATCCATTACAATAAAAATAGTAACCATAAAAATAGGACCTGTTTGTGAATCTCTGACCTGATTGCCTTTTATAGCTTTGTTCCTTCCAGCCTTCTTTGTTCTCTGTATTCTTCACTTCTTCCCTTCTTGTTTCTTCATTTGTAAGAGCTTCAACATAGATCTTCTTCTTTTCAAAACCGATACCTATCTTATCTGATATTGCCTTTTAGCTTTCTAATATCTTATTTAGCATATTAGTGTTATTCTCAAATTTTGAACCATTGACTATTTTATTATTGACTGCTTTCTCAATCTCTTCTTTTAAAGAGGCAATTTCAATAACATACCTTTCACATTCTTTTCTTGATATTTCCAACTGTGCCGTTAGATCTTCTTCATTCTTCTTGGCTTCTTCAAAGTGCGCTTGTAGATCTTCAATTATTTCCTTTGATTCCTTTTCATTTTTCTCGATTTGGTGCGTCAATCTTCAATTTTTATTTTCAACAACTTTAAACTCTTCTAAGGTACACATGAGTTCTCCTTCCATATTCACTTCGGCTTCATCCTCTTCTTCTTCTTGATTAACTATTCTTTTGCTTGCAGAGGCACCCTTATGTATGGCCATCTTGTGCTTTCCTGATCTACCTTCAAGCTGTAAAACTTTTTCAAAAAGGAACCTACTCTAATACCAATTGTTAAACATGAGATATACTAAGAGGGGGGGTGAATTAGTATATCATATATCTTATAAAACTTTCCCTTAACCAAAATCCACTTAATCAAACATTCAAGATATGCAATAAAACTTAAACAATAAACACCACACAAGATAGAGAGAGACACCAGATATAACGTGGAAACCCAATGTGGGAAAAACCACAGAGAACAATCTCAAGTATATGAATGAGCACCAACCCAAACAATATTCACAAGCACAAACTTGCAGGAGCACCAAACCCCTTTTTCGAGCACCAACCCAGCTACTATTCATGAGCACCAACCCACAAGAGCACCAAACCCCTTTGCCGAGCACCAACCCAACTACTATTCGTGAACACCAACCCACAGGAGCACCAACCCCTTTGTGTATACCACACACCTATCTCTCAATGTTGCTATCTCAACAAATGATAGTTCAATACAACATCTCTTTCCTCTCTCTCAACTTTGCTCTTCTAAGCTAGATATAACAAATACAAATCATATTCATCTCTCACAATTGCTCTTCTAAGCTAGATATTACAATATCAAATCAACTTCTATATCACATATTTACAGATGGCTTTTCAAGCCTTTATTTATAGCTTTCCAAATGACCTTTGGCCTTCCCCCTTTGTGACCCTTCAATCCTCATGGAAAATGGTGCCAAACTTGTATGACCCTTCATATTCAAGCCTTTGAAAAGTCATGTGGTGACCCTTCATGACCAAAAACGTCCTTCCCTCTTTTGTCCTCATCTTGGTGACTTTTCGTATTCCTCAAAGTGTCCCTTCATGAGAAATTGTACCCTTACTCTTTTGTCTTCACTTGGTGACTCTTAAAATTCCCCAAGATGACTCTTCATGGGAAAATGTGTCCCATCCTTCTTTTGTCTTTACCCCGTGGCTCTTTGACTTCTCCATGGGCCCTTCTTTTGTCTCATATGCAACCAAAAACATATTCGTTAATATTAAATAAATATTAACTCATATTAGCCAAGATATATTTATTACAAACAACATTAAATGCAATGGGGCCTTTATCACCAATAATGCTAGACCTTTGACATCAATGACAATATTTCCAACATTAAGGCCTTAAGGTCTTCTTGGTAGGAGCAAGTCCAGATGAAGTGCTTGTTGTGTTTTAAGAGTTCCTCTAGAGGCATGGCAATCTATGCATATCCACAAATTAATTTCCTATAATAACTTGTATGTCCTAGAAAGGCACAAACTTCGCATTGAGACTTTGACACTAGGAGGCAAAGAATGATAGATACTTTTTTTGGATCCACCAAAAGTCCATCTTTATAAATAATATGTCCTAGAAGAACACCAAAAGCCATAGCAAAAAGACACTTCTTTAGATTTAGAGATATTTGTAGGACTCGACAGCAATCAAGCATGAGCCGTAGATTAGAGTAATGGTCCTTGACCAAGCCATAAACTATCTAGTCATCAAAGTAGACTTGAATAAATTTATGGATGAAATATTTAAAGGCCTCAATGACTATACATGAAAATATAGCTAGTGTGTTCTTCAACCCAAAAGGCATGACAGTATATTTGAAGGATCCCCATTTAGTGGAAAACGTAGACTTAGGTTGATATTCTGTAATGAAATTACTTCAAAAATAAACTAAAATAGCATAAATAGATCCAAATATGATTGAAATATATTAGAATATATGATAATAGACAAGCCACTTTGAGGGGGCAACCTCAACAAGCTTCAATAAGAGCAAAATTCACAATTTATGATAAATAGTTACCCACTACCTCCTATATATAGTCTATCTAGGCCATGGTTACTCCATAGGCCGACCTACTAACCAAATGAATGCATAGAGAAATGTGAAATAGCATCAAAGAGGGATAAGTAAGCTATAAGTCAACTATTCCTATCCTAATACATGCAATAGGTTAGGGGCGTAGCATGCCCTTCCCCTTCAGACCAATGTTGTCCTCAATGTTGAATAACTCTGGATGTTGTTGCAAAAAATCTTCACCTTCCCAAGTTGCATCTTCACTACTCAGGTTCTTCCACTTGATCAGATATTCCCTAATCTCTCTGGTTCTCAACTTCTTAGTATGTGTTTGGAGGATCTTCTCTGGTTCCAAAATGACACATCCTTCATCTAGTTTTGGGAGCTCTGTTTGGGCTAAAACTTTCTATCCAATGACCTTCTTTAAATAGGAAACATGAAATACTGAGTGTATGTGAGATGAATGAGGTAACTCAAGCTTATAAGCCACACTTCCAATTTTTTGTAGAACCTGATAAGGGCCATAATACTTAGGAGCAAGTTTGTTGTCTTTTTTCTATTGTTTCAAGGACTTCTACTTGTAAGGCTACAAACGTATAAATACCCAATCATCCACCTCAAAATTTTGCTCAATATGGTGTTGATCTGCTTGCTGCTTCATCCTATTTTGTGTCAAGGCCAAATTCTCTCTCAAACTAGCCAAAATGTCTTGTTGATGTTGAATGTGATCCTCCACATCAAGAATCATCTGTAGATCAGGATGTGTAGATGCCTGTGTGGGTTGAGCTTCTATGCAACATAATCATGCTATAATTCCCTCTACCCCCTTTTTTAGCATCTTGGTCATCTGATGTGAACTAATCAATTGTGGATATTTTTCTTATAATCTACGTAGTTTAATTTTCCTACCTTCAGAATAAAAGTGCATGAATAGTTCTTGGAATTTCATCTCAATGGTACCCAAGGTTCGGAGCCATTGGACTCCCAAAACAATGTCTATGCTACCCATAGGAATAGAGAACATAGGAGATCAAGATTGTACTCACCCATAGCAAGCTTAATACTATGGCATTTGCTTGAACAATTAATTATGCCACCATCTGCAATCATGACCTGTAATTTTGGTACTAGGTAGACGAAATAGTTCAATTGAGTGGCCAACACTGTCACCTTCTATTTCTTGAGGAAACCCACCACCTTAAGAGTTTGTGGAGTGCTAATACCTGCAAGTGCATGACAAGAGAATATAGGTTGGGAATCTTTAGGTACTTCCTCTATCTCTTCTTCATCATCATTGAAGGCATCATCTTCTTCTTCATCTTCATTGGATCCCTCAATGTAAAATAACTTCTTCTCAACACATCTACGTCCTTTGCTCCACTTTCTGTCATCACTGAAACATAATCTTTTTGCATACTTCTCTTTAATTTTTTGAGGGGTCAATCTGGTAGGTGGAAGAAATGTTGGTGTCAATATGCTAAGATCTTTGAAGTGAGTGAATGGTTGCTTCTCATTGGCTATGAATTTTTTCTCAAATCTATATGTCATGATAATATAATTAGAAATCTTAAGTGGATTAAACATGCATACCTCATGTTGAATGTGGTCCTTGAGTCCACCCGAAAATAGCTCATTTAAATTCTCCTCAAAAATTATCTCCACACGTAAGGATAGGTTCTGAAAATGATTAATATAATCTTTGACAGAGCCATTCTATGACAATTTTTTTAGTTGGCTAAAGTAATTCTCTATCACACTATTTCCATAGTTTAATTTTAGCTCCTCTATAAAAACTGACCAAGTGACACTGAGAGTCATCTTTTTCTTATGAGCACACAACCATTGATAACAAATGAATTGATCAGGTTCAAGATACAAGGATGCCATGGTAACCTCCTATCCACCTGAGATTTGATGTAGATCAAAAAAATTCTCTATTTTGTTGATCCAATTGAGTGGATCTTTTCCATCAAATTTGCGCATATCCACCTTTGGTAATAGGTTCCTCTATGGCCATGTAGTTGGATTTGAAGTAGACTAGTTGGGAGAACCACCCTGGTGGGGTTGTGAAATAGTGATAGGTGGATGATTTGACTAATTATTTTTCAAATTCATTATGATATCTACCAAACTATCTTGTATGGATTTCATATTAGATTGTATGCCTTGCATCTCACTTTGAATGCCTTGCACACAATAGTCAAGATGGCTCACTTTGTGATCTATGTCAAAAAACCCTGGTATAAAGGATCTAGTTCATCCCCCTTCTGACTCCATATCTTCCTTGTTAGGAGTTTTACCTAGAGTTTTAGCACCCTTTCCTCAGCCCTGAGTTTGTGGACATGCCATAAAAGGGCTTTATGATGTTGACCCTGATTGGCACTTTTGACCCAACTTTGACCAAGAGATTTTGGACTTATGTCGGCCTCAAATCAAAACATAAAAAGAACATACCCTAGCCAAATTTTTCTAAGCTTTCCAAAAATGTAAATAACTCAGAAAAATTCTTTGAATTGTACACTATAGAGCAATTTTATGAAAAAACTTAAAATGGCGGTAAATTTTGTAAACTAGATCCAAATGATCTAAAATTTTAATTTAAGCTTAATTTAATGGTTTCTCACCTCCATTAAAAAAATTGAAGATAAATTAACAAACTATTTTTATATATATCCAAATTAAAAAAATTAGGGTTTCACCCACAAGATTGCCCAAATTGCAGCTCTGATACCACTTGTAATGAAATTACTTCAAAAATAAAATATAATAGAAGAAATAGATCCAAATATGACTAAAATATATCATAATACATGATAATAAACAAGCCACTTCGAGGGGGCAACCTCCACAAGCTTCAATAAGAGTAGAATTCACAATATATGATAAATAGTTACCCACTACCTCCTATATATAGTCTATCTAAGCCATGGTTACTCCATAGGCCAACCTAATAACTAAATGAATGCATAGATAAATTTGAAATAGCATAAAATAGGGATAATTAAGCCACAAGTTGGTTATTCCTATCCTAATACATGCGATAGGTTAAGGGTGTAACATATTCCTCGACGATCTAGACCTTAAGGTACCCAAAGAATCCATCTATGAAAGTATAAATTTTACACCCAGTGATGCCTTCAAGTATTTATTCTATGAATGGTGTTAGGAAGGGATAAATAATGCAAGATGTATTAAGTATCCAATAATCTATGTAAATTCTAATGTACCCATCTTTCTTTATACTTATCATCATGGGACTGACCCACTTAGATTCATCAATTAGCATGATCAGTCTAGCATGTAGTATACTATCAATTTCTTCCTTTACGTGTGCTCATAGATTTGGATTCATCTTATATGGCCTTTTCCTGATTGGTTGAGCCTCGTCAACCAGTTTGATATACATTTTGCCTAGAGATGGATGAACACCTTTCATCTCACTATAAATTCTTAGGAAGACATCTTAGTATTCTTTTAATAACTTGAATATCATTGAAAATTTTGTGTTAGTCCAATAGCTATTTTTGGTTCTTTTTATGCACCAATGTTGTATTAAATAGTTTAAATTGGTTTGGAGTAAGGATTGTCTACATCAAGACCAGTATCATGAACAATTCATGAACCATAATTTATAGGGACCTATAAATGATTTTTCCAATGGGTCAGGTGGGTCATCCCCTTCACTTTTATCTACCTAAAATACTAGTTTCTATTTCTCTAAGCGTATCTCTTCACGTCGGTCTTGATCAACAACTAGTTCTAGTATGGGAACAGGTTGGGTAGATGGTTCATTAAAGATAAATAGTCCCTATTTTGAGACATCATGGATATATTGAAGGCAATCTTCAATGGTACTAGGATCACTAACCACTATTTCACTCATGGTCTGAAGAGTGACGCACAAATCCATTCTCGGAAAGGAATAAGATAATGCTAAGTTCATGTTTTTTTTAATAGATGCCAAAAATGGGTGTCTATATGTCACTCTTCATGAACATACCATGCCATTGCCTAGGTTCGTAAAGTTTCATAGAAATCATGTACCTATAGGTACTCTAGCAAGAAAGACTCTTTAGCTCTCCACATGGATTTGTAGGCATCTATATGGGGTTTAGGTGTTCGTACTCTGCTATATCTGATTGTTTCCTTGACTTGGTTATCATGATGAAATCAGTGATGCAAAATAGAGGGTACTTAATCGCAATGGAGAATTCAATCATTATAGATTCACCACCACCTTATGATGGTACTGTCAAAGAAGTGAACTAATGAGCATATATGATCATTGTCAGAGTTATAAAATTCTTCAAGGCACTAAACAAAGTCGTGGACTTCCATTTTTTTGTGAAACTAAGGGGCTTCATCAAGTCTTTGTAATGGTGTATCTATCATTGGTCACCTCATGACTTAGCTGATAATAAGGTAAACAAACCTGCAACATTTATGATAACAACATAAAACATTTTCATGACTACCAATGACACTGCACACTCTTTTAGTGAGGTCATAGTCACCATGGGACTAATAATTACAAGCATTGCTTGTAGTATCAAAAAGGTATTGAGTGTCTATCCATTGAAGGATACCATCAGGGGTAGGATCATGTTATTTACCATCT
Source organism: Torreya grandis (assembly GCA_037957365.1). NCBI lineage: Eukaryota > Viridiplantae > Streptophyta > Pinopsida > Cupressales > Taxaceae > Torreya > Torreya grandis. The sequence continues at coordinate 398,143 of JARHVA010006491.1, read as the reverse complement.
CTATATGTGACATTATAGATGTGGTTAATATCTTCTTCCACATGATAGGTTCTATGTATGGAGGCCCATGTGTTTAATCTAATGGAATAATAATGTGTTGATCAATATTCTCAAAACTGATGTAACATTTTTTGAAACTTAAGTTTGCATTCTTTTCACAACACTAAGGTCACCCCAATAGAGATATAAAATCATCTACATCTGTTGACTTGAGAACCTCAAAATTAGCTTTAAAAGTCACTCCAAGTATATCTATCATTGCATTCTTGAGGACACTAATTAGTAGAGCATGAGTTTTATTAGCCATAAACAATACATGTGGTGATGGTTGTAATGTCAAACTAGCCATTTTCTGCCATGTATCTTTGGTGAGGATGTTAAAATCAACATCAGTGTCAACCAAGATGTCCTGAATTACCTAACCATCGATGGCAGCATTCACTAGTATTTTTTTATCCTCTTGAGGGATAGGAGGAATAGGGGTATCTTTCCATCGATCATGATTTAATCTACAATCCTTAGTTTACCAAGTCAATTGAGGTTGAGCATTAGTTGGTACTTGTACCTAATTCTTAATCCAAATACTCAGTTGTGAGATAATATCTTCATCCATTATACACTTTTAAATCTCTTGAAAATCATCTCACACCACATTTTTAGGCTCTATTGCCTTCTACATATCAGCATATTGCATTTCTTCTTAGTCTTTAAGAAATTGAATTTCTCCTTGTAGTTTTCATATCATCATCATAGTGTCCTGGAGTACATCCTTTTATTTTTGGGAATCAAGATACTTCCTTGCTCAAGGCTCTTCATGTTGTACCTTCTCAATAGGAGTAGATGTAGACTGAGATTGTCCATCGCTACGCGTAGTGATATTAACTTATTGAGCTGTTAGGGTGCTTGAGTATAGGCACCAGTGTAGTTTCTCAGTTTCTCAATGTGAATCACAACTGCACCTTTTTCATTTCTCTTCTTAGTGATGGTCGTGTATAGATTAGGGTATTCTTCCAATTGATGTTCCTTTTTACAAAAATCACACATTGGATAAACTAAATAATCCCTTTGATAGTGATCTAGGGATCCACACTTATAACATGTTCTTGGTGGGAAATAACCACATCCTCATCCTTGTCCTCTACCTTGACCATGGTAGCCACCATTATCTTGATTGTTAGACATAGAGGTTTGGTACATATTGTACATGTGTGCTTCATGGATGTCACTAATTAGTTGATAATTAGTTATGTTATGGGTGTAGGCATCACATATTTTATAATATTTAGACACCTTTGAATGTGTAGATTATTACAAGAGAGGATAGGAGCGTACATCATTCTCTTCATGATAAATTTCACATGACTATTTCAATACAATGCAGATGTTTTTGTATGGGTAGTTGCTTCAATAATGATCTTCAGACTCATGATCGGTACACTAAAGACCATTACAAGTATTATATGCATTATTTATAGTTAGTTTTTCAATTTTTAATGCCATTGAATATATTTGGGCTTCCATGAAAGGACTAATCCTAGTGTCAATACTAATAATAGCTTCAGTGTCGATGACAGCTTCCAAAGCTTCACACAGGCTAATGAAGGTCTTCTGGGATAGTGTTCATCAAAAGGGAAGTAAAAAACCTCCCGCGAACCATTTTGTATGATGAACAACATTTATTTTAAATGATAGATTTGATAAAAGTGTTTTTAATCATGCATCATATTCTTGTAAGCTCCTACTTAATATCTTTCAGTGCGGTAATACTTTGTTGCTCAAATTCGAGAATGTTAAATTCCTGAAGGAATGTAGTTTTGAGTTGATCATAGTCAATTACCTCTTATTGAGGGTTGAAATTCATATACCATTTGTGTGCTATCTCCAAAAGTGTAGTCATGAATTATGTGGCCTTTCATTCAGAAGAAGTTATGCCTCGTACCCTCCAAATGAGTTTGCACTTATGGACATGTTCTGCAGCATTCTCCATGCATCAATATATAAGTAAGTGAAGCATCATTTCATAATATATTGTTGGAAGCTAAGGTGCTTGCATTGGTGGTTATTGGGAACCCCCATATCCTATCCCATGAGGGGCAATTCCACCACTTCCTCCCATTCTACCTCCTAGTCTACCTCTAATGCCTTTAGAAATAACACCCATTCCATGGGGCACAGTAGCTAGTGGATTGATAAGATTTGGCCCTGTACTCTATATACTATCAATGTCAGGTCTGTCAGGCATCCCAAGTTGAGACATGAAATTCTATTAAAGAGGGAAAGAAAGTGTTAACTCTGTATGAGTTACAATTGGCTCAACTACAATTTTATCTTAAAGGATTAATTTTTCATTCCACACTATTTGTATCCCAATTATGTATACGTAATTCATATGATTCAAAAGCATGAGTGTGTACTATGGTTTAAGAATTTGGTTGGTTCAAAATTGGTTCTTTAGTTTTTGTTGTCTAGATAATTTCTTCTTCATATCATAAAATTGACATAGGGCATGGTTCAAAAGTGATAGAGTCCTTTTTGTGTGTTTCCACTTCCCTAAAGATCCTAATAGAACTTCTTGAATTCTCCTAATCCCTTCTTGTATCACTCCCTCCTATGATCCTCTATTGAGCTTCGTCATATTTTCACTTCTATAATGCTCATTGACTGGTTACCATTTCAAACCTAAAATCCTTTACCAACACTTCTCTATTCCCCTTATAATTGTGTGGCTCATGCAAGGATGGATTTAGCTCTCTATTGGCATAGTCTCAAGCCCACAGTCAATGAACAACTTCTTGACTTCTAGTGGAAAATGTCTAATATACCGACCACACAATTCTTTGAAGAAGTAGCACTTAGCTTCTTCAAGACAAGAGTAAGTGGTTACAACATACTCTAGAATGTAGTTATTCAACACTTGTCTCCACCAGATATTAACAGCTTATGTCTATAATGTTCCTAGTCATGCTAAAACTCTTTATCATTCTAATGTACAAGATTGTCTTCTCCCAAAGTTTTGTGATTGACCTTGAGAAAAGCAGTTATCCAAGCATGTAAATGAATAGGGATTTCAATAAAAAAAGTTTTATATAATGCACTGTAGAGATTTTGTTCCACCCATTGATGTGCAAAAACTCCCAGTTCAAGGTAAGGAACCACAAAATTATCCTCGACCCCAGTAATCCATTGTTCAATACTTTCAATGGTGATACATTCAAGCATCTTCCATTAGTAGCAAAAAATGATACAGGTCCTAACAATGAAACCAAAATGTTGGATTTTTAATAATTAATAACATTTTTAAGCGTGGAAGTGTAACCCTAATGAGTTAGCACATTGGCCCTTCATGCAAGACTGTGGTATTACGCTCTCACCTGAAGTGCACAACAAGAGACCGGTTCCTATGGATTATGTTTCATAGTAACATACCAGTCATATATTTGAGTTTGAACTTATATCTAATTAGAATTAACACAAAAAAACAAATACACTACTTTGGTCCTTGTCTCATTAAGTTCAACAACCATAATTACATAGATAAATACCACAGAGTTTAAAGATTGTTACATAAATTCTAAAATTAAAAGCTGTATAAATCTCATAATGAGTTACAACTACGAGTTACTCAATGCAAACCTACCAACAGATGCATAAGTATCAATTAATTGGAACATGAACATCAGAACTAATTGTAATATCAGTAACTCTATATTATATTTCAGCAAAATGATATCTAGTCTCCATCACCTTATAAAGATCTTATACAGGGGTATTTATACTTGTTTTTCCTTGACCAAGTAGTTACATTAATAAATGACATGAGTGATTGGCCAACAAACTCTCTATGGACTTACCCAGGCCTTTGCATCTCCTATATACTTGTTCTATGTTATATCCTTGCTTCTATTTGTCTACCTCTTCACAGGTTGGGGTAAAACTCATGATGGATAAGGTCTGGATGGCCCTTGATACTTGTTCCTCAACCATCTCCCACTTCCCATGCACTCCCCAAGTCTTTCGCTACTATTCTGAGTCCTATGCTCTCAAGTTATTCATAGTTATATATCATCTTTGATTGGGTCTTCTCGTGTTAGTGCTTCTATGCCTTTGTCCTTTTGTGCCTCACTGGTTTTATACCATGATCCTTCTATGTTAGTCTAGTTTTGCACCATAGTCTTTTTGCACTATGCTCCTTTCACATTATGTCGAATCTACACCAAAATTCCAAAATACTTAGTCAAAATTTGGGGTCCAACAAAAGGCTCAAAAATAAGGTAATAAAATTTTAAGGCTATAATTGGGATCAAATAAGTAAGCTCAATAACACAAAATAGAGGAATAAAATGAGTAGGACTCTAGAAAACCTACAATTTCTCTTAGAGTTCAATGCATGTTATAATATAAGGTTCCAATGTATACAATGCCATCATTAGGAGGCATATATAAGTTCTTAAAATCAGACCAACAATCAAATGGGTTAGGCTAATGTAACATAATAATAATAATAATAATAATAATAATAATAATAATAATAATAATATATTGGCTAGATGAATGTCAATGAAAATACAAGTTAAGTGTCAAGGTGTCAAATTAGTGAGATAGAAGAATGCAATAAATATCTGGGAATAAAGTCACATGTAGGTCATGACACATAGAATAAGAAGACTATGTATAATATGAAGTCTATGGTAAATAATGATGTATCAATGAAGCACATAGAGAAAACTAATAATGTTTATTGATAATTTTGTCTATAATACTATAATCTGAGCTATAAGAATCGAATACATCACTTGATGTCTTAGAGAAATGATCATAATATGTGTAATAACTATCATCATCCACATGATGGATGTGTATATAAAATTATATTGGAGCTAGTGTATATTGTTTACGAGTACATTGTGGAATAAAAATTGAACTTAGTTTTGAGTTAATCTTACAATATAGATGGAAAGGTGCCACAAGTTTTAGATGTAAAAATATAGGGGTTGGAGCTATAGGATCTCTTGTGATGGATGGTGATTTTATGAAATCAAATATTTTGGGTGCCTCATAGAATGGTGTTGATGATGGATGATATGTTGAAATCGTAGTCTAATAAATGATTTTAATTTTTTGTTATTTTCTAGTTAGTTGTATATGTGATTTTTAAGGTGTAATAATTCTCTCATTGGGTAATCCATGTATGGTGTGTACTTTTTTATTTTTCAAAACATTTATACAATTGTCTAATGTTGAATATATCCCTCTTAATTGATTATGCCAAGGGCATCACATAGAACCAAACTATGTATGTTTGAGAATAAACTATTAGTGGAAGTGTAATACCACATAAGGGTGTGTGTTGATGAAATCATAAGTGTGAAATTTACTAGTTGTTTGAAGTAAATTTCATATAGTATAACATTTATGAGATAGGAATGACATTGAAATAATGTTTTCAATCGAACCATTATCAATCATATTACTATTTGTGATAGAATAACCATGGTTTACAATGTCATATATGTATATAGGGCAATTGATTGATAAATCTTTAGGTATTTTTTGGTCATAATATGTAATAGGAGGTGCTTGCATTTCAGATCTCAAAACCAAGCCAATAATTTTATCATTTTCATGCTCGGGTTGGATATTAGTGTAATGAAATTACTTCAAAAATAAATTAGAATCACAACAATATATCACAATATGATTGAAATATAACATAATATATAAACAAATGTTATGTCTCTTTGAGGGAGAAACCTCCCTATCAAAGAATACACTCCAATTATAATATATCTCTTTGATTGCCTTACACAGTGATATGCCCTTCCTTATATATACTCTCTTAAAATAAGAGATGGGAATATCATTAATCCCAATGTAGGCTCTCATTTCCCAATATAATAAATACAAAGTACCCATATGGATGGTTATATCACTAATCTTAATGCAATCTAATTCATTGCCTAATATAATAAATACCACAAGTTACTTGTATGAATCTATATAATATACCCACTAAGAGGATGTGCCACATGTTGGCATCTCCACCCACCAATATAGATCATAATATCATCTCTTTAGATACATTACATTCCACCCACCTTAGCACAATTTGCCCTTAGAACATGAGAAAATAAAATATGTTTTTTAGCTAAATGTTACATAACAAAAAATGTTTTCCTCAAATCTTGAGGATAAAATCAAGGCCCACCCATACATACACTTTTTCTTTCACCACTTCTAAATTTTCTTGGAGAGTATGTTTTTTCAGAGCTTGAGGATCAAATGGAGGCTCACCCATGCATATTAACCATCTGATGCTTCCTCCTTTACTTGGATATGATCATGTACAACAATATTATGATGAACATAATAAATTCAATCATTCTAAACTGACGTTGATTCTCAAAGGTTGTGTGTGTGTGTGTGTGTGTGTGTGTGTGTCTATATATATATATATATATATATATATATATATATATATATATGGATCAACTAATAAAATAACATCAACTATAAACATGTGATCTAAAGTGTCAAATGAAGAGAAGAAAACTTGTGGAAAAGCATTGACAACGTTTGGAAAAATCTCTTTGGATAACTTTGAATCATCTAAGCTAAGAATAAAATAATTGTTTGGCTTATGTATGGAATAATCTTTGAAGAGAATACCAAATAAATCACTCTCAACTAAGTGAAATAAATCCTCATACCATTCTCTATAATTATCCACTAAATTTATATGTGCATCTATTTCCTTTCCATATTCTTTTTTCATATGTAAATGAAGATAAATTTCCTCATACCATTCTTTACATTTATCCTTCAAATCAATCCATGCATCTATTTCCTTTCTAAGTTCTACTTTTATATGTGAATGAAGAGAAATTATAATAAAAGCATCATTTTTCTATTCATTGAATGATTAGTCTCCTCAAGTTCCTTATTTGATTTCTCCAATTGATATAAAAAAAATTGATCAAATGTCATGAAAACTAGGGTTTCTAATTTTTTTTTAACACCTTTCTACCATAAATATGAAAACAAAATCACGTAGAAAAATAGATATGAATTTTTCCTTTCAATTGTATAAAACTACACCTTATTTTCTCACCCAAAATAAAAAAATTATTTTTTTGAGGGCCGTGCATTAAAAAATCATCAAAAATCATGTTTTTAGAGTAAAATTTAGATCGCCACATCTCCCTTAATACTACTCAGAATACTTAGTGTGACCACATTTCAAAAAGCTTTTGAAGTCCTTTTTCTAGCCATAGAAAAATAGTCTAAATTCGACTCTTGCTTGAGTGAAATGATATTCTATAATTTAGATGGTTTTTTATGAAACAATATTCCATAGTATTTGCAAAAAATAAATCCCCACTTGCCCTAGAAAGAGATATGATACCAAATGTTAAACCTCACGTATAATATTAGAAATACAACAAATAATATGCAAAAATAAATATATTGCACAACATAAGAGATGTGTAGGCCAAATTCCCTAATATAAATTATATTAAAAAATACCCTTAACCTATAGAAACACTATAGTAATATTATTTATGGGCAAAGAATCCCACCACTATTGCAACCTCTTCATAGGTGAAACATCCTTATCAAAACATACACTCCAATTACAATATTTCTCTCTGATTGTATTACACAATGATATCCCCTTTATTATATAGATCCTCTTACAATAATAAATGGGTATATTGTTAGGAACTCATGCTACTCCTTTTCTTTACTTTGTTATTATAATAGTTGCTATGGATGCATATGCTTTGTAAGTCATCTCGTGAGCATTTTAATTTATCCCATATTCATGGGAAGTACTAGTTGCTTAGATTAGACTTAGTATATAAGTAGGTGTTGAGGCCAATGAAGGCATCCACAAATTTATTATATTAATCTTGATCAAATAAAGTTTCCCCCTCGAAGAGGCCAACAATTCTATAATTTAGCCATTGTAATTCAGTTATGCTTATTTGAGTTAATATATTACTAATTCTCATGGTTTATTTTGTGTATTTGCAATTATTCACTAACTTGTTCAGACAAGATCATCCCATATGGTATCAAAGTGCTTTCAAAGGCCAATTTGTTTTTTTCAAAAACTCTTAACTCTGTTCTATTGTATAATTCATTTAATTAATTTTTTGTATCACAATAATCTATTTCAAATTAGGGTAAAAACCTATGTACATAACTTTGGGAAGTGCTTGGGTGAAATCCATAAAACTCATTATGAGGAGTACCACAAGAACCCCAAAGTAGTTGGCCCATTGAGAGGACCTACCAGTAAAATGGGAAACAACCCCTTCTTAATTAAGTAGTTATCAACCATGAAGAAAACTAAGAGCTATCGCTTAGAAGTAAATCCATGGCCAAAAATTTTCTAGAAAGTGGTACTCTCTTAGATGACATTGGTGACCAGAGAGATAGTTTTAAAACTTTAGGCAACTATTAAAACTTGGGGCCCATTTCTATCAGTTTCAAAATATTCCCAGTAGACTATCAAATAATTCATTAGTAGAGTATCAGAATACTCTCAAATTACTTGCATCCAGATAGTTGACAATAACCAAAAACCGAAAAATCTTCAAAAAACTATCAACAGAATAATGAAAGACTCTCAAAGGACTTGCAGCCAGACATTCGATCAAAAATAAAAACCATAAACCACAAATAAATAAAAAATCTCTTATTTGGGTCATGGTAATAACTCGAACATGAGAAAAAAACATGGAGGATGAAATTGTCAACCTCAAGACACACATCAAAGATCTTGATGAAAAAAATTTCAACCTTAGTCTTCAACATACCACCTTGAACAATAAACAAAATCCAAAGTCCTCTTCAGACATCAGATTTTATTCTTCTAGAAATTTTCATGGGTCAAAGCTTAATTTTTATCGATTCAATGGTGTAGATCTGACTGAATGGATTTAACAGGCAGAACAATATTTTAGTTTTCATAATACTTTTGATGCTAACAAGGTTCTGCTTGCATCCTTTCACTTGAAACTTAAATCCCTTCAATGGTATCATTGATATACCAAGGCTCATGATGAGCTAAGATAGAGCAATTTTTACACCCTCATTTTGCAATGGTTTGGTTTTAGTGCTTTTGATAACTTCATAGGAGCACTCATTAAACTTCACCAAATAAAAACTGTGAGAAAATACCAAATAGAATTTGAAAAATTGGCCAGTCACACAGAGGGATTGTCTGATGAATTCTTTAGGAGTTACTTTATTAGAGGATTGAAGAATGAAATTTGATCTGAGGTCAAAATGTTCTGACCCACCAAGATGATGGAAGCCCTAGGGTTGGCTAAATTAGAAGAGGACAAGATCACAGCTCAACAACGATTCAAATCTAATTTTGCTTCATTCAAAAATATAACTCCATAATGATCTCAAATAATGCTAGCCCCCAGAACCACTCCTATGAAGCATTTAACTGAATTAGAGATGTGACCCCATAGATAAAAAGGATTATGTTATAACTATGATGAAAAATTCACTTAAGGATATCGATGTGTCGATCAAAATCTCTACCTATTAGATGTGGAATCTCTACTTGAAACTGAAGATTAGGAAGATGTTCAGGATACAATAGATGATCTGAAAGAAGCTCATCTGATTGTGGAACCTACTTCTCAAGAAGACCAACCAAAGATCTCTCTTCATGATTTAGCAAGAGACACCACCCCAAAAACCATGTGAGTCAAGGGTTACTTCAAGAAGTTCCCTCTCACAATACTCATTGATTTTGGTAGTACTCATAGCTTCATTTAGCCTCATATTTCTAAAAAAATTGATTATTTTATCTATCCTTGCTCCAACTATGAAGCCATGATTGCTAATGGGGGCACATTACCTTGCAAATGGAAGTGTCACATTATGTGTCTCTCTATTAGAGATATAACTTGTGTTCTAAAATGTTTGCCTTGCCCTTAGGTAGATGTGATGTTATTTTGGGAGCCCAATGGTTACGCACACTTGGTCCCATCTTATTGTATTTTGTTGAAATTTCGATGCAATTTTTAGACAATGGGAAAAAACACGCATTGAAAGGCTTATAGTTGAGGTCCCTCAGCATTATTAGTTCACATCACATGGAAAATATTCTTAATAAGAATTCACATGGCATCATTGCCCTACTCTATTTTATTGAAATGGAACCATCAATGGTCTTCACTCCTGATATACAATTTGTTTTTCATAGGTATGCATGTGTCTTTGCCAAACCAGTGGGATTTCCACCTTCATATCCAGAGGACCACCGTATTCAACTCCTTCCAAGAAGTGTTCCTCCCAACATCAAGCCCTACCACTACTCATTTCAACAAAAGACTGAGATTGAGATGCTTATTCGAGACTTACTAAAGCAAGACATTATTCACCCCAGTACTATCCCATATTCTTCTCTAATTATCCTTATTTGAAAAAAAGATAGGTCGTGATAAGTCTGCATTGATTTATATGCACTTAATCACATCACCATCAAGGATAAGTTCCTAATCCCTGTTATTAATAAGCCTCTTGATGAGCTTCATGGTGCTCTTTTTTTCTCTAAGTTGGATCTCCACTCTAGATATCGCCACATCTAGCTTCATGAGGATGATATCCCTAAGATAGCTTCTCACATGCATGATGGCCACTATGAGTTTCTAGTCATGCTCTTTGGCCTCATTAATTCTCCTTCAATATTATAGGAATTGATGAATAAAATATTCTAGCCCTACCTACATAAATTCATTATGGTCTTCTTCGATGACATCCTCATCTATAGTAAAACATGATCTGAGCATATCCAACATCTAAAGCTCACATTGCAACTTCTCTCTGACCATAATATTTGTGTAAAATAATCCAAATGTGCTTTTGGTCAGGACAAAGTGGAGTATCTTGGGTATATTATTTTAACCCAAGGGGTTTGGGTGGATCCTAAAAAAATAATTGACATGATAAATCTGCCTCATCCTCAGATACTCAAGAGCCTTCATGGTTTTTTGGGGCTGACTGGATACTATCTCAAGTTTGTCAAGGATTATGAGAATATTGTAGCTCTACTAATAGGTATGTTTCAATAGGATGCTTTTATATAAACACAAGTTGTTAAGTGCACATCTAAAGAATTGAAATAAGTTATGTGTACTACAGCTATTCGAGCTATGCCAAATTTTACCAATACCTTCACTATCAAAAGTGATGCTTGCAACAATGGACTTGGTGTTGTTCTCCTCCAAGAAGGATGCCCCATTGCATTCACTAGTAAAGCTCTTACTTCTGAGAAGGAAATGATAGCCATTTTGTATGCAATATAAAAGTGGTGGCCATACCTAATGGGGAATCATTTTTGCATCAAAACTGATCACCATAGTCTAAAATATTTCTTAAAACAACAGGTCTCCACCCCATCACAATACCAATGGGTCAATAAACTCATGGGTTATGACTATGAGATCACTTACAAGAAGGGTAAAGATAATATTGTGGTTGATGCTCTGTCTCACACATTTGTAGACCAAGCTTCCATTTCATATATTTCCATGCCTATTCCAAATTGGTTGGATGTTGTATAGTAGGGGTGTGTCAATGACTCCTCATTATATCAAATTATTAAATACTTGGCCACTAACCCCTCTATTATCCCACATTATTCTTGAGGTGGTAATTCTCTATGATACAAAGGTCATCTAGTGTTTCCCCAGAGCATAGATCTTCAACAGGCTATATTCTATGAACTCCATGTTTCTCCATTCATAGGGCACTATAGGTTTCTCAAAATTTATGAGCAAGCATGACAATAAATTTGGACCAAATATAGTCATTTTTTTGCCCTCAACCACCCCTATACTACCTTCATAGTCATGCAAATTTTATTGGACCAAATTTTCCATATTCATGGCATTCCTTCATCTATTGTCTTAGGTTGTGATGTAACCTTCACAAGCCATTTTTAGATAGAACTATTTTGATGCACTGGTACCCCACTAAAGATGAGTTTCGGGTATCATCCACAAATAGATGGCCAGACTGAAATTATCAAAAAATGTTTGGAAACTTTCCTTCATTGCTTCACCTCAGAACAACAACTTTAGTGGGCAAAGTGGATCCCCCTCATTGAATGGTGGTACAAAACCTCCTACCACACCTCAACTAAAATGACTCCATATGAAGTAGTCTATGGTCAAGCACCACTAGTGATCCTTTCGTACACCCTCAGTAGTTCATTATTTTAAGTGGTCAACATGATTCTTTGAACCTGGGATCAGATTCTTAGCACCCTGCAGGATAATCTTCATATGGCACAAAATCAAATGAAACAACAGGCTGATCAACACCATTCTGAGTGCACCTTTCAAGTAGGTGATATGGTTTTTCTTTGCCTACAACCATATAAGTAATCCTCCCTAAAACTCAAAGGGCATCATAAGCTAGCTCCCAAGTTCTATGGGCCTTATAAGGTTCTCTAGAAGGTTGGGTCAGTTTGGTATAAGTTAGAGCTCCCACCTTCTTCCTGTGTTCACCCAATATTTTATGGCTCTTGTTTGAAAAAAGTTATTGGCACAAACAACATAGTGCAAACTATTTTATTAGAGATTGATAATGAGGGATTCATATTTATTGAGCCAGAGGTAGTCTTGTATATGCACACATGCCAAATTTACTTCCTCTCCATCATTGAGGTTTTAATTCAGTGGCATGGAATGCAACCAGAGGATGCCACATGGGAACCACTATTTTAGATTCAACACCAATTCTCACATTTGAAACTTTGAGGATAAAGATTTTTCTAAGAGGGAGGGAATGTTAGGATCCCGTGCTACCCCTTCTCTTTAATTTGTTAGTATAATAGTTGCTATAGATACATATACTTTGTAAGTCATCTCATAAGCATTTTGTTTTATCCCACATTCATGGGAAGTACTATTTACTTAGATTATACTTAGTATATAAGTAGGTGTTGAGGCCAATGAAAGCATCCATGAATTTATTGTATTGAGTTTACTCAAAGGAGGTTTCCCCCTTGAAGAGGCCAATGATTCTATAATTTAGCCATTATAATTTAATTCTGCTTATTTGAGTTAATATATTACTAATTTTCATAGTTTATTTTGTGTATTTACAATTATCTGCTAACTTGTTCAGGAAGGATCCTCTCATATATCAATAATTTATATATAGGTTGATTTATTGCCTAATATAATAGATACCACAAGTCACCCATATGGATAGGTATATCACTAATCCAAATGTAGGCTGACTTATTTCCTGTTACATCTCGATTTCTCGCTAAACAAATTTACTTGATTATTCATGGATTTTTTATGGTTGTAAATTTAGTTTAATTATTATATAAGTAAGTTTTACGTAATATTTGTTATGGGATATATGTATGTTGTTTTGGTTTCATGATTGCATTGTTATGAGTTAGTTGTATTATATATTATTTACATTGTGATCATGTTGATTTGTTTTTCAACAGTATTTTATGATATATATCATGATGTTATGGGTTAACTACCTTATTCTATAAGTTTGATGTAGGAGAGGTTCATCCCCCAAAACATGGCAAAGGGAGTGCATCATCGAAGAGGGTGACATAAATAGAGGTATTAGGGGATGACAGAAGAATAGCTAGAACCCTGCACATACCATGTTAAATAGTAATAATTATATGCATAGTTTGAATTGTTAGCATTAGTAGGTTCTTTGTGTTATCTACATTTATATAATTATTTATGCATGTTAGTTGTGTGTTAGTTCAGATTTATGCCTATGTGGAATTAATCTTGTGTGATTGCATTGTGGTTGTTATACATAGATTTCATGTATAATATTACTATGTGTTTATGTCATGATTCATGATTATTAATGTTTTTTGAGAATGTAAATTTACATGATTAGTACCTAGTTACTACCGCATCTAGTCTAACCATCATGTCTTATTAATGTTTGAGAACATTGGCAGGTTATCTTTATGATAATCGAGAATATCATTATATGGCTTAACGCCTTAATATGAATAGATAACAAAATAGATTAACTTATCTATATAACATAGTAATAAACAATGATTACATTATTATGATATTATTAGGATTGGTCTAATAATTGTCTTTAAATACCAATTACTGTTAAAGGAATATTATTGACTCTATATTAGTCACGATATCCTTAACTCATAATAATTGTTTACCTATACTAAGTTAATAATAAATAAAACAAATATGTTATAAATAGCATTTGCATTGTATTGTGTTAAAATTAGAAAATTATATTGTAATGGATTTTTATAAATAGGAAATAAAACATATTAGGCAAGGAGTGAGTAAAATTGGGGAAAAGAAAAAAAGAAACACAAAAAGGAAATAAAACAAAGATTTTTTAGTCTTTTTGGTTTGGTCGAACTAGAGAAAAAATGGAAATTTTGGTGGATTATGAAAAAGTTGGAGAAAAATAGAAAATTATGAACTTTTGCTTGCATAAGGGTAGTGATAAAAAGGTGAATTGGAGGAGGGCAATGTAGTGTGTGGAGCACAGAGCAGAGAAGGATAAAGAGTAGAGCATTGAGGAGAGGACTTCTAGAATGTGACATTCTAGTTTAGATGCTTTCACAAGGTAGGTGGCATATTGAATTTTGTTGTGAAGTTCGTGAAATCCAAGATATAGTTATATATAAATTGTACATCAATGTTTTACTCAAAACTGTGTATATTATCAAGTCGTGTGAGTAAAATAGGAATAAATGAAGATCATTAGTATATTATAAATTGTAAACTTCTATGTGTATATATGATGTGCCTTGCTCTATAAAAATATATATAGGCTTGGTATATATTTTGTATAACATGAAGTTTGAATAGGATGAATCAATGTAGGAGTGCCTAGGTATTTTTAACTATAAATTTTGATTATAAATTAGTATTTACATATTTTATGGACTATGAACATTTGTCATTCCAACCCAGTGATGAAACATAGGTATGTAAAAATGTTTTTATAGATCAAATCAACGATATACAAATGGACCATGTAATTTGGTCATTATAAAATTGTAGAGATATTTATACTAGGTTCATTTACATTATAAAACCATGAGAATATAATTGTGAATGGGCTTTGTTTTCTTGCCTTTGGAATCGTATATATGTAAGAACTGGATTGTGTGTATGAAGAATGGCGTAGATGATTAAAAATGATCTGATGTTAGTTTTTTATATATATTCTTTATAAATATGGTGATATCTATATATTAAAACATCTAAAAATGGTGATAAAGATATTGTGTGTAAAAAAATTTTGATATATGTATAGCGATCTAAGGGTAATATTATTCAGGTATAGCGAATCTATATAATGTATAACAAATCTATTATAATGATAGTTGATTTCACATAAAATAATGAACTATATATTATGGCAAGCTCCTAAATATGAGTAATCTTAAATATAGTCTATATATCTATTCTGCCATGATATTTATTATAATGTGTATGGTTTACATTAAATACATCAGTGCTAAATATAACTAATGATTCCACTATCGATATGAATAAAATGGCCATTAGTCGAATATATGAATAAACTAGCTATGATATTAAATTGATTTAAACTGGTTCTAAACTAGCTCAAATTATTACGGGATATCAAATGTAGATTTTGTGTGATTTCAATCAATGTTACATGTTAAATCATCAATATAATTGGGAATAAGGAAGTTATAATAGATGAAGTCCTTGATTTGAATTGTAAATGATTTTTCATATTATATATAGTATTTAGATATTGCTTGAGTACCTATATGTTGTAGACACCTAAAACTGGTCACCAATGACCTCCAACCAAAGCTTCAAACCAATCTCTATCAAACATTACAATTTGGGTTAAAAATAATAAAATGTGCTAAATGGTTTGAACTTGTCATATACAAGTGTTGATTTTGGCTAATATATCCCTAAATGGGGCAATTCATTTTATGTGATACCTAACTTTGATCAAATCATTTCAAGTCAAAATGACAATTTCATGCTAGGGTACTCTGGATTGCTCTTTTCTACCAATTTTCTTGCATGAGACACATGTCTATTATTTTGTGTTGGCAACATGCTAAATGGGATAACAATTCTAATGCATCTAACATCACCTTCCAATTCCTTTCCAAACAAATTTTGATCCAATAAAATGACATTTTGACCAGTTTGATTATTTGAGCACCAATTTCCAAAAACTTTGCACCAAAATTGATTAATCATGTTTATAACTAATTAATTAAAATCAAGAGCTTAAGTGGATTTTTCATGGAGGTTATTGATTATTTCATTAATAGAAATTATTTCTGAATAACTAGATCACTTAGTGACAACATCTATGGGGTAGCATCCACAAGCTATAAGTGCAACAAATATCTAATTCAACCCTCCCATGATTCTTTAATGCCTCTCTATCCCAAATATTTATGACAACATTTATTGATTTAGCCTCCAAAATTAAATGGATTCTTGGCCACACATCTTCATCTTGAGATGGATGGTCTAGGTTCATTTTGGTCAAATAGAAAAACCTATAAATATAAGGCCTCACACTCATAATTTTAAGCTCTCTCAAGCCAAAGTTATCATGCACAAATGATTTCAAAAACTATTTTGATAGTGTTATTATGACAAATTATTGAGTCAAGCTTCACAAGCCAAATCCGTAAAATCTAATGATGCCAATAGGAGGTAGAAATAGCCAAAGCTCTATTGATGAAGACCTTTGAAACACAAGCCAAGCAAGCCAATGAATAAATCATTTGGAGCAATCAAAGAAGGTGAGGACAGTTTGTTATTTATTTATATTCTATTTGTGTCTTCATTTGGTTTATCCACCATGATCCCCCTAAGATTGAGGCTTAAGGTGTTAGTTCATTAGTGTGTTTTTGGATTTGATTTCGTCTAATAACATGATACTAATCTCTCTTTATTACAATCCTATGTTCATAAATGGCATGCCCGGTGAGACTCTATGAATCCCACGTACCAAGAAGATCAATATACAAGTATCAAATTAATATTTGAATGCTTAAAATGTTTTAAAATTGATTTTTTAACTTTGTTTGGCTGGATTTCATCTTCATAAGTTTACACAGGGATTGCCAAAGGCCGGTGTGATCGTAGATGGTTAGGTCCAACCACCAATGATTGGGTTTCAAAATTGAAACGAATTAAAAACTTGTGTTTTGACTCTTTCTATTATACTTGTTCTTGATTTCTATGATTTAAAAACATTTAATCTCATCAACTAGGTTTTTCTTACCTTAATTTAGTTTATGTGTGTTCATTGGGTGATTCCTTATGCATTTATATTTGAATCTATCCATATTCATATGTCTACATTGTCATCATGGTTTTTATCATTGGTGTATTATTTTCCTTTAAATATTGGATCATGGGAGTTAGTCCTTATGCATATTTTATACAAGTCCTTATGGTGTTCTATCACGATGCCTACTGTCAAGTGCTACAGCAAAAATTAGCTTCAAGAAATCTATACAACAATGATAGCATCAACATCTCCTCGACACCAACACCCGTAACAATCCCAATCATATCCAAAATAAAGTAATTAAATAATGAAAGAATGTCAACCTTTGTTAGTTCAGTCTATCATCTCCCTACTAGCACGTTATCTCAATTCATCTTTATCCTCTGTATCCAATTATCATCATCATGTCTTCAATCATCAACCAATCAAACATGTTTATCATAATCAGGGTCCCATGATTAGAACCACCTATGGGAAAATCATTTCACACCATCCCACCTACATTCTCAATGATTCTAACCATTTTTGGGCAAATCATTGTGTTATCACCAATCATTTACTTTCTTTTGCCTAATAAGGTCATGTTGTTATCCTGTTTGTTTGGCCTAATTGGGGCAGTTCCATCTTCTCAATGATTATAACCACCTTTGGTAAAATCATTGTGTTAGCATTTCACATTGCCACTATCATGATATAATGTTTATAAGCACCTTTGGGGAAACCATTATACAATGTCCCACTTGTATTTTTGGTGATTTTGCCCCACTTTGGGCACATCATCATGTTTCCACCCCATCATTTTCCTCCTTTTGGTCCAATCTTTTCCTCTTTTTGAGGGACCGATTGTTGACCTCTTTTCCAACCGTTCCCTCAAGGTAGCACATACAGTTCATCAATTAGCATTGAAGTCATAGGCATGCAAGACCTTTTCATTCTTTGAGAAGGCGTTACTATGCCTATAGCCTACAATGCCTTCCCAAATAGGGGGAAATTATAGACACCTAAAACTGGTCACCAGTGACCTCCAACCAAGCTTCAGACCAATCTCTATCAAACATTGCAATTTAGATTAAAAACACTAAAACATAATAAATGGATCTAACTTGTCATATACAAGTGTCAATTTTGGCCAATGTATCCATAAATGGGGCAACGTATTTTATGTGATTTTTAACTTCGATTAGATTATTTTGAGTCAAAATGATGATTTCACATTAGGGTGCTTTGGATTGCTCTTTTCTACCAATTTTATTACACAAGACACGTGTCTTTGTTATTTTATGTCAGCAACATCCTACATGGGATAACGGTTTTAATGCATCTAACATTGCCTTCTAATTTCTCTTTAGATAAATTTTGACCTAATAAAATGACATTTTGACTAGTTTGATTAATTAAGCACCAATTTCCAAATAATTTTCACCAAAATTGATTAATCATGTTTAAAGCTAATTAATTTAAATCAAGAGATCAAGTGGATTTTCCATGGAGGTTATTGATTATTGATTAATCATGTTATGGAAATTGATTATGAATAATTACATCACTTAGTGACATCATCTATGGGGTGACATCCATAAGCCATAAGTACAATAAATATATAATTAAGCCCTTCTATGCCTCTTTAATGCCTTTCTATACCAAATATTTATGAGGACATTTATTAATTTTAGCTTCCAAAATTGAATGGATTTTTGACCACACATATTCATCTTAAGATGGATGGTTCAGGTTAATTTTGGTCAAATAAGAAAATACATAAATAGAAGGCCTCACACTCATAATTTTAAGCTCTTTCAAGCCAAAGTTATCATGCACAAATGATTTCAAAAGCTATTTTGATATAGTGTTATTATGCCAAATTATTGAGTCAAGCTTCACAATCCAAAGCCACAAAAGCCAATGATGCCAAGAGGAGGTGGAGATAGCCAAAGTTCCATTGATGAATACCTTTGAAGCATAAACCAAACAAGATAATGAACAAATCCTTTAGAACAATCAAAGAAGGCGAGAAAAGTTTTCTATTTCTTTACATTCTAGTTGTGTCTTTATTTGGTTTATTCACCAAGCTCCCCCAAAGATCTAGGCTTAAGGAGTTAGTTCATTAGTGTGTTTTTGGATTTGATTTCTTTTACTAACATAATAATAATCTCCCCTTATTACATTCCTATATTCACATATGAGGTACGTATTAAGAATATATATAGTAGGTATAAGTGCTCATATATATAGAATATATCGACATAAATATTTAAGTACTCACATATCCAGTCATAATAATAAAAGTCATAAATCTAACAAAAACATATTCTTTCATTTAAGCAACTTGTTATATATCTAGGGGGATGGTATGCATATATAAATAATGTTTTTTTCTTCAAGAATCTATAATTTGATTTTAATAAACAATAAAACTATAGATATAAGCACACTTCCTTATATATATATATATATATATATATATATATATATATATATATATATATATATATATATATATATATATATATATATATATATATAAGGAAGTGTGCTTATATCTATAGTTTTATTGTTTATTAAAATCAAATTATAGATTCTTGAAGAAAAAAACATTATTTATATATGCATACCATCCCCCTAGATATATAACAAGTTGCTTAAATGAAAGAATATGTTTTTGTTAGATTTATGACTTTTTTTACTATGACTGGCTATTGAAATTAAGTAGTGTGTACATGAAAATGATGGACTATGATATTATTGCTTATCATAGACTATACTATATATTTGAATCTACCTACAGAAATTAGAAATATGTATTCTAAATATAAATTATACTTGGGTGGTATAAATTGTGCTAAGCCTATTATTTATGTGACAAATAATATAGTGGAGATTCATTCATACATTTTATGGACTAAATGTATGCATTTTGATTATTCTTGTGTTTAGCATGTTTTATTCCTGCTAGTAGGAAGTAATCTATATGAATTTTTTGATTATGTTTATATTTACCAAATCTCATATTGTTGATACTAAGTAAGTAGTGAGACAGATTTCACTAGCTTACTAGCATCACCAATGCCAAATGAAGGTAATCCGATCAAGTGGTGTGTATGAATTTAACTGATCCTAGAGATCAATAACAATTGAAACCTTTGGCCAAAGTAATGTTAGTTAGATATTATCATTTTATATGTATGATTTATATGTTTGTGCAATATCATGTTAGAATGTATTTATTTATGGTACACTTCATGTTCTTAGAAATCATACAATACACAAATATTAGCTTGTCTCTTTGGATTCCCATACCATTAATATCTATTCATTCATGAAAGGAGGTCCATTCCCTAATGAGGGATTGTGTGGAATATCAATGCTCCATGATTGGTGTGGAATTTTTTTCGGATGATGCTCTCTCTCCCCAGAGTAGTACTTATTTGGAAATTACACTTGAGATTATCATAGATACTAGAGTTCAAGAACTCATGCTCCATATAGCCTTATATCTTGTATTATATTATTATTATTAAAATATTATCCCTGATGATATGTAATTATTTACTCATTATACATTGACAATAGTGGTTGTATGGTTGTACCAGTTGTGGCTAAAAATCTATAATTACTTTCTATATTCATTTATGTTTTTTCATATGATGATAGTGATTAGTGATAGATAAATGTTTCATGTTTTTTTATAAGTTAACATTCTTGGTGTGTTATACTTAGATCATTAATTAGATTGTCCTAGTGAAATCTAATGAAAGAATACGTTGATTGAATTTTTAAAAAATTATGTTTTTTTCTAAGTTGATCTCAGTGAGGATGTTACATGTGGTATCAGAGTTACGACTCAAACTCCAGGACTTAATGAGTCCACTAACATTTGGGTATCCTTCTATTTATTAAAAAGGATAATGGTGTAAGTTAGAGTATCCAGAGAGGGTCCTGCAAATGTCAATGATAATAACCTTCCATTTGATCATAATCAATTTTCCATAGATTAAACAATAAAGTTAAATCAGATTCTTGTAGTTGTGAACGAAACCAAAGACTGAATTTAAGCCATGAAATAGAAATTTCATGACCATGAAGAAGAATTACACCAATATGTACTTGAAGAGCATCCCATTGAGTAAGAAAACCTTCAAGATGTGAGAGTTGAGGTAGCTGTGGAATTAGCTAGAGATATGAAAAAAGTGAATCCACCTAAGTTTGATGGAACTATTTTCGATAATGGAGTTTAATCATGGTTGACTGAGATGAAGAAGTATTTCAAGATTCCAAACAACTCCAAGGTCACTAAATCAGTTTGGGGAGCTTACTAGTTGGTTAGTGATCCAATTACATAGTGGGCCAACAAGAAGTTAAAAATGAATCTTAACTTAACCACCACTACATGGGATCTGTTTGTGACATTGTTCAGATCACGATGGCTTTCATAGTTATACTTTAACCAAAATATTATAGATTTATAGAATCTAAAACAAGGAGACTTATCATTGAATGAGTACTAGGAATAGTTCACTAAACTTATAAAGTATGTACCTTAATACAAGGTAGATGAGAGGTTTATAATTAGGAAGTTCATCATGGGATTAAAATATTAGATTGGTGGAAAGGTGTATGTTCATAGACCATCTACCATGGACTAGGTCTTTGAGAAGGCAGTCAAATAAGAACAAAATTTGAAATCACTTGTTTAGGCCAGGGATAAGTTTAAGAAAAAGTTTAGAAATTCTAAACCAACTTAAAAAAATAAGAACTAGAAGCAAAGGAGTGGAGACTCCAAGAGTCAGTTCAAAAATTAGAATGTTGTATTTAACAATGGTTCAAGTAACAAGAAACTAGGTAATGGTTTCAAAGGTGGTTTCAAGAGAAACTAATAGTATGACAAGAAGGGACCATCTGGAGGTTGCTTCATTTATGGAGCTGACCATTATGATCATGAGTGCACCCAGAATAAGTCAAAGAATAAAGGTTATATTCCTTAGTAGGGAATGTTTCAACAATGTATTCATGTGGTAGTTGATAATAAACAAGCCAAATTCCAAACTTTAGCCATAAAAATGTTAGGTATTTTGTTTGAACATCCAGTTTCTATTTTGATAGATATAGGGGCTACATAATGTTTTATAGCTCCTAAAATGCTTAATAAGTTATCTAGAAGAGGTAGAGTAATGGCAAATGCATGGTTGATATAATATGGGAATGATTCAAAAGTCAAGGTTGACAAGTGTTTAGTTGAAGTAAAGATTAGGTTGCCTAAATTCACAATAGTAGTAGATCTGTATGTAGTACCACTAGGGTCATATGATGTGATCCTAAGAGTCAATTAGCTTGTGAATCACAAGTCCAAGGTTAATTGTAACCTGAATAAGGTTGAGTGTCTGGATGATTTTGTAAATCAGACATAAAGGGTGAGAAAACAGAGTTAAGGCTTAGGCAAATTTCTGCAATGCAACTCAAGAAAACTCAAGAAAAAAGGTACCAAGCATTTATTGTCAAAATAAATGAAATGGAGTAATATAAGGAACCATCCCTTGAATATTATCCATTCTTTACAAATTTTCATGATGTGTTTCTAGAGGAATTACTAGGATTGCCTCCCAAACATGATTTTGATTTCTCTATTGATAGCATACCTGGGTCAAAACTACAATTTAAGGCATCATACAGGATGACAACCACTGAATTAGTTGAATTAAAGGCTCAACTCCAAGAATTATTTTCAAAGGGGTTGATCAAGCCAATCATATCACCATGGAGTACACTAATTGTCTTTGTCAAAAAGAAGGATGGTATTCTTTGGCTTTACATAGACTATAGAATGTTGAGTAAGGAAAGTATAAAAAATAGTTAACTATTACCTCATATATATGATTTTTTCGATCAAATACAAGGGGAATGGTATTTTTTAAAATTTATCTTAGAGAAGGATATCATCAATTGAGGATAAGGGGTGTGGATATTCCAAAGACAATGTTCTAAAATCAATATGGGCACTATGAGTTCACAATATTACCATTTGGTAACAAATGTTTCAACAACATTTATGAATCTCATGAATAGTGTGTTCAAATATTATCTAGATCATTTTAGTTTATTCTTTTTTGATGCCATTCTTATATAGTCTAAGAATGAAGAGGAACATATTCAACATCTGGAACTGGTTCTGTAACGGTTGTAAAAGTATAAGTTTTATGGCAAGTTGTCCAAGTGTGCATTTTTTTAGGAAAAAGTATGGTACCTAGGACATATTATCCCTATGGATGATATTTCAATAGATCCAACAAAAATAAGGGCCATTATGGAGTGGCCATCACCAAAGAATGTACACGAGGTAATAAGTTTCATGGGATTAACGATTTATTACAAGAAGTTTGTTCTAAATTTTTTTAAATAGCAAATCCGATTACCTTTATGTTAATAGGTTGTTGATATACCTTTCATTTAACCAATCAATGGATTGGTGTAATTTTATACTAGGGCTAGTGTCCAAGGCTATATGCAATGAGAAGTTGGATATTTGAGTTAATAGTTCATTGTTTGTGGGCGTGTTTACTCTGTTGTTGATGGCTAAATCTTAAGGTAGTAAACAAGATTCTAATCCTATGTTATAGAAAAGGTAAATATAGAATGTTTTACTAATTGAATATCCCCTATGACATTCCTTGTTAAAAGGATTCTTCATTTCACACCATTAACATTCATAACTTAAACATCTAGCATAAGGCACTATAGTGTCCTCACTCGACTTACTCAGCTAGGTAGGACAATGTTGTATTTCAAAATGTGAGAATGTTGATTGTCTATGATTACCTAGACTACTTCCTGATAAATTTTGAATATGGAGATAAATTCTTTAGTCAACAAACTTTATTATTAACTTTACTCTTATGAAAATTGAAAGCACACTTTACATAAAGGAAACTCTCTTGCATTGAATTGAAATAAACTTTACATTTAATGAAAGAACACTTGCATTAAAAGAAACACACTTTGCATTGAAATAAAAAGCACACTTTGTATTAAAAGGGAAATCACACTTGTAGTAAAATTAAATATACATATATTAAAATAAATGCACTTTTAAACTATAAACTAGAAATAATAATTATCCCAATCTTTAGAGAGAAGTGGGCCCTTGCTTCTTTCTCAGAACAATATCAACTTTAACTCAATAGTGGAATATAATGCTTTACTTTATTAATATTTCATTATCAAAAGGAACATATATAGATATTATGAATTCTACTGCAATATTACACTTGAATATTTCTTGATTTTCTTTTCTCTCTCTTCTATTATCCTGGAATGAGAAGGATACATGTATTAAAGTACATCTCAATGACAATTCTCAGAATATAAAATTTGGTGATTTAAACAACAAAATCCACTTATTCTAAATAGAAGATATAGGAATCAGATCCCACACTTATAGGAGCCATTGCAACTGATTTAACTAGCAATATATTGAGTATAACTAACATATAGCTAAAGAGATTATGTTTGGATTTACAAAATAGAAATACATTTATATCCAGATCATTTTAGACTATTACTATGAATAGTAATGTGTAAAAGAAGATATCTAAAGAGGGAATGTGTGTGTGTGTGTGTAGTATATATCTTTGGAGTTGCTATATTAATCTATAGGGTATAGTTGGACATCTTTGGAGTGCAGCTAGGCGTCTTTGAAGCACGACTAGATAGGTCTTCAAAGATTTGTCAAACATCTTCAGAGCTACCTGATAGATATTTGAAGCTTCAACGGAGCATATTTGGAACTACTTACACAGATCTTCAGATCTTGACTAAGGATCTTCTTAGCTCACTAAGTTCTAGGCTAAGTCTTCAAAACTATTGCCAAAAAAGTGTTGCCAAAACTTTTGATGACTTCTTAAAATAATCCTGCCATAGAGATGTATCTTTGTATGCAAAACTATACTCATTTCATTCAAGTTAGACATAAATAACAAGATAGAGAATTAACAATATATCACATACAAACAAAAGGCAAATGTACTCATTTTTTATTTAGATGAGACCTTAGCTATTAAATGTAATGCAATATATAACCAATAGGCAACACTCATGGATAGTTTATATGAGATATATAGAATGCTCATTATTTTTCCCCCACACTTTACCTTTTACAAGTCCTCTTACAAACTAGGGGAGAATTGTTCTTTAATCCAGGAGTCTTAATTCCAACCATTAGATGAGATCATAAATTTATAAATGATGTCCCTAATCATAATGATTTATAGGCAGAAACCCCAAATCTCTTATCACATTATGTAACCGTGCTTTAAATTCTACTCCCATCTGATTATGCTAATTCTACCAAGGAGACATGGGATAAAAGAGAATAGGTGGCCTAAATCTCATGCTAATCCAAACATCTAACCCTTCTTCTAGGAGCTGAGTGATAGTTTGAGCAAATTCCCTTGCTCTCTGGAGACTCCAACTGATGGTAGTGGGAGTCATGACTTCCCTACATTTCAAGGTAATAGTCAAAGTCTCCCATTTAGACATACTTGTTGTAATAGAGTTGGAGGAATGTTGGTTGATTAAAGCTTAAAAGGCTACTATAGACATACTTGTTGTAATAGATTTAGAAGAATGTTGGTTGATTAAATCTTAAAAGGCTACTACATTTTATCTTAACAACTCATGATACTTGTTTTTCATGAACATGTGATACAAAGGCTTGAAGGCAACAAGGAGTTTGTGAGCTTCTAAAAATTGGGGTCTTATACATAAGCCTATATTATTCTACAGCTCCAAGAATTGATTATGTGCTTACTCCCAAGCAGTTTGATTTCTCATAGTGGAAAGGAAATCATGTAATTGTGTTTTTACCATAAACAAGTTAACCAAAAATTCTAGACGGTGCCCCAATAACATGTTACAAATATGAAACTCACAAATTTGATCCTGTATTTCTATAGTGATTTTAAGAAAGATATATATGAACATGTGTTCATATTCAATGACATGGGGGAAACCAAGAAAAATCAAATGCATTTACTACTTATAAAACTTTCAATGAAAAAATAAAACATACATGAAAGAAGGTTTTTTGTAAGATAATAATTTCTCAGTAAATTCACAAACAGTTTGAATAGAAGTCTAAGCCTGTTGCAACTATTGTTGAGACTCTATTTTTATTCTAGCATTCTTTGCTTCTAACTTCTAAATCTTTTTCTGAACTTTATTTCAAATTAAAATAATCTCATGAAGGGGTAGAGTAAAAGGAGGAATAGTTCTTGTGGTTCCTTCAATTTGTATAGCTATCTCCCTTTTTTCCCTCTACATAGCTTATATGGCAGCTTGCAACTCAGCATTTTGAGTTGACAGCTCCTATATGTGAGTGTTTCATTGACCAATAATTGCATCCTTACTAGAAATTAATTGTTGTATAATATCAATCTGAGCATTCTTACTAGCAACAAAGTGTTGTAGACTATCAATATGAGCATCCTTAGTTACAAAGAAATTTTGTAAAGTGTTAAGTTCATGAGATTATGAGAACAATTGATTATGAATTCTAGTTTGTTCAACTTTAACTACTATTATAATCACTTCTTGTGTTTGAACTTGGGCAATAGAATCTTCATATTGTTGTTCTAAACTAGAAAAGGTTTGGTCCTTACGTTTCAAAGTCAATCTAAGAAATTCAACTCTAATTATTGTTACCGAATAGTTTTTCATGTCGTGATAGGGTCATATCTTATTATAAATCTTTGTCTTTATGAACATGTTGAAGAGAAGACAAAGCTTCTTTCATAAGTGGAGCTATACCCTTATCAACTATGGAAGATAAGGGTATTTCTTCTTCAGATTTAATCTCTTGTGTAGGGTTTTGTGTTTCTTCAATTGTCTACTCAACATCTATAACTTATGTGGGACAAGTAAGGCTTAAACTACCCAAAATTTCAATTGCTTGTTCCTCACCTTCTTCTTCCTCTTGAAGAATCAACCAATGACTTTGTTGGGGTTTGACATATGGGGTAGGGTTTTCTGATGAAACCATCATTTTCCTTTTTGACCTCCTTCATAACATCTTTGGAGCTATAGGTACCGAAGATAGACCTTTCTCTATTCTTGATGTCATGGGAAGAGAAATGAGATGTTGCAGTTTCTTACCAATAATTTTGAATGAATTTCAAATAAATGAAGACCAATATTTCTCACCCTTTGGTTTATTTATGAAATAGTGTCAACATATGAGATAAATTAAATCATGATGTTTAATTGTCCTAGTGTTCCTTTTCTATTTTTGAGCTACATAATGAATATCACAGTGAAGATAAGAAGGTAGGTTTAGCTAGCACTCAAGTGTGGTAGCTCCTTTCTTTAGATGAATGAGAAGTTGCATAGTGTTCTCATCAACCACAATGAACTATCCATCATAACTGAGGTATTTTATGATCTAATATGCTACATTATGCTATGGAGGTGGAAGAGTGTCTTGAGTGATCCCTTTGGCAATGCCCTGTGGAGTCTTTGCCAACTTAAGATGGGGTTTATTAACATAAATAAACATTTGAATCGTATAAAAAAAACTCAATTTGTCAATAAAAACCATGCCTTCATCAAGAATCCCTACAAGTTCATCAATAACAGAGGAATCAACAAGAATATGTTCACCTCAAACTATAAAATGATCTTCATCAAAATTTTCTAAAAACTCTTGAACAATATTCTCTTGAAAACCTTAGAATGTCTTAAAGAAATTGAGCCATCCTATTGTTTAAAAAATAACCCTAGCAGATTCATCTTGTAAAAGAATTTTTGCCAACTCTAATTCACTTTTCTTTTTACCCCCCATCTTCGTAGATGTCCACAGTATTCTCAAAAACTTGCTTGCACAATGCAAAACTGAGTTCAAAATTGCACAAAGTATTTAGTAGGGAAAGGAAGTTGGGACATGATGCACAATGATTAATAATAAAGGGATAAAAAGGGTGGCACATGTGTAATTATAGTGAATATGAAGGCCAAGCACTTTGAAGCAAGCAAAATTTTAATGACAGAGTACTTTTGGGGTCAACATCAATTATGTGGCATGAGAGATCGTACTTGGTGGCACTTGAAATTATATTTTAAATTATTTTTACATTAGGACTTATATTTTAAAAAGGTATTTGGAATAAACCCACATCAAGTCTTAAAATTAGGAAATGGTATCGGCTTCAGTCACATTCACATGGTGTCAAAGGAACTTATCCATATTTAGAAATGTTGTCCACCTAAAATAGAAAATGTTTAACATGTTGGGAAGGAAGTACAATTGTACTTATGCTATAATTATCCATGTTTATCTCTAAATTTTGTCATATGTCCTGCAAGGATAAGCAATTTTTAGAAGATAAGTTAGATGATAAGACAACAATTCATGTTTATTGTAGAAGTTTCATTTGAAAAGTGTCATTTCTAGTTTTCACTTTTCAGTGGTTTTTTTTACTTTTTATATTTATTTTTTATTTTTTAATTTTTTTAAATTTTCATTTTGAATTTTAAAGGGATAAGAACCACCATTTGTTGATTTTCAGCACTCTCTCTTATTGGATGCTTGAGACAAAGATCTTTCAGCCTTAGTGGAAGACCCAAGTTATTTCACAATGTCAAATTAGTCTTGATTTTTTTTAATGAATTATTCTCTATTGAGAGGTATCCTATACACTTTAAGTCTATGACCATGTATCAAAAGTATCCTTTGTTCACCATCAATTGATTGAAGTTGGATAGAGCCATTATTGTTGTTAGTTTTGATTAGGTGTGGCCCCAACCATCTTGTCCTGAGCTTGCCTTTAAAATGTTAGAATTTGGAATAAATAGAAGTGTCCAATCACTTTCTTAAAACTTGTTTTCTTTGATATGAGCATCATGCCACTATTTTCATTGCTTCTAGATCATTTTTATTTGAGTGAGTGCATCCATTTTTAGTTCATCCATCCCATCCAGTTGCATGATTCTTTCCTTCTATGCTTCATCAAGATTAACTCCTATATCAGTTATTGTCTTCAATGTCTATAGTTCAAACTCTATTGGAAATAAAGGTTTCTTTCAAAATACAAATTCATATGGAGAGAATCATGTGGTAGTCTTCTATATTGTATTATATACCCAAATAACTTCAGGTACTCTATCTACCCAATCTTTCCTGCTATTATTCACTATTTTGGTCAGAATGTTTTCAAGCTCTCGATTGGTGACCTCCAATTGCCCATTAGCTTGGGGGTGATATGGTAATCATTTTTAATTATTGATTTGGTAAATTTATTTAAAATCCTTGATCATTTTATACATGAATTGAAGCCCTTGATCAGAAATAATAGATCTAGGAGCTCTGAATCTCATCATGAACTTATGATATAGGAAATCAACAACCATTTCCTCCTGAGTAAAGGTGAGTGCCTACACTTCAATCCACTTATTAATATAATCAATACATACCAATAAATACTCTTTTCCTCAATATGGTGGGTTGATTGGTCTAATAAAATCCAAACCCTATTTCTCAAATGGTTCTAAAACTATTTGAGAATGGAGAGACATTTTTGAAGATAGAGTAGGCTTACCCATACTTTGGCAAGGATCACATTACCATACAAACCTTTTTATAGTATTATAAAGAGATGGACAATAATAACATGTACCAATAATCTTATGAATGGTCTTTTTTGTTGAATAATGTCTTCCTCTCGGTTCACTAAGACATGCTCTTATGATGTCAAATACTTCATCTTCTTTAACACATCTATGAAATACATAATCAAGTCTAGTTTTAAATAGTATGTCTTTAAAGTAATTGAAATTATAACTAGCTCTAATCAAACACTTTCTTTCTTTATAAGTAAAAGAATGAGGAAACTTTCCTGTTGCCAATAAATTTTCCATGTCTACAAACCATGGGGAAAGTGTAGATATAGAAAACAATTGTTCATCTAGAAAAGAATCCTTCATAGATTCATCTCTACCTGTAGTGATCAATCTAGATAAAAATTTAGCAATAACATTATACTTTTAAGGTTTGTCTATAGTGGTAATGTTAAATTTTTGCAACAATAGTAGCCATCTAATAATTCTACCACCTACTACCAGTTTATTCATTAAGCACTTAATCGCTGAATGATCTGTATAAATAAATACCTGATAACCAGTAATATGATGTCTAAAATTTTTTATGGCATAAACAAAAGCAATAAATTATTTTTTTATGGTAGTGTAGTTTTTCTTTATGGGAGTAAGATTCTTGCTGATATAATAAATGGCATACATTTTTCCTTACTCATCTCTTTGTCCTCTAATTGTCCCTAGTGCATTATTGGAAGCATCAGTATAAATATGAAAAGGCTATTCCCAATTAGGTCCTTTCAAAATTGGATCAGTCATAAATTTGTTTTTTAATATTTCAAAATCTTTTTGACACTTATCATTCTATACAAATTCACTATCTTTTGTTAGCAAGGAAAATATAGGTGCAACTATTTTGCTAAAGTCTTCAATAAATCTTATGTAATATCCTACATGATCGAAAAAACTTTTGACATATATTTATATTTGAGGAATGGGGAGACTATAAATTACCTCAATATTCTAAGGATCCACTTTTATTCCTTGAGAAGAGATATGATGTGTATGCAATTAGAAATACACCAGATCTATAAATCAATCCTAGCTCAAAGAATATAGATCCTACTTACACTTTCAATTATGGATACATTAGATAATCAAGAACATGACCAATATATGGATCCACTAGACCCAATTAAGGGATCTCTTATCATAATAATATCACTAGGTAGGGTTTCAAGCCTTCAATCAAGCAAAACTATGCAATAACCCTAACTAAGTCCTATGTTTTCATATTCACTATACTAATAACAAGTAAAACAAATAAATCTAATCTAGTGCTCACCAAAGTTTGTGGTACAAAGTGGGGGTAATAAAAAACAAAATTAAACATGTATAGAAGACATATACTCATGTCAATGTATATAAAATCCTAATACATGGAAGAGAAGTAAAAATGCATAAATATCTATTCTTACAAAGAAGGAACCAAGTTAAGAATTCTTAACTTTCAAGACGAAAAATTTGAGACTCAATCTCTCCCTTGGCCAATGTGATTCATAAGAGGTTGTTATGGTATGTAAGGATGACAAGGATAAATCAGCTCTAGGCTACACAAACTATCAATGCATATTTCTAAAGACATTATGGAACCCTAAACTTGCTCCTCAAGTAGAATGGTGGATAAGCAGATGTGTAATAGCTCTCTTCTCTAAATAATGGAAAAATGATCTTGTTTATATAGGCAGATTTAACCCTAAGCCTTTTCAAAAAAATTGGCTAACAAGGTCGACCTAGTATCGTTATTGATAAAAACTCACTAGATCACGGGCTAGGTCGACCAAGAGCCGACCTAGACCCTAAATGAGTTTCACTAATAAGATTACAAGGTTGACCTAGTCGACTTAGTACTATAAACTTTTGAAATGGGTTTTAGGTTAGGAAAAGGGGTATAGAAGGTGGCAAAAGACTAGAGGAGTATGAAAAAGAGAAGAACAAGCTTAGGGAAATGGTTTTTAGGAGACAAGTGTGTAGATAACAAGTGGCAAAAGGGGTAACAATCCTACAAAGCACCAATGGTTTGCCCACCCCTTTCCTAGTGTACCCCTTAAAGTATGCACTAAGAGAGATTGAGACTTGATGGGTTCCTATAAGATAAAGAGCATCAGTAATTGATAAAAGTTTGAAAATATTATGTGTATACATATGCCCCTCTCAAAGCTCATCACGTGTCATGTAAGTGTAACACGAGGGTACTTCAAGAATAGAACATGATGACACATAATGTTGATTCCAAATAAAGTGTAGTAAAGAGAAAATAAGATAAATGAAAAGACATAATTGAAAAACATGTACCTTTACTTACCTTAGTGTTGTAGATAAACAAGGAGAATACGAGAGATGTGAAGGCATCCAATGTAAGGAACATTAGGTGAACCTCTAAAGATTAGTGCAAAAAAAATGAAAATTCAAAAAAATTACAATATAGGCATATAGTAATGGAAAAGATTCTCTATGACATCATATAGAGAGGATATGGATGTGGATGTAGGAGTGCTACAGGTAACACAATCGAAACCATAGCAGGAGTGTAAACCATCTTGATCATGCCACCAATGGAGATGCTAGTAAAGAGAGAGAGCACAGAGGGTGGTCATCTAGGATGACCCATCAGTTGGCCCATGGCAGAGCTGGTTGATAAAGTCACCACTAAGGGGAGGCTTGAGATAGGCATGGGTGGTGACCCTAGGGTTTGCATTGATTAGAAGGCATCCCATAGATGAGGTACTCAGAGGATGAGTTGATGGAGAGAATTGCTTAGTGGTCGAGTAGATGGGGAGATGGTGCTTGGTGACACTGAGATAGGTAATAAATGGTTTTAATTTGTTTAAGCATTTGATATATAATACTAGTTGTATAAGATGTGATTGATAGATTATAATTATATATATTTTGAGATATATATATGATCTAATATCTATTTGGTATGAATTTTATAGATCCTATGGATGAGGAGGAAACCAGATTGAGATCCTTGGTGATGAGAACACTCCATGATATTCTAGATAGGTTGTTAATGCCATATGACCCTAGCACATTAGATGATCACATGGTACCATTTGCCCTAGCTTAGGTGAGATGATTCAAACTAGTAGGAGAAGCTATGAGGTGATTATAGGCATGTGGAGATGGGCTACATCCACCAGCAAGGGTTGGAGCAGGAGAGGCATAGGTATGGCAATCCTTGGCTTAAGAGAGAGTCATGAATTTGGCTACCACTATTTAGCTAGGATAAGTACAGGCTCAGGAGAATAACCTATAGGGATAAGTAGTAGGCTTGAGATTGTAGACATCCTCTTTAAAACATATTATTTAAAGGGGATTGCCTGAATCATCTATGGGTAGCATAACTAGGCCACAAGATAGACATGCTAGAGCCTAGTCTTAGAGATGGAGCAATATATTTATGTATTTGTATCAAAAACATGTGATATATATATATATATATATATATATATATATATATATATATATATATATATATATATATATATATATATATATATATATATATATATATATATATATATATATATATATATATATATATATATATATATCTTATTTTGATATTTGGATGTTGATCTTATGTGTTTGTATTATGGTTTTGGTTATGGATGCATGAATATATTTATTTTTAGCACATGTATTTTTCTTTGGTTGTATTTGCTATAGGAAATATATGTGTTGTATTTTCTTTTCTAGCATTATGTATTACATGTGCATGGTTAAAAATAAAAAAGTGAAAAGGACTTGACAAAGTATAATTAAGCAAAAATAAATGTATTACACACTATTTCATGTTGGAAAATGTGTAATAACAAAAAAAATGACTAAGTATAAGAAACCAAAGAGTGGTAAACAAGATGGAAAAAATTTGTTTTTAAACCATGAGAAAGAGTGGCACCAAATTAAAACAAGTAAAATCACATTAAATCACGTTGGGAAGCATGAAAATAATGTAATAACATGGAAATAACATAAAATAACAATGGTATAAAAATAAATAAATAAAGTCAATCAATCATACTAAATCACTTTGGATAGTATAAAAGAGAAAGAAAATTGGCAAAAATGGTTTTAAATTAATTAACTAATTCAACTTAGGAAGTATGAAAAACTTAAGAAAATGTTTAGATTCTTACATGAAATCAAAAAATAAGAAGATAAATGGTGAAAAAATAATGAAGTAAGCATAAAACATACTAAATCAAGATGGAAAGCATGTAAATGACATGTAACTCATAATCAATCACATTTTATCTCATACTTGATACATGTAATTTTGTTATGACTTGGATATTAGAAAATTTTGTGAGGAAGGTCAGGTCCTATCTGTTAGGTATGTGGAGCTAAAAGCTTCACCAAGGAGCATAGGCAAACAAGTTCGGGTCTACACAGACGCCGACGTCGGTCAGGAGCGACCGACGTCGGTCAGTTGCAGTTCAGAGGAGCCGACGTCGGCAGTAT
Source organism: Torreya grandis (assembly GCA_037957365.1). Taxonomy (NCBI): domain Eukaryota; kingdom Viridiplantae; phylum Streptophyta; class Pinopsida; order Cupressales; family Taxaceae; genus Torreya; species Torreya grandis. The sequence continues at coordinate 363,718 of JARHVA010006491.1, read as the reverse complement.
GGTCGGCCGGCGACGGTCACAGGCGAACAGACAGGAACCGACGTCGGTTACCTGCGTGTCCAGAGAGCTATTTCCGAGGACAGAAGCGAGTGTTTGCATGATGAGTTTGAGTTGTAGACTCATGCTCGCGTCTCTATTGTTAGCAATGTTATTTTTAGAGCCCTTGTTGAAGAGGCTTAACTGTTTGTTGTAAGAGCATGCTCAAGTCTCCTATTTCTATATGTAGGAGAGATCTTCTAAGCTATTGTAAGATGATGAGTGAATGAGAGTGTAATTGAGTACGAAGTAGAACATTGTGAATGTTTGAAGGACTGTACTTTAGAGAGAACTCTTAAGGAATAGAGATCTAGTGAGAGATCTTGTGTGCATCTGAGAGAGGTGTGGAAGAACAAAGTTCTTCATTTGTATTCCTATTGTAAAGAGTTTTTAATACAAGTTTTCAGGGTGTTTTCTTGTATATCTTGTTCTGTGCTATTTATCATTTCAGTTACTTATCTATCTGATTTATTTCCGCATTGATTGCTTTCATAAGTGTAATCCATTGTTGGTTGATCCCCAACACTATCCATGGTCTAACATTGTAAATCACAAAGGGAACACCAATGAGATGGAAACAATATGAAAATATGGTAAAAGGGAATGTTTGAAATGGTAATGTAAAAATTTGGTAATTTTTGAGGAAGGCCAAGTCCTATCCATGGTCTTACAATGCAACTCACAAATGAAATCCTTAGGGGAAGTGATCAATGAACAAAATAATATTTCTCAAAATAAAATATTAGAGTTGTAGGGAGTGAAAAGGGGAATGTAAAAAGCATAATGTAGGCATCTTATGAGAAGACCTTAGGAGATATGAGACATACTAAGGACATGAGAAGACACTAAGTGACTAGTGACCATCAATATATAGAGGATACATGTTCACTATAGACACAAGTTGTGTAGGCAAATAAGTGTGCTACTAATATCAACTCATGTAGGTAGTTTTAAACAAGAAAATTAAAATAGACTTACCTTCCCATGATGTGTTCCTCATTCCTTAGGACCTCTTATAGAGTCATCGAGCTACTACGAAGATTGGGTACTTGCGTGAGAAAGTAGGTACCACTAAAAGAGTTTTTTTTATTCTTCTTTTCTAATCTATTAGCCTACCGCACCCCAATCGACGTTGGATCTATTGTGAGACCAATTGTGGAGTTTTAGCTTCAATTAGAATAAGTAAATATTCTTAGAATCATGTCTTTTAGTGTGATTTAACTTTTAATAATTTTGAATGTTACCTTTTAGATCATTGCATTTTGTTAAATGATTTGGCTTTTGAATATTTTATGGCTTTTATGATTCTTCCTCCATAAAAACTTGGAATGACTAATCATGAAAGATAGATTAATATGCACGAATGAGATTTAGGCTTAGGGTAAAGGAAGCTAAGTATCTAAAGACAAGACTAACTAGAACACTTAGGCTTAACTATGAACTAGCATGTTATCTCAAGTCTCAACCATGTATATGCTTAGTTTGTGAAAGGGAAGAAAGGGGAATAAAGGGAGATCCAAAGTGGATCAGTAAAAAGAGATTATAATGAGATGAATTTTTTTCTAACTGATCACATGGTAAAGAAGCAATGACTAAAGGGGCAAAAATTTGTATAACCAAGTCACAATAATAATTATATGTGTTTATAGAGATAAGATAGCGAATAATCATGAAAAAGAACAAGGGAGTCATAATAAAATGAACACGAGAAGAAAAGAGAATGCAATGAGAAAAAATAAATCCATAAGGGAACATAATGACATCATAAACAATGTAAAATGTGAAACCAAAGTCACCATGTAAGATAGATAAGAATTTGACACATAATGTCAAAATGATATAAAATAGATAAATGTAAATTTGGAGCACACATCCAATCCAAAAAAATGTAAGAACACCATACATATGTTCATAAGTACTAATATATTTATCCACACATATTATCTATTACATTTGATAAGTCTCTATGAAGTTGAATGTGAACTACAACTAATGTCTCATCGATCTTCAGTAAAAGTTGAGAAAATACTTCACATTGAATCTTCTCAATGAAAAATGTAGGAATGCTTGAAGGATCATGCTAATGAGGGCTATCATGTAGGGGATGCTCAGGAGAATGCATGAAAATGGTTTCTATGGGAGATGAAGGGGTCACCAGTGGGTAAGGTACCATGGGTGAGGTACTCATAGGTAGAGAAAGATCCATGGGTGAGGGAAGGTCCATAGCTGAGGGATTCACAAGTGGAGGAATAATAGGTGGATAAGGGACCACAAGAGGAGATGGAACCATAGAATGTGGAACCATGGGGGAAGAAGGGGGGCCTTCTTGCGATAATGACCTATGAGAAGAATGGTAGAAGGTGTAGGAATGATTAGGAGGTGATCCTTGAGATGTTGTTGAAGGATGTGACAATGATCAATGTGATGTGTGCCACATTGGTTCTAGAGACAATATACCTCTCCATAATTAGGAAGATACTCAGGTAATAATTTTGGGGAAGGTATAGCCTTGTCTAAAGATTGAGGAGTGGTGGGACATAAGGTGTCGATATACTATCACAGCTTACGAGAATGCATGGATGAATGATTATCTATGTTTTGGAAGTAATAAATATGCTTGCGAGTAATCTTATTATGTATACTAACAAGAGGAGGTTTAACTTAAGTTGAAGGAGCTTGGTATAGGGATCAATCTCTAGTTTAGTGATTGACAACTTTATGAATGTCACAATAAGGCTGATCAATCCATTTAATGGATGAAAGAGCCAGTTGTGATAAAGGGAGAAAGCCATCACCAAGAGAAGGTGGGGTTAGTGTAGAGATTGGACAAGGCTCAACTGAAGGAGCAATAGGATTGGAAACAAAAAGATACTCAGCTATAGATGGAGTGGTAATGGGATATGAACTAGGCTCTACAAGGGGAGGGGTAGGGTCTATAGAAGGCTGAAAGATAGTCGCATGCATCTTAGGGATAAGTAGGCTATAGGGGTCATGGTATGTAGCAAAGCGATAAACACTAGTCATAGCATGATTCATAAGTATACTACTACAAGGTTCTTCAAAAATTGGAGGTGTTTGCACCATATGTACCCTATGATAAAGAGGAAAAATACTAAAATTAGGAAAAATATAGGATGGAATACGGGAAGATATACTAAAATATTGAAGCAAAGAGGAATGATAACAAATAATCTTTGCATCTTAGGCTTGGATTAGACCTCATAAAAATAGATCATATAAGGTATAACCATCATCATAATTAGGTGTATGAATATCAATGGCATAAGTAGTGATGACCTTATCATATGATGTGGTGTGATAAATGGAATGTCGAGTCTTAGTTAAGATAATAGGGATGTCATCACAAGGTGATTGACAAGAATGAGGTTGTAAAGAATTGAGAAGCTAAGAGATGAGATGAGGTGAGAGATCCAAATTTTTAATCTTGAGATTGATCTCCTCAGTCTCATCATCATTATAATCTAGGAGGTTATAGGGTATATTCCAAATGAGTTTAGGGTGACCATTGTAACCTCAGGTGGAATTGACAGGGAAGTTAAATCATTAAGATTCATGAAATAGAACACTTGGTAAGGGTTCAAGGGTAGGAATCTTGAATACACCACAATCTTGGAATTATTTGAAATTCCAAAGGTTAGTGTCACCCTGAATCTTATAGATGGCTCCATTATGAAATTTTTTGATACATTGCCAAGCAGAAGAGACAATTGCTCTCATATGATGATTCCATGGCCTACCAAGTAAAATGTTGTAATATAGAGGAAAGTTGAATATCATCACCTTCACATGAACGGTGATAGGTGGGATGGTAATGGGGAGCCACACACAACCTAAAGGAGACATTTACTTTTGATCATAGCCTTAACAAGTGTTATGTGTGGATTTAAATTGCATTTAGAATATCCAAGGGTTTTGATAAAATTGAGAGAGGCAATATAAGTTTTGGAACCCTCGTCAATCAAGGCATGCTTGACTTGGATATCACAAATTTGAACACTGATAAATAGGGGAGGATCATCTGCATGAAGTAGAATCTCATTGGGGATCATAAAAGCAATGGGGAATTTGAGGGAAAGAGAAGTGTCCATTCTTTCATCAATATATATGGACATCTCTTCACATTGTTGCAAAATGTTATCTTTTGATCCAGATAAGGTGGCTTCACATCTTATTAGGGGAGGATGAGGGATGTTTATTTTGAACAAAAGTTGCATAAGATGGTTATGATGACGTGGAGAGGCCTCATAAGTTCAAGAAATGGGATTTGGGATGGGAGATTAGTGAGTTTCATGATAGGATCCCACTGATCATAACCTATAAGAAGATTATTGGAAAGAGGTGCATAGTGTTGAAGGAGTTACTCGAAAGGAGGAGTTGAAGTACATGTGAATTTATGTTGATAACAGGTAGAAAGTTTAATAAGAGGACAAGTTTTTAGATTATGTTGAGAAGATGGAATAGTTGATGCAGGTTGGGTTTGATAATTGTTAGAAGTGTTGGTCGAAGCTTGAGTATCATTAGTGATAGGTAAAGAAAATGAAGGAATGGTAGAAATAGTATGAGAAGTGTTATTCAAAGGAGGTGTTGGAATAGGTTCATCAAAATATATAAGGTCATCTTGCCCTAACTCATTTAAGTGAGTTGGAGAAGAATCCTAGATAACACGAAATGTGTGAGACAATGGAGGTGTTTAGATGGGTTGAGGATCAATGATAGCAACCACCCTTCACATATTAGTCATATTGACCACATTTTATTCAAGGGTTGGGTCAAGAAGACTATAAAAATTATTGGTAGAAGGGATGGGCTTGTCTTGGGCATTTTGGTGATTTGGAAGAGGATCTTTATAGATGGCCAAATGAGCATTAACCTGATTCAACTCATGAGATTTAGTTTATGTTTCATGGGCTTTGAAAGCAATGTCATAGGCTTGTTGACATTTGTGAATGATAGAATCATGGTCAAAATTGGGACCAAGAAGTGAATCTATAGCCAAATTATGAAGCTGCCTATAGGACATATGAGAATGACCCCAACTAACATGAAACCAACACAATTTATTGGGATCATATCAAGATTTCATAGGATGGGTGAGATAAAGTTCTTATGGGAGAGGCCTTGGTAGATGTTTTAGTAATTTCACTAAAAATAAAGGTTTATGAACATTGATGTTATTAGTTGAAGATAAATGAGGGTAGTGATGTGGTTAGGAAGGGAAGTTTGTTCCAAAGTTTGGATAGGAAAAACAACTTGAATAGTGTGAATGATATCATAAGAGTCAGTGACAACATCATTGGTAGCATGATGATTCTTATTCTTGAGTAATATGCGAGTACCCATAGAAGGTTGGGATGGCTTGAATTGATGCATAAAGAAATCTTGACATTTAACTTGGTTAATAACCTCCTCCAAAGTACGTGGAGAGAGAGTTTAAACCCGATATTGCAACTTGGGAAAAAGAGCATTGGTAAATAGATGGAAAAGGTTGTGATCTACCATATTATGTTCACATTTTTTAGATAAGATCTTCTATCATTTAATGAAGGCTTGTGCAGTTTTGATTTTAAGTTGCTTATAATTGATAAAATGGGCCAAGGATACTCAGGGAGATCACTAGTTTCAAACTCTTGGATTAGAGTATTGACTAAATCTTCCAAACTAGTAATAAAATGGCATTTAAGTTGATTGTACCAATCTAAAGCATCGCCTATGAGAATTTTGGCTAATAGCTTGGTAGCACCAAAGGTATTTAATTTGACCCAATATTTATATATATTTCCAAATGTTTTTAAATGAGGAGTAGGGTTAGTTGACCCATTATAAAAAATGGTAGGGGTGATACCTCTTATATCGATATTAGTAATTTGAGACATAAGAGGCTCATTTTGAATATGCTTGATTGTCTTATTGATGAGAGGGGGTTGAGGGATAAGATTAACATTGGAATCCATAGGAAGAGGTGGGGCAACATTTTGATTATGCATGCCCCATGGAATCTGTTGAGGGTGGGTTTGAAGATGGATAAGGTGATTTTGTATTTGCATCATTTGATTTGCATTTTTAGCTTGAAAATCATTCATTTAATTAAGAATTTGTAATAGGATTTGATGGGTTTAGTTGCATTATTATTTGAAGCATTAGAATTGGTAATAATGGCTTGGGTACCACTATGGGTGTTAGTAGGAGCTTGAGAAGAGTTATTAGTAAGTGAGTCACCAGTGGCATAATTTGTTTATGTGGCAAAATATGGATAAGTAGAGGGATGAGAAGAATCAACACTAGAGGCATGAATACCATGGGTATAAAATGATGCACTAGTGGAATAATTGAGAAGAATGAGTCTTGAAAGAGGCCCATTAGATGTAGAACCTACCATGTTAGTAGAGATACTAGGCATGGAGGTATAAGAAGTCAAAGAAGAAGAAGTCATAGTATAATAAGGGATCAAAATAGAGGGAAGAGGCTAGGAAGCAAAGAAGCTAGTATCCCCAAATCTATGTGAGAACATGGGAGAAGGTGAAGGAGGCTCCTCAACTTGACCACTTATCATGAGTTGGTAAATAGGAGAAAGATTTTTTCCTTGATGTAGAGGAAACTCAGTGATCAAGATCATTTCTAATGTATACCCTAATTCAGGTTGATCTTCAAGTGAGAAAAGAGGGTTTCAAAGTGAAGAAGAATGAGGAGGGGTACCATAGTTTATTGTGCGAGTGGTTATATGAACAATACTTTCATCCAATAAAGGAGCTACAAGTTACTTATTAGAGAATCTATTAGGGTTGGTAAGACTCATCATATCTATTGAATTCAACTTAGTGTTGTTTTCAAATACGAAGTTCATGATGAAGGAGAGATATTAGGAAAGTCAAAGGTGATGCAAAAATAAGGATATAAGAAGGGGCATATAAGAGTATAGAGTTAACTGGGTTGACCTAGTACTATAAATAGGGTATGAAAACTAAGATAATAAGGATATAGAGTTGACAGGGTTGACCTAATACTATAATCTAGGATAGAAAATAGATTGATATGGATATAGATTTGATAGGGTCAATGTAGTACTGTAACCTGAAAGGCAAAAATGAAATTGGGTTCATCAAGTTTGACTCAGTAGTACAAGCAGAGAAAATAAACGGTCTGTAAGAGACTATGTTGAATATAATGATAGTGTACTAAAAATAGGGAAAATTTTTGTAATGTACTTTAAAACAAGAAATGGAAGTAAATACACAATCAATTGGGTCAATCAGAATGATCCAATTGAGGCACATAACACAAAACCTTTCACCAACATTAGCCAATACAAGTTTTTGTAATACAACATACAATGGGTAAAGACCAAGTAGTCAACTAAAAATTAAATGCTAACTAAGTGGTCATATTGAATGTTGTTAGATTATTAAGTGTTATTTTTAAGTGTGATAAGGAAGTTGCCTAAAAGTAGGAAACTATAAATCAATTTATAGATGGTTTTAGGACATTTAGGTTGAAAGAGATATGTGTTAGTAACGGTACTGGCTTGATATTGGGTCTTTACCCCTCACTTCAGAATCCCACAGTGATAAGGGTGTTAAGTGCTTTACCAATATATATCATTAACCACATGTTTATACTTGACTAGAAAACCAAGTCGGCTTCCCTCTTGATGATAAAATCCAAGTAACTAGGCCTTGGGTAGACAAATATTTAAATGTGTTTTATAATTATGTTATTTGGTAGTGTATGCAAGAAAAAAAAAGTAGTGCAACTAAATGGTATATTGAAAAACCACCTAATTAGACTATGTGATCTATTATAAGCTTTAAAATAACTGAAAGTGAAAGTGTGAATTAATTATTAGCATATAGTTGCTAATTTTTAATTTAAAATATAGTACATAGTCGATTCACATGATAGTGTATACAAACATTATAGAATAGAGTAGATAGTGTCACTACTATACTACAAAATCAAGGGTCTTTAAGAACTAAGTTAACTAGGTTGACCTATTCTTTCAGATAGAAGACAAAATATAGAATTAGGTCGACAGGTCGAACTAGTTTGTTGTATGGTGGTAGTTTTAAAGACTGCGAACTTTGCAAAATAGAACTGTAACGAAGAACTAAATTGAAAGAGAGAGAGAGAAAGGAACCTTGGTGGGTTGGAAGATGATGAGGATTGTAAAATTTATATTAAAGTGTCTTGAATATTACTTGAAAATTTTGCCAACTATGTTGACTGGGTTAACCTAGTTCTATAATTCCCTATTTTTTGAAGTCTGTTAAGATGACTATACCGACCTGGTCAACTTAGTATGTTTTTTGGAAGCTATCTAGAATATTATGTCGACCTATTTAACCTAGTTTGTTGTCTATAAGTGAATAAGAGTATTGTGTTGACATGTTTGATCTAATAACCTGTAGCTGATGAAGACTTCCATAAAAATAATAGATTTATTTTTTATGCGACTATGTGTTAAACATGTGCATAGATGTTAAAAACTATACCAGCCCTATTGATCTAGTATCAAAAATATAGAAAAATAATAAATAAAATGATAAAAATAAAAAACATGAAAGAAAAACTTGTAAGGGTTAGATTCACATCGGCTTTACCAGAATGTATGCAATCAAAAATGTATCATTTCTATAAATCAATCCTAACTCAAAGAAGATAGATCTTAATTAGAATTTCGATTGGGGATACATTAGATAATAAAAAACATGACCAATATGTGGATCTGTTGGACCCAATTAGAGGATCTCTTATCATAATAATATCATTAGGAAGGGTTCTAAAGCCTCCAATCAATCAAAACCACACAATAACTCTAATTAAGTCTTATGTTTTCATATCAATTATTATATTAACAAGTAAAAAAATCTAATCTAGTGCTCACCAAATCCTATGGCACAAAGTGGGGGTAATAAACAACAAAAGTAAACATGCATATAATACATATACTCACATCAATGTATACAAAATATTAATGCATGGAAGATAAGTACAAATGCATATTTATCTACTCTTACAAAGGAGGAACAAAGTTAAGAATACTTACCTATGAATATGAACCCATCGAGACTCAATCTCTCATTTGGCCAAGGTGTTTCACAAAAGGTTATTGTGGTTTATAGGATGACAATGATATATCATCTCTATGCTACACAACCTATCAATGCATCCAAAATAATTCTCTACAAGACAAGATCTATATCTCCAAAGAAATTATGGAACCTTAAGTTTGCTCCTCAAATAATATAGTGGATAACCAAATGCATAATAACTCTTACTTCTTCTCTTCTCTAAATAATGACAAAATGATCTTGTATATATAGGAAAATTTAACCCTAAGCCCTTTCAAAAGTTTTGATCGACAAGGTCGACCAAGTCAACCTAGTATCATTATTGACAAAAGCTCACTAGGTTACAAGCTAGGTTGGCCAAGAGTCAACCTAGACCCTAAATGAGTTTCACTAATAAGAGTACAAGGTCAACCCAGTTGACCTATTATTGTAAACTATCAAAAGTCATTTTAGGTTAGGAAAAGGAGTATGGAAGGTGGTAAAAGACTGGAGGAGTGTGCAAAAGAGAAGAACAAGCTTAGGAGAATGGTTTTCAGGAGATAAGTGTGTAGATAATAAGTAAAAAAAGGGACAACAATCTGGTGAAGCATCAATGGTGCCCACCCCTTTTTTAATGCACCCTTTAAAGAGTGTACTCAGAGAGATTGAGACTAAATGGGTTCATTCAAGATAAATAACATCAATAATTGATAAAATTTTGAAAATATTATGTGTATACATGATGTCCTAAGACTATCTCTTCATTAGCCATTATTACACACTTCTCATGACTCAAGAATACTTAATATTATTCACATCTGGTGAGTAATTTATCAAAATTACTCAAAGCTTCATCAAATGTGTTTCCATGAATAGTGAATTCATCCATTTATACTTCCACAAAATCATTTATAAGATCAAAAAATATGGCTAGCATTGCTCTCTAAAAGTTAGCAGGTGCATTGCACAATCTAAAAGGAAGGACTGTATAAACAAATGTTCCCTAGGGATAGGTTAATGTAGTTTAATCCTAATCTTTAGGGGCTATTCTTATTTGATTATATCTACTAAACCTTTTTATGAAATAAAAGTATAGTTTTCCTTCTAAATTATCCAAAATTTCATTAATAAAAGGCAAGGGAATCTCTCATAGTGGCTTTATTCAGTTCTATATAATCTACACATAGTTTCCATTTTCCATTCTTCTTGTGTATAATGACCAGAGGTGAAACCCATTGACTATTGGATATGGGATAAATGAAACCAACTTCTAATAGTTCTTCTATCTCTATCTTTACAATTTATTTCAAGGTTGGGTTAATTCTTTGTTGTGGTTGTCTAATTGGTATAATAACTTCAATGTAAATGTGATGGTACAAAAACTAGAATGTATTCCTTTCAATCATTGTAATCCCAACCAAAGGTTTTTGTGTGTCATACCAATACATTAAACATTTTACTTTCTTGTTGGTTAGTTAACTAGTTGTTGATATTCAATAGTTTACCAAGATGGATTGCATTTTGTTTAGTACCTAGAATGATGGAATTTACTTGATTGCATTCAATCATCAAAACATAAAGTCCACATGGATGTGGTAGTAGCATGTGAAATTTAGCCACATCCTTGTAAAAGGTTTCACTTTTGGAGAGCAAATTGGTCAGTGGATAATGAAAAACATTTAAAAATGAATTATGCCTCTCTTGAGCCCCATCAATTATGGCTTGTTGGATATCTTACAAACCAAATAATATGTTTGAGGGAATTATGACATTATCTTGGTTCTCAGTAGTGAAGATGAATTCTTCTCATTCATGATTGTTCATCTTCGAAGCTAAGCTTTTAGTCTTTAGATCTAAATTATCAGTCTTCAGAGTTAGACTATTATACTTCAAAGCTAGGCTATCAGGCTTTAGAGCTAGGATGTCTTGGTCCAAATCTTCTATTATCTATTCTTCAAATTCTTAGATATGTTCTTTTATAGTAACCATGGCTAAGGAAGACTATTATTATGATTTTGTTCAGGTTGATACACCCATATCTATTTAGAAAGATCTATTGAAGGTATATCAGGTGGATAAAAGAAGATTTGTTTGGTGTGTATTTCATTAGAAATGGTCATATTACCAAATCTACAATCAACTTGTGATGCGATTATAGCTAACCAAGGTCTTTCAAGAATAATTAGATACCCTACCTTCTTGGGTTTAGGTTGAAGGATCACAAAATCTATAGGTATTCCCATTATTCTATGGTGACTAGAACATTTTATATGGTTCCTTCAAATGTAATAGTGGATTGATCTACCATTTGCAAAATTGTAGTGGTAGGTTGAATCCCTATGAACGATAAAGATTCTACTACTTTTACAATCATTATGTTGATGGTAGTACCCAAGTCTATAAGCACATCTGGTATGGACGTGTTCCCAATTATCATAGTCATCACGGGACTACCAGGGTCTCCATATTTGAGAACAAGTATGTTTCATGTTACTAAATCAACAATTTTGCCAGATATCTAAATTGTTTAAGGATATTATTTCTTTCTACCTGGTACTTTGATGCACAATATTTTAATTATTTGATTCAATTCAGGAATATCCTTAATAGCTCTTAACAATGAAATTTTTATTTTCATCTCTCTTAATCTTTGCATCAATTCAGAACCCTGCCTACATTTTTCTTCAAGTCTCTCGAGAAATGGAATAATAGGAGGATCTTGAATTGTGGTTGATGTGATTGGAGTTGTGGTGGGTTCTACCTTGTCTTCATTTAGTTCTTGGACTACATGTGACACAAGAGTGTTTTCGTCATTGGGGATTTCAGTTATGGTAATGGGTGAATCTCCTACTACCTTTCCTGAGCTAAGCTGAACATTATTACACTCAATTGAACCACTTGCAACATTACTTTCTTGGCCAGCTCCATAAATAAGAGTATTTTATCTATTCTTAAGATTTGCCACTAGTTGGGTGGGTAATCATGGTTGGTTAACCATGGTTGGTTAATATAATAATTAATTAGTGGTGACTGAGGTTGTGAAGGCATCAAAACCTATTGTGGAGGAAACCTTATATGCATTTGATTATGAGACCATCGTTGATTTAGCCATTAAGGTGGTGACTATTGTATCTAATGTGGTTTTTAGTTTTGTTGTTGTGCCCAAGGTTATGAAGTATTTTGAGGCATCCCCCACATATGTGGCATTCATTCTTGCATACCCCATGGTTGTGGTGGTGGTCCCCACATTTGTGGTGTGACTTATACAACCCATGGTGTCATCCAAGGATTGGGGAAAATTATTGGACCAAATTGATTTTGAGGTTGGGAATATTGGTTTCCTTGTCTTTGGATAAAGTTCACTTCTTTAACTGCATGTACTACTTGTTTTATCTAGTTTCTCATAGTAGGAAGATGATTCCAATTCTTGGTGTCATGATCTAGGTCACAAATACCACATACCTATGTTTTATCTAAAATACAATCTTTTATCGCATGTTTAAGCCTAGATCTAAGATAATATATTGACAAATATTTAATATTGGTGGCATTGGCCTTTGATTTGAGACCATCTAATGTGGTTGTTAATTGTACTAGAATATTTGTTTTGAAATTATCAAATTCTTCCACTAATTGGCCAATTTTAGATGATTTTCTTAAGCATGATTTCCTTATGCTAGGTCTTATCCTAGAATAGTTAGCACATAATGCCGAAATCTGATGAAAGGTTAACTAGTCAATGTCACCCTTTCCCATTAGGTTCAAAGGATCATGTGCATCATCATCTAGGCCTTTAATAAATATTGTCTTAATGACCTCCTCTATGAGTTGGTAACACTCAGTTTATGGGAAAATATAAACATATCAAGGTAATCTTCTAAGGTTTCATCTTCATTTTGTTTTATCTTGAAAAAATCTTCTTTTTGTTCTTTGACTCTATAAAAATCTTGATGTTTATCAAGAAATGTAGTTTTCATTTCTTCCTAAGTACTTATAGAATCATCCTCAAGGCCCATGAATCATCTATTGGTTGCGTCCTTAAGTCTAGATGGGAATAACTTTAACTTCTCATTGCCATTGACATAGTCATATGTTTGGCAGAGAACCTGAGATTCAAAGAGGAACTCATCTGGATCTTTTGAGGATTTACCTCTAAAAGTAGATAAAATGGATGGTAAGATAGTTTTCATGGAGGTTCTATCATCAAGACCCAAGCTGATTGGATAGAAAAAAGTTATGTTCTATTAAGGCTACTTATCAGAGTTTTCTACATGTGCGTGATCATCTTCCGTATTTTCTACCCAACTTTTGTTATCAATTAAATCCAAGTTCTCTATTTGGGTTCTCAACCTATGGTCTACTGGCTTAGGAGTAGAATCTTCATTGGTGATTAGATATTCTTTTGTAGAGCTTGTGGATCAAATCTAACTATTCCAGAAAGGGATTTTTCAGGATCAATTCTTCCTATGGGAGAAGATGATTTTAATAGAATCCTTCTTGTAGGATTTGTTTGTGAGGATAAATTTTTTTCAAGAGAGGAATTAGAAAAAGTTTGTATACAACTTTCAATTGCCTTTCTTTCACTTCTTGATATTTCTAGCAAGAATATAATCCTCTCTTCTTATTTTATTTGGGAGTCTTTAGAGATAGACCATCATTGAGAATCTCTTAGGCAGTTCATAAAGCTAAGGAGTCCTCAATTATTTTTGTGTTTTTGGGGAATATGAATGTTTTTAAATTTTTCCTATATAACTCTAATATAGGATCTCACTAACACTAAAAGATTATTGATTAAGAATTTCTCAACAATGGTGCCAAAAATGATAGGTTGTCGCTATACCTTTTATTTAACCAATCAATGGATTGGTGTCATTTTCTACCAGGGCCAATATACAAGGCTATATGAAATGAGATGTTGGATATTTGAGTTAACAATTTGTTGTTTGGGGGGGTGTTTACTCTTGATGGCTAAATCTCAAGGTAGTAAACAAGATTCTAATCTTATGTTGCATAAAAGATAAATCTAGAATGTTTTATTAATTGAATATCCCTTATAGCATTCTTTATTAAAATCATTCTTTAGTTCACACTATCAACATATTAAACTTAAACATCTAACATAAGACACTACAATGTCCTCGCTCGACTTGCTCGACTGGGTAGGACAGTGTTGTATTTCAGAATGTAAGAATGTTGATCACCTATTGTCACCTAGATCACTTCCTGATAGATTTTGAATATAGAGATGAAATCTTTAGTCAATGAACTTTCATATTAACTTTAATCTTATGAGAATTGAAAGACACACTTTGTATAAAAAAACTCTCTTGCATGTAACTGAAACACACTTTGCATTTAATGAAAGCACACTTACATTAAAAGAAACACACTTTGTGTTGAAAGAAAAATCACACTTACAGTAAAATGAAATATACCTTTATCAAAAGAAATGCACTTTTAAACTATAAACTATAAATACTAATTGTATTGATCTTTAAAGAGAAGTGGGCCCTTGCTCTTTCCTTAGAATAAGATCATCTTTAGCTTAGTAGTTGAATAGAATGTTGTACTTTATTAATATTTTATTATCAAAAGGAACATATATAGATGCTACAAATTCTAATGCAAAATTGCACTTGAATATTTTTTGATTTATTTTTTTCTCTCTTCCATTATCCTGGAATGAAAATGAGACGTACTTAAAGCACATCTCAACGACCATTTTCAGAATACAAAATATGATGATCTAAATAGTAAAATTTGCTTATTCTAAATAGAATATCTAAGAATAAGATCTCATGCTTATAGGAGGTATTAGAACTAATTTAACTAACAATATACTGAGTATAACTAACATATATCTGAAGAGATTATGTCTAGATTAACAAAATGGAAATACATTTATATTTGGATCATTTTAGATTATTACTATGAATAGTAATATCTTAAAGAAGATATTTAAAAAGAAAAAATCTATATATGTACAGTAGATATTTTTGGAGTTACTATATTAATTTACAGAGTACAGTCGGGCATCTTCAAAATACAACTAGACATCTTTGGAGCATGGCTGGATAGGTCTTCAAAGCTTCGTTGAAACATCTTCAGAACTACCTGATAGATCTACAAAGCTTTAATAGAACATCTTTAGAACTGCTTATGTATATCTTCAGATTTTGACTAAGAATCTTCGTAACTCACTGAGTTTTATGCTAAATTTTTAAAACTACTACCAAAAAGGTGTTGCCAAAACTATTGATGACTTCTCAAAATAATCCCACCAGAAAGATGTATCTTTATATGCAAAATTATACTCATTTCATCCAAGTTAGACACAAATAATAAGATAGAGAATCAGCAATGTATCACATGTAAACAAAAGTCAATTGCACTCATTTCTTACTTAGATGAGACCTTAACTATTAAATGTAATACAATATATAACCAAGAGACAACACTTATGGATAGTTTATATGAGATATAATGAGCTATATAGAATAATCATCATCTACAATGGAAGAACCAAAGTTTTATCTTGTCAAATAAGTGTGAAGTAGCTTTTCAAAAATTGAAATAGAGACTTACTTCAGCACTAGTACTAAGAGTTATAGATTTCAATGGTCAATTTTTGGTGATCATAGATGCATCTATGGATGGACTAGGAGGAGTCCTTATGGAAGATGGTGTAGTGGTAGCCTATGAGTCAAGGATGCTAAAGCTTCATAAGGTCAACAATGCCCCTCATGACCTAAAACTTACAACAATTATGCATGCTTTACAAGTTTGGAGACATTATTTGTTGAAATTTTTTTTTGAGCTCAAGATGGATAACTTGGGACTCAAGTACATTTTCACCCAATCAAATATGGATGGTCGTCAGAGACACTGGATAGAGTTTTTATCTGATTATGATTTTGATATCAACTATACAAAGGAAAGAAAAATAGAGTAGTTGATGCCCTAAGTCGTAGGAGGTATATATCAACTGTGACTTCTTAAAACTACTTTCTGATATCAATTGATCAAATTCTTTATAAGAGATGAATTATTTGATCAAGTCAGGAAAGTATTATCTAAGAATGCTCAAATCCTTGGGTATAAAGGATTCATATTAGAATATGGTGGTCTTTTGAGATACAATGGAATGATGTATGTGCTAGATCAAGAGAATCTACGAATCATAGTGTTAATAAACTGCACAATACCCTATATTAAGAACATCCAAGAGTAACCAAGATTATGGTAGAGATTATACCACTTTATTTTAAAAAAAAAATCAATAAAGATGTAGTGAATTTTGTGTCATGTTATCTGGAATGTCAGTGAGTGAAAGCTAAACATGTGCATCTGTTTGGATTGTTATATCCACATGATACATCAAAATAGAAATGACAGGTGATCAATATGGACTTTGTCCAAGGTTTACCATTATCATAAAATAGGCATGATAATATCCTAGTTGTAGTTGAAAAACTTATCAAGGTAGCTCATTTTATACTAGGCAATTTAATAGATAATGCACCTACTCTTGCAAAGAGGTTCATAAAAGAAGTTTATCGATTACATAGATTCTTAGAGAAGATCATTTTCGATCGTGATCCAAAGATGACTTCTATATTTTGGATAACTTATGAATTTAACTTTGGGTATGCAACTAAACTTTAGCACTACATATCACCAAGAGACTGATGGTCATACTAAGTGAGTTAATCAGGTGTTAGAGGATCTTCTTCATATGTATTACATGGATCAGAAGTACAAGTAGGAAGATTATCTTTCATTGGTTGAGTTTGATTATAATAACTCATACCAATCATCTTTGAATATGGCATCATTTGAAGCATTGTATAAGAGGTGCAGGACACTAATCAATTGGGATAGGTTGAAAGACAGGGTAGTCTTTAGATATGAGATGTTTTTAGAAATAGAAGATCAAGTCAGATTAATCAGATAGAGATTGGTTACGACCAATGATAGGTAAAAAATTTAAGATGATCTAAAGAGAATAAATAGATAATTTTTATTATGTTACACCTCAATTCCTCACTAAATAAATTATTTTGATTATCCATGGATATTTATAGTTGATAAATTTGATTTGAGTTATTTTAAACTAAGCTTTGTGATATATGTTATTATGGGATAGTAAGATATTGCTTAGGTTACATGATTACATGTTATGAGTTAGCTATAGTATAAATATTTATATAATGATCATGTTGATTCATTATTTTAGTTGTATTTTGATGTATGTATATCATGATATTATGATCAAACTACTTACTTATTATGAGGTTGATGTAGGAAAACTCATTCTTCAAAGCATGATGGAGAGAGAGCATCATCAGAGAAAGTGATGTATATGAAAATATTAGAAGAGGACAGAGAAATCAGCTAAAACCCTGCACACACCACATTAGTTAGCACATGTTAAAATGCATAACAAATGATTAGCATAGTGTGTTTATTATTGCTTACATTATATAATTATTTTCTCATGATTTACTAACATAGTTTAATAGTTTTATGGAACTCATTTTATATGATTAGCATGTATGATCATTAAATGTTAATAGTAACATGATTTCATAGTTAAATTAAATCTGGATTGTTGATTTATGAATTTATCATTAAGTTATGGTATTTGGAGATGCTAATTAAATTAGTGAATTTAATGATTTTTATAATTAATATTAAAATAAATAAAATTTAAAAATTTGTGGTCGAGAAGAAAAAATAAAAATAAAAAAAAATAATAAAATAATAAATAAAAAGAGAATGGTCTAAAATTAATTAAAAAAAAGAATGAAATTCTTAAAATAATGAGAAAAACAAAGAAAAATAATATGAAAATGAAAAATCTTAAAAGCCATTCACCCTTTTCATATATATATAGGAGAAGGAGAAAGGCATCAGAGCACAGTAGAGGGGTGAAAGGAGAAAAGGTAGCACAAAGGGAGTCATATTTGAAGAAGAAAAGGAAGGACCAAGTATGCGGTATAATTAAAATCGTGTTTCATATTTTGAGAAATATGTATGTTTGTATCTCTAACAATGAATTGCCTATTTTTATTATTGATGGGTTATATTAGACTGATTTACATATCCATCAAAAAATTAAATACACCAAACTATAGTTATATACATGTCAAATTACATATGTATTAAGCTATAGGAATGGAAGACGATTTGCCAGTGGCTATTTCTTTTTGATTTTTCATATACATCCAAAACCAAATAGTTGAATAAAAACATAGTCTATGTAGTAAATGGCATGGTTATACTTATAGATATTAATTAACATACACTTACTAGTCTAAATAGCTATTGTGGTGCCACCTAAGAAGGATTGATTTATTATAAACCTGTTTAGATGCCTTATTTTTATAGTAACTCAATACTCTGTAACCAATCAGTACTCATATAGTGAGTAGTCAACAGGAATATGGAAGGATATAATATTGAATATGCATCGATTTATATTAGGATGTTGCCTAAGTATAACGATTAGACAAAATAAAAGTAAAGAGACATTTTGTCATGGTAAGTCACCCAACTCAATCTAATTGAGGCGATTTACATAAGTAGTAGAGAATTTATAACTAGAAAATAGGTGCAACATGTTGAATTTATTTATTAGAGCTTATTGAAATTCATAGTGCCAAAGTAGGACAAATTTAATATTCCTATTATTAAGGTTTGTCATTGTATAAGTCACTATAATATTGTAATTATTTATCGATGTATAATGATATTGTTAATTATATATATACTAAGTTATTAATTAATATGTATTGTTGCATATATACATCAATTATAATCATGGTTTTATAATCATAGATTATATAAGTGAATATTATATACTTTTCATAAGGTTTTATAAAGGTAAGGTTTATCATATTTGTACAAAGAATTAGTCAAATTATTACAAATTATAGTTGAGTCGATGCCTCTTATTAGTGATTATATTTCTCCTTTTTAGAAAATATATTTGTTGGAGTGATTTAACAATGACTTCATGACTTAGCAAAAGAATAACAAAATCCTTAGCACTTTAATTTGCATGCATTTATACGAAGGGATTATTTATATATTAAATAATTATATAAGTAGGGTAATTGGTATATAATACTAATCTAGGAAAGTTTTTAGAAGATTAAATTTCTAAGGGCTTTATTTAAGCATGATTTTACATTAAATGAGTTGATTTACTCTTACATTGTTTGTTAAACCCAAAAATGGTCAATTTTATAAATAATAATAAGCCATGAGTTCTTATATATGCGGGTCTATATGAATAAACTTTTAACATGAGTATATATTAATTTGAATAGAGTTTTGTAAGGGATAAGATGAAATTGATCTTGTAGCAAGATTTTAGAGAATATGCCTAGTCGGTAGTCATAACTAAATGATGATTGGATAGAAAATATATATATATTGACTAAGGATAATTATTTAGACTTATTAATGATAGTCAATCTATTCAATATTATAGCTGTTAAATAAACCTAACAAAAATCTTATTTGAAAATATTAATGACTGTAGGTGTATATACGTGGTTAGTATATCAAACAATTTACAATTATTTTAATGAGGCATGTGAAGTATAAAGAGCTTAACATAGTCTTCATTATGATATGCATGAGTTTACTTATCATATATAGCTTGTAAATTAAAACATGTAATGTGGATGTAACATTATAATAAGCTACGTATTTATAAATTAATAACAGTATGCTTAATGTGAAATATAGGTATACATGTGCTTATTAACATATACATGTACATAGGGGTGTGTACTTATGATTATAATTTCATGGGTGGTTATAAAATATATTATATAATTATGTAAATAGAACCTTGTGAATACGTGCATACAACTCCCTGAGAATATAATAAATGATAAAATGGAGTATTCTACGTTTTGTGTGATTTGAGACTTTCTTTGTTATGTTTAGTTGCTTGAATATAAGCTTATATTTCTATTAATTTATGACTACTTTATTATGATTGATTTTAGAATTTAGTAGTTGTATTTTAAAACACTAAACTATGATAATATGATTATCATAGGGTGTAATATATTTGAAAACTACTTATAATAATTAAAAATTGTAGTTAAATATGTAATTTACCTAGGTGGTATAAACTATAGTCATTATTTTTATTATGGGAGAGATAATAATGTGAGATTTATTCATACATTTGATGAAATAAATGTATATATTTTTATTATTCATATGCTTAACATGTTATGTGATATGATTGCTAGTAGGATGTAAATTATATAAATCTATTAGTTATATTATGTTAACTAAATTTCATATTACTGATACTAAGTAACTAGTAAGATAGACTTCACTAGATTGTTAGCATCACAATGTCAAATAAAAGTAATCTGATCAAGTGATGTGTATAAATTTTGACTAAACTATAGATAATTTATTATTTGAAAAATTTGACTAAAGTATTATTTAGTGAGACATTATCATTTCATGAGTATGATTTACATGTTTGTGCAATATCTTGTAACAAAATTAATTTCTATAATACATCGCATGTTTGGTTTTAGAAATCATACAACACACAGGTACTAGCTTGTCTCTCTGGATTCCCACACTAAAGGTCATTCCCTGATGACATTAGTGTGGAGGATCATTGGTCCATGGTTGGTGTAAAAAAGTGCTCAGATGATTCTCTCCCTCACATCAATACTACTTTTGAGATGATACTTAAGATTGTCACACATACTAGAGTTCAAAAAACTATGCTCTAGGGAGCTATGTATCTTATATAAATACATTGTATTGTATTATACTTATTATTGAAACATTAACATGTTGTAATTACTTATTTATTGTATAATGACAATAATGGTTGTAAGTATGAATCAATTGTAGCTGGTTAATTATAATTTCTTTCTGTATTTGTATTATGATATATTTTTTATGATGATAGTGATTAGTGATGTATGATGTAGTATACTTCATTACATTTATCACACTTAGAATATTGTATATGATCACTGGTTAGATTTTTATGGTGTAATCTATTTATAGTATATGTGTTTAAATTTACAAAAATCGCGTATTCTAGTGGGGATGTTAAACTTAAAAAGAGCTCAATTAAATTTGGGAAGTCAGTAAAAATTTCATCGAGATATGTGAGATCCTTTGAAGTGTTAGAAGTGGCTAATCTTGTAGCGTATATACTTGCACTGCCTCCAACCCTAGCTCTATTACATAATGTCTTCCATATTTATTATCTTAAAAAATATATCAGTGATCCTTCACATGTGTTAGATTGAAATGTTTTACAAGTTTTAGATGTTGGGGTGGTCATTGTAGAATTAATCAGAGTAATTGACACTCATAAATTTTATGTGTAATAGAGAGATGTCATAGTGAAAGGTCTTATGGGACTAATACTCTAAAAATAGTATTACTTGGGAGGATTATGATGAATTCTAAAGGCATTTATTTGCTTGATTTGATGCTTCATGCTATGTTATTTTTTCTACTGAATAATTCTTTTAATTTAAAACTAATATTTGAATAAATGTCGTCAAGATGATGACCAACTTTAAGGGCATCCCAATTTCTCGTTAAATAAATTTACTTGATTATATTTAAATTTTCTACGATTAAAAATCTAGTTTGATTATTATTTAACTAAGCTTTAAGTCTTATGTTGTTATGGAACATATGTGTGTTGCTTTGGTTTCATGATTGTATTATTATGAGATAGTTGTATTGTATATTCTTTACATTGTAATCATGTTAATTTTTTATTCAACAATATTTTATGATATATATATCATGATGTTACGAGATAAATACTTTCTTGTTGTGAGTTTAACACATAAGACATTCATTTCCCAAAGCATGACAGAGTGAGAGCATCATCAGAGAGGGTGACATAAATGGAGGTGTTAGGGGATGACAGAAGAACAACTAGAACCCTACATACACCATGTTAAATAGAACTCATTATATATATATATATATATATATATATATATATATATATATATATATATATATATATATATATATATATAAATAATTTGAATTGTTAGCATTGATATGTTCTTTGTGTGATTTGCATTTAGATAATTGTGTATGCATGTTAATTGTGTGTTAGTTCAAATTTATGCCTATGTGTAATTAATCTCGTGTGATTGCATTGTGGTTGTTTTACATAGATTTGACGTATAATGTTACTATGTGTTTATGTCATGATTCATGATTATTAATGCTTTTCAAGAATACAAATTTACATGATTAGTACTTAGTTACTATTGCATCTAGCCTAACCATCATGTCTTATTAATGTTTGAGAACATTGACATATTATCATTATGATAATCAGGAATATCATTATATGGTTTAACATCTTAATACGAATAGATAACAAAAGACATTAGATCATCTATATATGTAGTAATAAATAATGATTATGTTATGATATTATTAGGATTGATATAATAATTGTTCGAAATACCAATTAATGTCAAAAGAATATTAGTGACTCTATATTAATCATATTATCCTTAAGTCATATAATCATTTACCTATACTAAATTAGTAACAAATAAAACAAATATGTTATAAATAGCATTTGTAATGTATTGTGTTAAAATTAGCAAATTATATTGTAATGGATTTTTATAAATAGGAAATAAAACATATTAGGTAAGGAGTGAGTAAACTTAGGAAAAAAGAAAAATACAAAAAGAAATAAAACATATTTTTTAGTTTTTTGGCTTTAGGCGAATAGAGAAAAGATGGAAAGCTTGACGGTTTATGAAAAAAATTGGAGAAAAATAGAAACGTATGGAGCCTTTACTTGTATAAGGTTATTAATAAAAAGGCAAATTAGAGGAGGCACAGAGTGTGTGGAACATAGAGTAAAGAAGGATAAAGAGCATAGCATTGAAGAGAGGAATTATGGATTGTGTCATTCTAATTTAGACGCTTTCACAAGATAAGTGGCATCTTGAATTTCATTGTGAAGTTCATGAAATCTAAGATATAGTTATATATAATCTATACATCAATGTTTTACTTAGAACTGTGTATATTATTAAGTCATGTGAGTAAAATAGGAACAAATGAAGATCATTAGTATATTATAAACTGTGAACTTCTATGTGCATATACAACGAGCCTTGACCTATAAAAATGTATATAGACTTGGTGTACATTTTGTATAACATGAAGTCTAAATAGGACAAATCAACATAGGAGTGCATGGGTATTTTTTACTATAAAGTTTGATTATAAATTAGTATTTAATATTTTGTGGATTGTGAACATTTGTCATTCCAAACTAGTGATGAAAATAGGTTTATACAAAGGTTTTTATAAATCAAATTGGCGATATACAAATGGACTGTGTAATTAGGTCATTATAAAACTATAGAGATATTTATACTAGGTTAATTTGTGCCATAAAACCATGAGAATATAATTGTGAATGGACTGTGTTTTCTTACCTTTGAAATTGTATATATGTAAAAATTAGACTGTATGTATAAAGAATGGCATAGATGATTAAAAATGATTTGAGGTTATATATATACATCTAAAAATGACAATGAAGAAATTATGTGAAAAAAAATAGTGATATATGTATACCAATCTGAGGATAATATTGTTCATGTATAGTGAATCTATACAATGTATAGCGAATCTATTACAATGATAATAGACTACACATAAAACAATGAATTATATATTATGTCAAGCTCCTAAATATGAGCAATCCTAAATGCAATCTATATATATGTATATATTATGCCATGATATTTAGTATAATATGTATAGTTTACATTAAATACATCAGCGCTAAATACAACTAATAAGTCCACTATATATATGAATAAACTAGCTATGTTACATTAGTCAAATATAATAATAAATTGGTTATGATATTAAATTGATTTAAATTAGTTCTAAACTGGCTCAAATTATTACGGGATATTAAATGTAGATTTTGTGTGATTTCAAGCAATGTTACACATCAAATCATCAATATAATTATGAATAAGGAAGTTATAATAGATGAAGTCCTTGATTTGAATTGTAAATGACTATTAATATTATATATTGCTCGAGTGCCTCAATGCGATACATATTAAGAATATATTTAGAGGTACAAGTGCTCGTATATATGGAATATATTGACATGAAGATTTAAGAACTTGTATGCATATATCATATATATTAGTACATTAGAAGGTGTGCTTATATTTATAGTTTTATTGTCTGTTAAAACCAAGTTATAGATTAATGAATAAAATAACACTATTTATATATGCATACCATCCCTTTAGAAATGTAACAAGTTGTTTAAATAAAAGAATATCTTTTCGTTAGATTTATGACTTTATTTATTATGACTACCTATTAAAATTAAGTAGTGTGTACATGAAAATGATGGACTATAATATTATTGCTTGTCATAGAATGTACTATATATTTGAATCTACTTACAAAAATTAAAAATATGCAGTCTAAATATAGATTATACCTAAGTGGTATAAATTGTACTTGTTAAGCTTATTATTTAAGTGACAAATAATAAAGTGGAGATTCATTCATATGTTTGATGGATTAAATGTATGTATTTTGATTATTCATGTGTTTAGCATGTTTTATGCCTACTAGTAGAAAGTGATTTATATGAATTTGTTGACTATATTTATATTAATCAAATCTCATATTATTGATACTAAATAAGTAGTGAGATGGACTTCACTAGCTTATTAACATCACCAATGCTAGATGAAGGTAATCCAATCAAATGGTGTGTATGAATTTGATTGATCATAAAGATCAATAACTATTAAAAACTTTGGCCAAAATAATGTTAGTTAAACATTATCATTTCATATGTATTATTTACATATTTGAGCGATATCATGTTCGCATGTATTTCTTTATAATACAGCTCATATTCTCAGAAATCATACAACACACGGGTACTAGCTTATCTCTTTGAATTCCTACACTATCACTATATACTCATCCATGAAGGGAGGTCCATTCCATGATGGGAGATTGTGTGGAAGATCGGTGGTCCGTGGTTGGTGTGAAAAAGTGTTTGGATGATGCTCTCCCTCTCCACAACAGTGCTTATTTAGAGACTACATTTGAAATTATCATAGATATTGGAGTTTGAAAACTCATGCTCCATGTAGACTTGTGTCTTGTATTATACTTATTATTATTGAAACATTATCCATGATGAGATGTAATTATTTACTCATTGTACATTGTTAAAAATAGTTGTATGATTGTACAAGTCGTGACTGAAAATCTATAATTAATTTCTATATTCATTTATGTTTTGTTTCATTTGATGATAGTGATCAATGATAAATAAATGTTACATGTTGTTTTATAGGTTAACATGTTTGGTGTGTTAGACTTAGATCACTAGTTAGATTCTCGTGGTAAAATCTAATGAAAGAATACATTGATTTAATTAAAAAAAATCACGTTATTCTAAGTACATCCCAGTGGAGATGTTACATTTCCTAATATAATCAATACCACAAGTTACTCATGTGACTCTGTATAATATACCCCATGAGATGATGTCTACCACATGTCAGGATATGTGATTATATGCACATTGTTCTACTTTGAAGCATTTTAGTTTGGCATGGATTGCTAAAGATTTACAAGTGTTGGTTGGGCATTATTACAAATTTATTCATGTTAGAGTTATGTCCATTCATTATAATGACATTACTATCAATTAGGTCTTGGATCTTGATGGACAATTATATGTACTTATTTGTTATATGCCCTAAAGCACGATGTTAGGGCCCCTTTGTCCTAAGAATTTTTTTTGTAATTGTTGTTATAAATAAAGGTATAAACACATTTACTCTATAAGTTGTCCCTTGAGCTAATTGTAATAATCCCATATTCATGGGAAGTAGTAGTCAAACAATATAAAATTAATTTTAACAAGAGGTTAGAATAGTGGAAAGGTATCCAAAAATTGTATTATATTGAGCTTTCTCAAAGAAGACTAACTCGTTGAAGAGGCCATAAATATTATAATAAAATTATGATCTTTTCTTTAATGCAATATAATCATCTTCCAGTTCAATCATAATATTATTTATTTATGTATACGATTTTTTTTAATCTATTGTAGGAATGTTCATATCATCTAGTATCAAATCTCTTTCTAGATCCATTTTCTATAGCAATTTTAGAGTTTTAGGGATCTCTACTACTTCCACTGTATGCTCTCACCTTGCCCAATCAAGATATTGGTGATCAAAAAGTGGTAGGATGGTGGAGGCACTAACATTTTTTGCTTCAAATTTGCCCAATTTTTTTCATCTCTCTTTTCTTTTAGGTTATAAACTATGTCTTAGAATTTTTTAAAATAATAGAAAGTTGTCATTTTATGCTAAGTGGTTATTATTTTTACCTAAAATATATGGAGTTAATGGTTATGCCCCAATACTCAAGCCATTATATAATACTATATATGGACTTGTGATTCCACATAACTTTAGGTATATCAAAAGACCCCCTAATTATTTCTGCAGCTTAGCTATAAGAAGCCTTTGGCCATCTATTACCTGTGGTGCACCAATAAGTGATTTGCCCCAAACAATTACTCATAATTGGCCTTGGAGATGAGATAGTGGAATATGGGTAAGGTTACCATTCATAGTTGGTGATTTGAAACATTGATCCAACACTATTTATGAATGCGATGATTTTGAATGTGATCCCACAGCTCAAACACACCTTATAACAACTTCCTCCATTTTTTTCCAACTATGTTTAAGCTAGGCAATCTAGAGTTGGCTAAAACCATTAGTAGTTGATCTCCCCCCAGAATAGTCACAGTCCTAAGCACAAAGCAAAATATAAAGAGTTTAGAGTAGAGTTCATAGAGTATTAGTCTACCAAACAATAGTTTATAGCATCTCAAGTTGAATCAGTGGTAGAACAAGGTGACATTTTTTTCTAGGTTACTGCAATGTCAAAACAAGCCAACAACTTCTTTTGTGTTAGTTATTTTCCAAACAATAATAAATACAAAAATTCTGACTGAATTTTTTCCCTACATGGAGTTTTTTAGTTAAAAAAAAGCTTGGATTTTTTTTTTAATTTGATAAAATTATATTGTTACAATTATCTCATCGAATTGATCAATTTAACATATAATTTTAGTCATTCTTTTCTGGAACCCTAACAACCCTTTAGTAATGGTAGTCACAACTAGGCCTAGAGCCAAGGCGATGGATCAAGACAAGACCACATACGAGAAGTAGTTGTTGACCTGTAATCCCAAATCACTTATCTAAAATGATGCATAAAAGGCCTCAATGCTAAAAATGTCAAACTCACACATAGATCAATGTTGACTAGCATTCAAAAAGTAGTTTCTCATCAAGAACCAATCCATGTTGTTCAAAATTAGACCTATTAAACTTTCATGGCACTGAACCTACCATATTGATTTACCATTCAGAATAGTATTTCATCTTACATAATACATTGGGGGTAAACAAAGTACCCATCACCTCCTTTCACTTAGAAAAGGAAGTCGTCCAATGGTACCAATGGTATTAAAAATCTCATGAAGAACCTAATTGGGATCATTTTTTCAAACTTTTGTTGGTCCTATTTGATTGTAATGACTATGATTATTTCACAGGAGCCTTGACCAAACTTTGACAAATTGGAATGGTGCCCGAATATCAATCTAGATTTTAAAAAAAAAGAAAACAAAATCGAAGGGTTAAACAATGATTTTTTCAAGATTTGTTTCATCGATGGTCTCAAAGATACAATACACACTAGGTTCAATATGTTCAAGCCTCAAAACATGATGGAATATTTAGGGGTTGGCCAAACTCGCATAAGATAATATCACATCCAAGCATCAATTTTCAAAATTTATTTCCTCCAAACCATCTGCATGACAATGATCTATCACAAACCCTCCTATAATAGTGATGCCCATTAAATTTTTGACAAGGGTATAAATGCATGATCGGTGTAAAAAAGAGTTGTATTATAACTAAAATGATAAATTCACCTGGGTCCACAAATGCATATAATAAAAGTTATATTTTCTAGATGTCGAATCATCACCATTTATTAATGAATGGGAGGATGTTCTAGATTCCCACGGTGAAGAAAAATAACCAAAATTCAAAGAACCCAACACCATAGAGTCGTATACGAATATTTTTATGCATGACATGGCAGTGTAACCACTTCTTAAACTATGAGAGTAAAAGGGGACTTTAAGAAACACCCCCATCACTATTCTAATTGAATTTGATAGCACACATAATTTCATTAATCCTTAGCTAGCCAAACATGTTAATTGTTTCATGCACCTGTATTCTAGTTTCCATGTTATGATTACCGATAGAGGAACATTGCATTATAAAGGCAAATGTCACAATGTTCATATTTATGTGGGGGATTATTACCTCAAAACAAATATTTTTGTTTTGCCCTTGGGTAGATGTGATGTGGTTATTGGGGCTTTAACATTGCACACTCTTGGACCTATTTTGTGTGACTTATCATAACTATGGATGCAATTCTCAGATGATGGCCAAAATACACACTAAAAGGCTTCCTGCCAAGATCTACCAGTGTCATCAATTCCCATTGCATGGAAAAGTTCCTCAAAAAAGGCTCACATGTGATCATTGCTCAATTTTTCTCTCTTCAACTCAGCTCATCTTAATATTCTAGCTTGCCTAATAACTTGAAAAATGTTCTAGTAAAACATGCATTGGTATTTGAGAGACCAAAAAGATTACCACCTCATTGACTAGAGGACCATCACATTCACTCCTTCCAAGTAGTGTACCTCCAAACATTCAGCCATACCTCTACCCTTTTACCCAAAAGGTAAAAATTAAAAAGTTTGTTCCAAGTAGGAGTAATTCATCCAAACATAAGTCCCTACTCTTCCCCAAACCTACTCTTACACAAAAAATATGGATCTTGGTGACTTTGCATTGACTTTTAAGAACTAAAAAACTCGCTATCCAAGATTTGACACAATATTCTATATAAATTTCATGCATCACCTTCATTTGGTTATTTAGGTTTCCTAAAAACCTATGAATAGGTTCATCACAATCTCTTTTGACAAGGATTTAAGCAAGCTATCAAGATTTTTTTTAAGAGTACGATACATGTCAATGGAAAAAATTGCATGCCATATACGATCACTAGATACAATCACCATCTACCATCTCATCGATGGCTCACTTGTAAAATATAAGTTTCCTCAGTGGCCTTGTAACCTTTATTTCATTTGGACCCAACCATAAGCCACAGGATCCTCAAGTCTCCTTTAGAAATGTTGACCAACTAGTCACTCTATAATAATGTGCTCCTAGGCCTAGACCTGGAGCAAAGGATTGTGCCCAATATTGTGGCCCCTCTGATAAATGATCATGTGTAAATCATGATAGAGCTGAGCTAATGACACGAGACCCCATGCAAAGCAAGTAGTGTAATCATACATGTATCAGACCACACATATAACCTTGATATGAAAGAATCCCCTATTCTTATCAGGTAGTAAAAGGCCATTGATATGAGCCATCAGGATCAACACCTCTTGAGGCATTAAACCCTATGGTGGAGGTGTTGTTACTCCCAAAACAATCTCTAAAGGCCAAGCTAGGTCTTCCAAAGCATCAATGTCAATAAATCCCTCTACAATCACTAGATCTGTCACACTAATAAGATCCTCTAAAATTATTATCCTACCCTTCGACATCCAATAGATATACTAACCTTGAATAGGCACTCGTAAAAACCTGTGCACATCCTCTAAGGTCACAATGGCCTCCCCAGTAGGTAGGTGGAAAGTAGAAGTCTCTAAATAGCAACACTCTACTAGCACTGACAAATACACATGATCTACTCAAATCACTGGTAGCTAGGTTGAATTTCTACCCTCTTGGGCCTATTTTTTATCCTTCTTTCTTCATGAGAGGCTCATTTTTGCATTGTTTACCGATTTTTTGAGCCATTTTCTTTTAATTACTATGATTTCAACCTCTTTTGGTGAAACACATGTTTATTTCTTCTATTTGAGGGCTCGTCTGTCGAATATAATGTTTTTGCTCTCCCTTTGAGAAGGCATCATGGGTCTCCCAAACATTGTTTGGGGTGTTTTCATTGTTCTTGGTGCATTTCTTGGGGAAATTGGACACTTTATGTTGTTTTATTTTCAGTTTGTGCTGGCTTATTTCAATGAATGTTGTTTGTTTCCCTTTTTTGTTGTCACCTCAACTTAGTCCACAGTGTTGATAGGGGCATCATCATGGTGCTTCTTATTACGCAGTTGTACTTGAGTCTATTCATTAGCATATGTCAGCATTTCCATCATGGTTTTTATCATTGGTATGATGTTATCATTAGTCTAGCGGATCGGGGGTCGGTCCTTATGAACATTATAAGTTGGTCATCATGGTCATTTATATCATGGTGCATATTATTTTAGTGTTATATCAAAAATCTAAACATTAGAAGTCTAATTGGTAATGCTATAATAAGATCTCTCCTTGTCTACTATCCCCCCAACCAAGTCATCACGTCATCTACCCTATTGGGTAGAACCTTTTGAGACTGATCGATGATCAAATCTACTCTACTGGGGTACCATAATTATAAATCAACCAAAAGTGCCCTTTTTGGGGCCAATTTATTACTATTTTCCTCAACCATTGTAACCTAATGAGTACCTGCATTAGCTCCTTTGGGTTAATCTAAAATATGCATTAATTTCATTCTTCTTTAGTCTCTTTTTTGAGAACCCATGAATGTCCTTCATCCCCACTTGCCCTCTCGAGGGGCATCATGGGTCACTGGTTATTTCTTCAGCAAAATTTTCATTTTTTTCTTAATGACTTTTTCATTCTTTGAGAAGACGTTATTGTGCCTAGTGTCTCACAATGCCTTCTCAAACAAGGGCAAAATGTAGATATCTAATTCTCACCACGGTTGTGTCAAAATTGCAAGTCTAAATGACTTCCTGTAATAATGCATAAATTGGACCAAAATCACCAAAATGCTTTGATTCATCCACACATGTCATGTGCAATTCTTGATTTACGTCAATATGTCCTTAAATGGGGCATTATCTTGTATGCAATCATTATATTTTTTTAATTCATCTCCAATTAAATTGTGACCTAATAAATTGACATTTTCGAACAATAGTGCATGACAACTAATCAAATATAAGAATTACAAAAGGTCTGATCTGATTCACTTAACTAATTAAATCCAATTAAATGCTTAAGTGAAAAATCCATATCAAATTAGTTAATATCTAATTTTGGAAAATGAAAATTCAATAAATATCTAGAAAGGTGACATCATCATGACATCATTGATTACAAAGTAAAAAATACAAGCCATGCTTAATAAATGTGATAAATAGCTTATTCGTGCAAGCCATGCCTATTAATTACTCCCTTCTTCTAAAATATTAATTGCAACGTTAATGACATTTGGTATCCAAAGTTGAATCAATCTTGGACCACACATCTTGATCTTGTGATGGATGGTCTGTATCATTTTAGGAAAACTATAAGTACAAGGGCCTCCATGAATAATTATCAAGCTTCATTGTGCAAATATATAATGCCAAAATCATGCTAAAAGCTTCACCATTTCTTCATCCTAATTGATCAAAGACATTTGTGGACAAGGGGAGATGCCATTAGAATGAACAAAGTGCATCGTTAAAGATTCCTACTTCACAAACCGAGCACAAACATTTACAAAACAATTGCTAGGTGGGGTCTTCAAGGAAGGTAAATGTCTTGTTTATCTTCTTTCATTGATTTCCTTGTCTAGTGATCCTAGCTCACCATAGAAAGCAAGCATAGAGTGTTAACTTTTGAACTCATTATGGATTTCATTCACTTACGTTGTATTAACCCTCTTTGTTTCTTGTTCTACAATAAGAACATGATATTTCAACAATAAAAGGAAAACAACTTAGTGCAAAGAAATGAGGACTAGGAAATTTGTGCACATCTTTCCATATTACTCTATTATTCCTTTTATTGATTCAACTACATACAAATGTTTATGTTGGAATGAGTTTTTATTGTACAAAACATTCTAAAACATTTCAACATACATTGGTGTAAGTAAAGAAGAAATTGTTGCACATTGGGAACTTATTATAATAACTTGCCATGCATGGCATATTGACAGAACGAATACATAAACTAAAGGCACTACTAAACAAAGAGTGTGATATTGACATGCAGGAAGAAGGCCAAATCGAAATGGAACTACAAGAATGGGAATTGTTGTCCTACTTGCACCCATCAAACATTGTACAAATAACTAGCCTTGACATGCTTGAACTCCATGACTTCAATAACAACTACAATTGGAACGATAAAGAAGTTTTAATCATGTTATAGGGAACATCCCCACAATTTATAGAGTTGAAGCTCATTGACACCAACATTCTAGAAGATGTGTGTTCCATCCAACCATTACCAATTGATAAACAACAAATTGCCTTAAAAATTATTCTAGCCTATGTTGATAAAAATGGACAAGTTCCCCCACTGAAGATGATTATTTAAAGAACAACACGTAAAGTTAAGTCATACTTGATTGAAAACAACAAGTGCGCCCTACATGGACTCACAAGTAGAAATAAGTCTCCCTTGTGTCTCCTTGCTCTAAGAGGGATAACAACATTAAACATAAATGCATCAACTACACGATCAAGGCTTAAAATTCCTATACAATAAATGGAGGCTCTAGAGAGACAACCACTGCGAATTTTACAAGAAATAATGCGACACATAGAATACATTCTCATTAATGAAATGAGCTTCATAGGCCAAAAAACATATCATCAATATTAATAACCTATTGCAGGAGGCCTTCCCTCAACATAATAACATGGATTTTTGTTTAGTCGTGATTATAGATTCTCCTCCCCATTTGAAGACGATGAAGAGGATTTGAAGACATATGTAGGGTGGGTTGAGCGGATTGAGTGCCTAGCCTAAAGGTTGCATAAATGCCCTCAGAACCCTATATCTATTATGTTCATTATCACTCACACCCACATATAAATATGTGGCCATTTATGCCCCTCTCCCTATTGATCAACTAGTTAGTGGAAATCCCATAAATACCACCTTGCTTGAGGTTCCTCTGTTATACATAACCCTACTATCTTATTGTTAGATGAACCCACTTTTGCATTAGAAAACACAACAAATTTAAATGTGGTGAAAATGGTACATTTCATCGCCAAACACACCCACAATCATATCATACAAATTTCATACAAATTTATACTTTTAACATGTACACCCAACAATTTTATGTCAATTTCAATGAATTTTCTGCATTCATATCACATGATCTTTCAAAAGTTCCATGACAAAGCTACTAAAACAATAAATACAGTTAGTCTCCTATCATTTTCAAACTCTAGAGACACTGACTCTTTCTAAATTTTCTAACTTTTTCAACTTTGTTGAAAATTTGCAACATTTTGAGGAGGAAGTCCTCAAAATAAAAGACGGCAACATAATGGTATATAAATCTGAGTTGTCACTTTAGCAATTTAGTCAAGAGAGGTACCTAGAAGGCTTTTTGCCCAATGTGACATAGGTCAACAATTATAAAAGTTATTTTAATAAATATTTATTCCACGTTCTTTATGTGGGAGGGGGGGACGGAATTGCTAGTTTTGCATTCATTTGTCCAAGGAGGTCAAGTTTTGGCATTTAGTCAAAATTTCCGTCAATTGCGGTCAACTTTATAAGGAAAAGTAGGTACCTCAATAATTAACCGTAACGGGGGAATAATAAGCTCACATCACACCCGCAAGAAAGATAATTAACGGCAGCCGACCTTTTTATTCTACCGCAAGTAAACATGCGGACGTACTGACACCAACAAGATTTCGCTCCACAATTTCCGTATTTCACGTCAACTAACAGATAACAGTTTGCCTGTGAACGCCCACGCAAATTCACAAGTTGCACCGCAAACACTAGTATTTATTGTCGCCGACGGCAAACTCCTAACGCTTTGCAGTTTTAACATTTACGCAGCAACGCCTCCGCTTTTAGACGGCCGCAGCGGAACGACGGTCGCGGGTTCGAGTCTCCTAAAGCAGGAATGCGAGAGAGATAAAAGTGAATGGGCCCGGGACGCCGGGCGGCGAAGGTGATGTCCGAACTGCAAATGAATGATCTATTTTCGTCGCGTGGATAGCGCCTCTACTAAAATTAGCGTTCAGCTTAATTAAAAATGAATCCGTTCGTTAGCCGTGCCTCCCTGGGTTTCTCGTGGTTAGTAAGTCTGTTCTTTTTAAGGTTTACGATGCCAGAGGGTTTGATTAGGGTCTGTAAGATAATTTACAGTACTCTTTAAGATCTGTAAGTTAACTTACAGTATTTTCATGTACCGATCATATTTAATTGCATTTCGTATTAAATACGAGTTTGATTAGGGTCTGTAAGATAATTTACAGTACTCTTTAAGATCTGTAAGTTAACTTACAGTATTTTCATGTACCGATCATATTTAATTGCATTTCGTATTAAATACGAAATGTACATTTATTTTCATGTATCGATCGTATTTAACTTTCAAATACAAAACGTACATACTTAATGGCTACAGTTTGCATATTTATTTACTGTACATATTTATTTGCTATAGTATCAGAACTTATAACGTAAATATGGGGAGTACATACTTACTGGCTGGAGCACCAGAACTTATAAGAGGAAAAGTACAAATGACGTGTTGTAAAAATTATTTGAACTTGATTACGTGGAAAGTACAGATGACGTGTTAAAAGCACGACTCCGTTAATTCACGCCACGATTAATTGGCGCGGCAGCAGTCGGGGTAAACTGCAGGTTAGGGAACCCTACCTAGAATGCGAACCGGGTTAACCCCAGGTGCGTCTGTTGTCTGCCACGCTACTGTGCGTTTTCATGCGCTTTTTTTTTCTGCCATGTACAGTGCGGTTTGGTTGCTTTTGCTGCAAAAGAAGATGATGAAACAATTCCACAATTGATGAAGGAATGCAGGAAAACTATCGATTTTGATCATCTATGAAGCTTGTTACAGATTTCCGACCATTATTTATTCTCTTCCTTTTTACTTTCCCTTTGATTTGTTTGATTCTTATCATTTTTTCAAGACCCGAAAAATTTGTCCGTCGTTTGAAGCTCCGTAGCGGCGGCGATCCGGTAGTGATCGTTGATCTGTTTTGTGAAGGATCCGTGGATTGTCGTTCGATTATTTGCAGAAAAGAGTTATTGTTATTTAGCTTCCTCAATCCAAAACCTTGGGCCAAGCGTTTCAAGGACGACATTAGAGAATGTCTTTGTTCAGAAAGCTTTTCTACAGAAAGCCGCCGGACGGACTTCTCGAAATTTCCGAGCGAGTTTACGGTACGGTTCCCGATCACTGAATTTATTTCAATTGAATTCTCCTTTTTTTGCGCAGGTTGATTTTGTCAATGAAAACAATGCGAAAAAAAAAATCCGCATAAATAATGAAAATCACGATATTCTGCCTCCCTGTGTTGCCAGACCGTTAATTCTCAATTAATACTGAAAATCCTTAAATGTAGGCCTCTGTAAATGATAGGATTTCGTTTCTTTCAAGGTTTATGGATTCGAAGAGCAAACTTTAAACGCAGACTTAAATGTCTCTTTCGTTTCGTTTTGTTTTTGGGTTTGAAGTTCAATTTTGGGCCGTGCAGTTTTTGATTCCTGCTTCTCAACGGATAATATGGAGGAGGGGGCTTATAAGGTGTACTTGGCAAACATTGTCAGGCAGTTACATGACCAATTTAGGGATTCTTCATTCATGGTATTTAATTTTAGAGAAGGGGAAAAGCAAAGCCAGCTCACAGAGATTCTGTCTCCGTATGATATGACTGTAATGGACTATCCCAAGCAATACGAGGGGTGTCCCCTGCTCTCACTTGAAATGATCCACCATTTTTTGAAGTCAAGCGAGAGCTGGCTAACCTTAGATCAAAAACACAATATATTGCTAATGCATTGTGAAAGTGGAGGGTGGCCTGTGCTGGCTGTTATGCTGGCCGGTCTTCTTATTTACTTAAAACAGTATACCGTGGAGCTAAAGGCATTGGATGCAGTTCACAGACAGGCACCTAGGGAACTTCTGCAGCAGTTATGTCCATTGAATCCTGTACCTTCTCAGCTCAGGTATCTTCAATACATATCAAGAAGGAATATTGGGACAGAATGGCCCCCTCTTGACAGGGCCTTAACTTTGGATTGTCTCATGCTTAGAATCGTCCCCAACTTTGATGGTGAAGGAGGATGCAGACCCATTTTGCGAGTTTATGGCGTGAACCCCTTTAGTGGCGATGATCGGGCATCTGAACTGCTCTTTTCCATGGGAAAGAAGAATAAGAATGTTCGATATTACTCGCAGGTATCAATAGTTTAATTCCGAAGAGGCTATCCCAGTCAGTTTGGTGTTTAACTTACTCTTACAGTTTCCATTTATTAATTAAGAAGGATAATGGTGTGCATCATTATATGGGTAAAAGCCTAACTTATTTGAAACTGAGATAGGATTTATTGGTTTCAAATATGCTTCTCACTGGTATTGGTTTGGGATCATGTAATTTGTTATAGGCTAACAATTTATGTTGTTATGGGAATGGATTTCTAGCAGTAGACATATAGATTTAGAGTGTATGTTAGACTGGTGATGGCAAGTTCAAATGGCATGTTGGACTGAATCTACAATACTACTGACTTTCTGTCTATGCATTGACTTCAAAGTTTTTCATTGCAGGCAGATTGTGATATTGTTAAAATTGACATTCGCTGTCATGTGCAAGGCGATGTCGTTATTGAGTGCATCGATTTAGATGCAGAATTAGGAGAGGAAGAAATGATGTTTCGGGTTATGTTTAACACGGCATTCATTCGATCCAATATTTTGATGCTTAACCGGGATGACATCGATACTTTATGGAATGCAAAAGACCGATTTCCAAAGGATTTCAGGGCAGAGGTGTGCATTCTACCTCCTCCTTTAATGGAATTGATTGTATGTTAGACATCAATAACTACGATATGTGTCACGTGTACTTTGATAAACTTATGATACTGGATTGGGGTTTCATGGATGAACAGGTACTTTTCTCTGACATGGATACTACTGCATCGCTACTCAATGTAGCAACGCTGGGGGGAGAGGAAAAACAAGGTCTGCCAGTGGAAACATTTGCTAAGGTGCAAGAAATATTCAGCAATGTTACTTGGATTAATGGCAAGGAGAATGCTGCAATTCGCATACTTCAGCAGATAACGGCATCAAATGTTCTTCAAGAGAATCAGGAGACACAGGTGAAGCAACAGACAGAGGTGAAACTGCAGACACAAAACAAACAAGGGGACAATCAAGAGAAAATCATACAGTCTGGTTCACACAATTTGTTATCTTCACAGCAAGAGGAAGAGAAGCAAGAAATGCATCAGAACCAAAAGAAACAAGTGGGGAATCAAGATAAAGCCTTACCTTCTGATTCAAATTGTTTGATGTCACAACCACAAGAGAAGCAGGAGGATAAACAAGAGAAAATATTATCTTGTGACTTAAATAATACATTGCCTTCGCCTAGCAAGGCTACATTGGTGCAATATTTGTTTCCAGAAGAAGAGGACTTAAATTGGAAGGAACTCCAAAACTCACGTTTAGTACCTGGGCAGCCAAAGGTTTTAAGTCCATGGACACAAACACCTTTGTTACCAAATAACATTGCTGATTCTAATGCTCCACTGCCCCCATCTCTACCTCCTCCATCCAGATATCATAGTGCACCAGCAGCTCTTGGAATTCGTGCTGTATTGCAATTACGTGCTGCAAATAGAAATACAGCAGAAGTATGTGCAACTTCTGCCCAAAACCCTGTACATGGGATATCTTCCAATCGGCATCCATTACAGCCTAGTTTCATTGTTCCTCCCTTGCCATCACCTTTCCCACAATTACCTCTGTCAGGGATGGATGCCTTCCTGTCATCTTCCTCAACGACTTTCAAGACTCAAATGCCATTTGCAGATCCTCCTCCTCAACTTGGAAGCAGTCCTATGGTACACACTCCTACACATCCCCAAAATTCACCCGTAGCCCCTCTCTCTCCTGTTCAGTCAGGAACTAATACAGCAGCAATCCCTACTGCTCCACCTTACTCTTCCTCTCCCCCACCTCGCTTTGAATCCCCTGCTTCTCCACCTCCATCTCCTTTCCCTCCCTCTTCTGGACCACCACCACCTTCTCCTCCTCGTTTGGGCACTCTTGCCCCAGCAGCAGCAGCAGCACCTCCTCCCCCACCTCCACCCCCTCCTCGTTTGGGCACTCTTGCCCCACCACCACCACCATCACCACCACCACCTCCTCCTCCCCCACCTCCACCCCCTCCTCGTTTGGGCACTCTTTCCCCTCTGCCACTGCCCCCAGCTAGATCTGCAATTGCTGCACCCCTTCGTCTGCCTGCCCCTCCACCTCCTCCACCCCCTCCTCCTCCCCCTCCAAGATCTGGAACTGCTGCTCCCCCACCACCTCCTCCGCCCCCTCCAAGATCTGGAATTGCTGCTCCCCCACCACCTCCTCCGCCCCCTTCAATATCTGGAACTGCTGCACCACCACCACCTCCTCCTCCCCCTCCAAGATCTGGAACTGCCGCACCACCCCCACCGCCTCCCCCTCCTAAATCTGGAACCGCTACACTGCCACCACCTCCTCCCCCTCCACCTCCTAGACCTGGAACTGTTGCACCACCACCTCCTCCTCCCTTACCCCCTGGAGCTGGTGTTCATAACCCTCCTCCTCCTCCTCCACTGCCACTGTCTGCGCACGGTCGGGGAGCACCACCACCTCCTCCTCCTCCTCTTGGAGGACGTAACATCCCTCCACCACCACCAACACTGCCAAGTGGGAAAACGTCAAATGGTACTATTAGTCCATTTCCTGGTCAAGCCCTACGAGCGTCCGCACCGCCACCTCCTCCTCAGGGAAGAGGGCGTGTATCTCCAGGCTTTGGATCGCCTTCTCCTGCAACACCTAGACGGTCATCATTGAAACCATTGCATTGGATCAAAGTTACTAGGGCAGTGAAGGGAAGCTTATGGGCGGAGGCTCAGATATATGATGAAGCAACCATGTACTTCTCTAAGCATCCTCTCTTGTTATGTTCCTATTTCATTGACATTTAGAGCATTATGGTTTTGACTCTTCAGACTAGTTTCAAGTATTTCAGAAATTCTCTTTGAATAAGAATAGACTTTATGAATCTGTGTCAGGCCACCAGAATTTGACATGTCAGAACTTGAGAGTCTGTTCTCTGCCGCCATGCCAACTTCTGTTAATGGCAGCTCAGAAAGATCAGGAGGATGTCGTACAGCCCGAGGAGCTAAATCAGATAGGGTGCATTTGGTAATGTGTTCCTGTGCGCGTATGATGCATTTCTTTTCCCTTTTTGGCTTTTGATCCAATTTGCCTTTTGCATTGCCTTTTTAATTTTTTGAGTCCCTAACTTAAAAGCATATGCCAATTTATAGGCTCATCAAAGTGTCCAAACATTTTATGTACAAATTTATGATAACCTCTTTCTTCTTTCATGGAGGACAGAATTATAAAAGTAGCCCTTCGAATAAATATTTGGACCCCAGAACATGCTTCTTGGAAACTGTCGGTGATGAAAACATTGCTTTTGGGCAGCATAATGCATTTACTTAAGTGGACAATATAAGCATGATATGACCTTTGCAAAGGTTTGGGTTCAGAAATACATTCTTTGAAGATTGCTAGCCTTACTACGCATAATTGTAATGGATAATTATCATATCCGTGAGTTTGCCAGTCTTCAATTGCTTTTATAGTTGAAGTAGTAGTTTTGTAAGCACAAGAGAAAATTTGACTTACGTGCTTTAGTAGTACTATTTCTATCTCCTTTAAGTTGAATATGTATGATTAGGACGAATTGGAAAAATGTGCTTATGCAAGAAACATTATGGTTAGCAGGTTCTTTAGAATCTTTAACATCATAAACAGGGAGAGGATTTCCACCTTTTAGCTTCAAATGCAAATGCATGTTTTTAGAAGATTTATAAAGGTGTTAGTTAAAAATTAAAATAATTGCTTTTTAGTATTTGATGAGAAAATTAGTTAAAAATTAAAATAATTGCTTTTTAGTATTTGATGAGAAAACTATGTAAATGGTAAAAGATTTTCATGGCAGTTAGAATTAGAATTCTATGCTAAACAATTTTGTACTATTTTCATGCTATAACAGCATTTGATTACATGGATGTATGCAGGTTGATTTAAGAAGGGCTAATAACTGTGAAATTATGCTTACTAAGGTCAAGATGCCACTGCCTGATGTATTGGTAAGCTATTTAATACCTAATTTGAATAAATATTGCAATCATTTTTGTGTCTTTTTGTCTTGGGCTAGGCAATGGTTTGTTTATTCCGACAATCAAGATGACTGCAATCAACCTCTTATTGGAAGTATAAACATGTTCTTTTTGTTGTGCCACTAGATGAGATTGGGACCCTACTTTCCTAGTGTCAAACTCTCACATGACAACATTCGATAGTTGCTTTAATTTTGAATAATAATCATATGCAAACCTTAGAATTCTTTTCCTGCCAATGTTATTACACAAAACTAAAAAACTCTAATAAACCTGAACCCAAACTGTTATTTTCCATGGTGTTGTTGTTTTCCATCATACTGGCATGAACTGCTGGTGTCTTGAGTTCGTAAGTTGTCAATGCAAATGTATTTTC
Source organism: Torreya grandis (assembly GCA_037957365.1). Lineage (NCBI taxonomy): Eukaryota > Viridiplantae > Streptophyta > Pinopsida > Cupressales > Taxaceae > Torreya > Torreya grandis. The sequence goes on along the minus strand of JARHVA010006491.1, from coordinate 322,730 downwards.
TCTCAACTGGAAATCTCTATCAAGTACTTATTACCTTAGGAGTTCATTAGGATGATATTTTTCAAGTTTCCCTTAGGAGTTCATTAGGATGATATTTTTCAAGTTTCATTCCAATCTTCCTCTTTTTTTTACATCTACAATTATTTGCAATTTTGTATTCTAAGCGGGCTCATGACTGATTTGGATTTGAAAAATTCATATAGGTTGACGCCACAGTAGAAGCTCTTATTCCTTTTTTGTTTATCTGATTTAGACATGTTTTATTCTTTGGTCACAGAGTGCAGTATTGGCTTTGGATGATACAATCTTAGATGTTGACCAGGTAGACAACCTCATAAAGTTTTGCCCAACAAAGGAAGAAATGGATCTCTTGAAGGTGGGCACCATTAGAAATAGAAATTGTAACATGCTGTATGTATCAATCTAGTTTTGCATTTCTTAAGATTTTTTTGGATAGATCTAATGCTGGGGCTTTGTCTATTATTGAGCAAGGAGCAGCAACGAACATTCCTCTATTCTAAGATTTGCAATATATTTTAATTGAGTTTATTTGTATTAAATTTTTAGGGTTACAGTGGAGAGAAAGAGAACCTGGGCAAGTGTGAGCAGGTAGCACAGATCTTTGCATTTTAACATATGCTCTTTTTAATTTCAGTAAATATGATTAAGGAAAGCACTTCTTTTTGCTTGTTTATTAGAAGTTAACAAATATGTCAGCATAGATACTAGTGTTTCCATGCGTATAGGGCTTTATAAAATCTATGGTATTCTGCACTTTGTGATCTGAGTTGGTTGCAAGCTTTTGTTTTAGCATGTGGTACATACATTGTTTTAATTTTTAAACACAGAAGGATATGGTTTCACATCATTTGAAATAGAGAAAGGATGCCAGGAAACAGATTGTAAATTATCGTAATGGAAAAACCACTGATAGATGGAATCTTATATTTAGGTTTGACTGTGTTATATTTACCCTTTGTTGTAAATAAATGACCTTTTGTTTTCAATGATTGAATGCATTAAAAATTATCGTAATTAGATGCTGAAAATTTGTATGGATTAAAATGGCACTTAGACACTGGTTATCTTGACTCTTCAGTGTTCTAATAATCTCTTCATACAGTAGCTTGCAAGAAACTATATAAAGTTTAAACATGCTTTCTGTCTCTGGAAACACATGATTCAATGAATTCACATGGACTGCCCTAGTCGCTATTTCAAATTATGTTTAAACTATATTGACTGCAGCCTCATTTTTTTTAGAAGAATCACAGCAGGGCATCTTACTGCCTGAGGCATGTATGAAACAAAGTTACAGGTATGGCCTCGTGTTTTAAGAAGAATTACAGCAAGACATCTTTCTTTCCTGTGTGGCGGATGCATTAAAACAACGTGTTAACTGGTATAGAGGTGCTGGTGTGTCTGTTTGGCTATATGGGTTCAGATCAGATTTTCCACAATTTTGTTTTTTGGGTTTGGCAGTATGCACAATAAATATGTGTGTATATGTATATATTTACTTAATACATATGAATATGTTTGTAGAAATGTAACTTATGAAAATATACAAATAATAATGATATAATTCAATAATTGCAAACATATACCAAGGCTCGAGTATCAAGATTAGCTATTGAAATCTGAATAGGGAAGAGTGAGAATGAATGTTGGCAGCATCATTTTTTGCAATAGATTTCTTAGAATATGTAGACAGTGAGAAACTTTCAGCGTATGAGATGATTTAAATTTTTCTGAAACAATGAATACTCTTTGCATTCCTATATACATTATTTGATTTATCATTACCTGTAACATATGTTTTGGTCTTGTCAAAACTATAAAATTTCATCTACAGAGGGAGTTGAAGGAAACAAAGCTACCAAAATAATCAAAGTTCTGTATTTTAAACCAGCCATCCTATAATACTTCCAATAAAAACAGAAAAGTTATATAGGGGTGGCATGCTTAAGAGATCCTTTCCTCACAAAGGCCAGGAGAGCTAGCATTTCTATTTTTGTGCAATCTTAGAAATAATTTTTGTAAGTTACATTTTGTTTATTTTCTGTTTGTGCAAAAGTATAAAATAATTATTTAATGCTAGCATATCTACTATTGTACAAACTTAGAGATTGTTTTTTGTTTGTGAAAAAGTAGAAACAAAGGCCAGGAGAGCTAGCATTCAAAGTATGCATGTTTGAGAGATTCTCTCCTCACAAAGGCTGGAGAGCCAGGAGAGCTAGCATTTTTTTTTGAAATGTTAGAAATTAAAAATTTAAAACAGAAATGTGAATTTGAATGCTAGAGCTTAGCTCTCCTGGCCTTTATTTGTGCAAAAGTAGAAACAAAGGCCAGGAGAGCTAGGCTCTAGCATTCAAATTCACGTTTATGCTTTAAAATTGTAATTAATAATATGAAAAAAAATTATTTAAGGTTGGAGATGTGAATTTTTGGAGGAGACATCCCTTGGAGACATGAGAGACTCCAAACGAAGTCTCCGAGACTTTGGAGATATCCCCATCCCTGTCTTGCATCTCTGAGATGTGTCTCCCAGTTTCTATGGAAATAGGAAACTAAGAAACTAATAAAGACTACTCAAGGGCTATGTGTGCCACTAGGTAGACACTCCATAACCTGATTGTGCGGAATGACATATGGAGGATTAGGGGCGCAATATTTATGGCAAAGTTGATTGAAGCCTAAGTAAATATAGTTAACGCCTTTAATTTACTCTCCTATTTTATTGATCATGTCACTAGGATTATTTTATTGCAGTTTTTGCAAATGAAGATGATACAGAGAGCATCTCTTAAGGTAGTCCTCAGTGTTTTTTGTTGTGCATGTATTTATATGAAGTTTTGGCAGGTTGTCTTCAAATTTACATAAGAGATGCCTACCAGAGGTCCTGTTGGATGAGAATGTATGCCTTGTTGCACGAGTTTTGGAATAAATACGTGTTTGAGAAGGTTAGAGATTTAATTGGAAAACATGTGTGCGCTTCTAAGTTGATGGTTTCTTGGGGACTTACTAATTTTTCAAGGATATGTATGATGATGTCGTATCTTGAGTGCTCTCTTCCAAAGAGCATTACATTCTACCCTGAATGTATGAAATGATTACAAGAAATTGATTACAAGCGTCTTCTGTTCTGATGCAGGTTACATTCAATGAAATCATTCATTCCATGACAATTACCATAAAAAACATGAAATACAATGATTTCAAATATAAACACACGTAAGAAAACACACAACACAAGAATTTACCACAGAGAAACCCATTGTGGGAAAAATAAAATACGGAAATGGATGCCTCTTGGGCTTGGTATTTAGCTTGATACAATAAAAAAGCGGACGTGGCTCCAACAGAACAAGATATAAGTGCAAATTCTCTATGGAATCAACCCCTGCCTCTCTTACCATGGACTGCGGCTCACACTCTCTATGGAATTCTAACTCTTGCAACTCCCATTCTTCTCCTCCAATGTGCTGGAGTATATGTGCTTTTAATGCATCTTGGTGTTGGTTGGGCTTTAGGTTTTGTCTTTTTCCTTATGCTGGACTTTTTTTGTCTTTTATGTTGGATTGTTTTTGTTATGCTGGTATTTTTTTCATTTTATGAGCTATTCTTAGATCAGCCATAGGCCAGATAGATAGTATTATGCTCCTGACCCACAAAATCTCATTGGAACCCCGAATGAGTGAATGAATCACCAGAGAAGAGGCATCTCTTATAAACAAATTACTACACTAGGGGCTATACATTCTTGGTGTATACGAAGTAAAGGGAAAATTCAACCAGCTTTACAACTTCTAAAAATATGTTTTAGTTAAATATTTTTATTTTTGTGACATCAATTGGAGTATTTTAATACTCAAGGCATCCCCACAATGACAAATTCTATGATTAGTCATTTCTTATATGACCTTTCACTTGTGCGTTTGTAATAATCGCAAGTAGATGACCTTCAAAGTACATAAGCACCCCTAAGCATTTGTTAGTACAGGGGAGGGATGGTGATTATTAGAGAATCCACAGCTTTGGGCTTTGCACCCCCTAGCCTTTTTCCCAATTGGCAAAGCTTTTGGAGCATGTAATGCCTTATAGGCCTACCTTGACTCACAATTATTATTAATGTGGGATATTCCTACCCAGCACATTGTTTGTAAGTAATGAGAGCTTCCTACCAAAAATTGTTTTATTATTGTGTGACGGAGTGAAGATGAGCATAGTGGTAATGATGAATGGTGTTAGATGCTGGCAGGAGAAAGAAAAAAGACATCTATTGATGTCTATTGTTGACCAACAACTGGTAATTGGGGTCGCTGAATATCTCTACATAAACTTCAAATAAGTTCTATGCTAGTGATGATGTTTAATAATACTATTCTGTTTTTATATTTATTCTTTTGCCAGATGTGATATAATTTTCAGGTCACTGAGTTGTATGAGGTCTGCCATATACACATGGCTAATGTTTTGTAACTGTGGAGCAATGCAGTTTTTCTTGGAGATGATGAAAGTTCCAAGAGTGGAGTCTAAGTTGAGAGTATTTTCCTTTAAGATTCAGTTTCGGTCTCAGGTATGCAGACAGTGGTTTTTTACAAGTTATATTTAGCTTTTCTGAGATATGTAAAAGTTTTGGACTTGTATGAGAAACATCCATACCAGAATCATCATTGTTTGGTATCATACATATTTGCAGGTTTCTGACTTACAAACAAGCCTAAATATTGTAAAGAATGCATCTGAAGAGGTGATTTCTCGTGTTTCTCATATGTAAATAAACTATTGTAATAGTGTCTTCCATGTTAATTGTTCTGGGGACTGTTATCTTGAGCTTTTGTATTTTCACAGGTCAGGCAGTCATTCAAGCTACGTAGAATTATGCAAACAATTCTTTCTCTAGGAAATGCAATGAATCAGGGAACTGCACGAGGTGAATTCAATTAATTCCCACACAATTTGTTTTCATGCTTTTGAAACAAAAGTTTATGGACAAGAGAAGAAAAAGATTGAAAGACCTATCAGACTATCATTTAATGCCTCTGCACATATAGTAACTTTACCTTTATTACCCTTCCCCTGTGAGCACCTGGACACCAATTGAAAATATTGTAGTCCTCATATTTGGGTCATTACCCTACGATTTTCTTTCATCTAGTTTCTCCTTTGCATTTTTCTTCTTATTCTTGTTGATTTCAATGTTTTCAGGTTCTGCAATTGGGTTTAGGCTAGACAGTCTTTTGAAATTGTCAGATACACGTGCCCGCAACAACAAGATGACTCTGATGCACTACCTCTGTAAGGTGTGAAAGCTAGCCCTAGTCTTCCCACTTTCCGTCTTCCCTGCTGGTTCTGTATTCTGTTACTGTTATGTTTAGTGTTAGTAAAGAGACATGATAATATATATTCAACTACATAGTCAAATCAAAATATTGTTGATCATCAATTAAAGTAGGAACATTTTGGATAAACACTTATAACATTGTTATGGCCCTCTAACAATTTTTAGATTTTATAACTATTGGATTTTTACTGGACAGTGACCAAGCCCACCATCTGAGCTTTATCCATGATTTTAGGCATTCATATATGTCACAGCTATGGGCTTTTTCCATTAGCTAAAGCAGAAATTAAAATTAACACAATAAACATGGGTTTCTCTACATTATTACATGACTCTGTTGGAGTTCAAACCAAAAAGGAGGGAAACCACCCACTGAGTAAATATTGGAAACAAAGCATACAGGCAAAGTTTGCCTATAGAGAATAACAGTAAACAAAAAATTCTTCTTCACATTTTATTTCTAGATAAGTTGTTGCTGGGTCAACAAAGATGCAGTTGCTATTGGGTTGGATAGGCTGAAGCTGTGAACTCACCCAAAGTTCAAGTAAAAACTACATATAGAGTAATCAGTGTCCAAATAGTGGTCAATGTTTGAAATAGCCTTGTATTCTGAATGTGCCTCTTACCATGATTTCTCAGGGGATGAATAACCTTTATTTTCCAGTGTTTGTAGAGCAGCGAGTTACTTGTGTACTCTGCTACAATCATCTTGTTGCTTTGATTATTGTTTTATAGGAAATGGAAACGTATTAAATGCTTAGTGCACCGTGCTAACATCTTTTGTTTATCTTTATACATAATATATGCAAAAAAGCTTTCCCTTATTTCCCTAAATTGGAGTAAAATATAGAAATTTAAGATCTTATTTTGAATTTTCTAACAGATAGGAACTTGCTGGAAACAGAGTATCAAAAAGGCTTTGCCTTTAGAGCGAGAAACTATATTAATGCCCATGTATAACAAAAATAGGTGAATGGAGCTTACAATGATAACAGAAAAGGAAGTACTTAAGGCATTCCCCATTTTAAAAAGCTAGTGATACTGTGATACATCCTTATTCATGAGGTATAGAATGCATGCGGGAATAACTATCTCCCTATGCCAATTCTTGGATCTAACAATGTGGGATGGTATCAGAACATTAAAGGGTTGCTATTCTGAATTATATTGGCGTCGTGAATATCCTCCATTGCATTTTCACTTCAGATTTTAACGACTCTTAAATAGATTTATAATTAAATATTTCTATGTTTTCTTTTGCCCCAGTCTAAATCTTTCCCCTAAATCTGAGTAGTACTGGTTTTAATCAACACGGTTCAGATTTTTATTTAACACAATACATCAACTGTATGAGTTTTTGAGACATTTAAATGGGAAAATATGGGAGGTTTTTACTGTTTCATTCAAAAAGAGAAACCATATATATATAGGGATAATTCCTAAGCTGTGGGTTTTTATAAGAATATCCGAAATCATTTTGTTTATCTTGATTAAGATGTTTGACTTTTAAATGAGGGGAAAGATTGTTAGTTTTAGTTTCTTATGCTTCCCAAAGTCTTAGGTATTTGCAGGGCCCCAAGTTAAGTAACCTTGGTTTCAGACTAGGGAATGGGGAACTTTTGAGCGAGAAGCTCAGCTTTGGGAGTAAGGAGGCCATGACAAGGAGTTACCTTATAATCTGTAATGGGCTATAAAATATATGTGACACATGAATGTCAGTTTTGTATGCAACAAGAATAAATGCTTATGGGATTTCTACTGTAGACTACCTTGGATGTTAAAAGAGGTTCTAGCAGGAGTAGTAGGATTGTCCAGCCTGGTCCCCTTAAGCCTGGGTATTCTCTTATGGACATTAGCAGATCCTGTATTGACACTATTGTGGTGATGGACGGTGTTGGTTCTTCTTCTAGTTCAAGATTGTACTTATCTAGCTATGGTCTGTTGTAGGCGGTCAATATATATTTTAAAATTTGAAGCAGCCCATTTGCACACATTTCCAAATGTTTTTCATTTTACACTTGATATCTCCATCTGAGCATAAATTCGGTTCTTTGTCAAACTCAAGATTGTGAGACAGTTTAGATGATACTAGTACACACAAGAATAGTTTTTTTATACTTCTGAAGATTCCATATTCCCATGGAGCTCATTCAATGCATGCTAGTACAAAATCCAGCTATAGAAGATCATTAAATCATAATTGCATGGTCACAGCTTATACCTTACCTATATTCAGGGTTATCATAATTCCAATATATATTATTCTCAAAGGCTTGTTTATATTGTCAAGATCTTAGAAGAAATTTTACAGGCTCTAAAATTGTGAATTATTCTATAATTTGATATTTACCGTCAAGGGTATAAAATTTGAAGCTAGTATGTAAGGTTCCTGCATGTTAGAAAACTTGTTCTCATGGAACTAATTCCTTTAAACTGATTCAGTCCTCTAGAAATAGATTGCAATGATCATAAGAGACATATTTAAGAGATATGCATAAGAATGTCGTATCCATACGTTTATGCCATGCGCAAACAGTAGAGTGTACACTGGTGGTTGGTATCATGCAACTTGTGTTGCAATTTTACTTCTTGATTTGTTTTCTCATAATTTACTATGATCAATTAAGTGGTATTATTATGCTTTTGATGCATGTGAATAACTCTCATGTTGATTTTTCTTTTGTTGAAATTATAAAGGCTTATAAGTTCAACTGTAAAGCTGAATCCATCCCATGCTCAAAAAGAAATATTTGCTTGTCTGTTTTATATTATTGCAGGTGCTTGCCGAGAAGCTGCCTGGGCTCCTTGATTTTTATAAGGATCTTGCTCATTTGGAAGCTGCATCAAAGGTTTGTAGTCTTGCAAAGAATAAGATTTTTTTTTTTCTGGTGGGCAAAGAGGGGGTAATCATATCATATTTAAATTCCAGATGGCAGGGAGTATAAAGTTTTGTTGCCTATGGCATCTAAAACTAGCCAAGAGATAAAGCCAGCTATTACACAGGATAACATAGAGTAACCTGGGTCTGTAGCAACACCAATAAAAGTGAAAAGGTTCATCTGCTGCTCACTTGTTTTCCCTATAATCGCAAAACTACTAAACCTTATGGTCATTGTCCTATCAGAACATTTCCCAACAATGCAGGTTTGTATGTTGTCAGAAATTAAAACCCTCAAAACCTCCCTTGATCTCATGATCAAGGTTCATTGGGCTAGTTGAATCGTCACATTATAAGAGATCTGTCACTTTAGTGGTGTTTCGTTTGATGTGTTTGAAACAGATAAAAGGAAAATGTGTGGCTATAGCCTCTCCATATCTTCCACAACTGATCTTAGCTTTCAGTGAGAAAGGTTGACCCATTCGGCACGACAGCAACTTTGACATTTTTTATCCATTTTGACTGAAATGCACCTGATAACCTTTTGAACAGCTATTTTGAACCCTGTCAAAATGGCTTTTGTTTCCACAGCATTATTGGCTTTTTTTTCTAACTTCTGAATATACCAGTAAACAAGATATTTGATGAAAGGTTGAAAGAAACATTATTACAAAAGCACAGACAGGTGGGCTTCCATTTAATCCACCAACATGGCTCGTCTTGCTAGCAGGCTGTGAGTATGACCACCTCATTGTGGGCTTGCTCAACATTTCCAATCCATTATTGCTCAACGTTGTCAATCCATTATCATTGGGTAAGGAAAGATCCCGAGACCATTACATTAGAATTGAATGTTATCCATTCAGCATGTTGGTGGAATATCCTCTCCAATCCTAAGCCTTAAAGGTTTTCATGATGATAACCTAGATTTCACTCCAAAATTGACTGTTTGCTTTTTTCTTCCCTTCAAAAAATATGTTATTCCTCTCAATTCAAATGCTCCATGATCTCACCATAGCTGTTGCGTACTGCCTGGCCTCCAGTGTGTGCCCCTTGGTCATGTTAATTGTGTTAGAAGTATCACCCAAGTTACAAATATGAGTACAAACAACATGTTCTATTTGGAAAGATTATGAAGCCTCCTACCAAACCCACGAATCCTTGAATAGGGATTATAGGGCCTCACACTTGATCTGAGAGGAATAATATGGAGTACCACCAACATCAAACTTATCCATAGGCACGTGCCTCCTGACATTCATAACTTCTTATTGAATTATGGAAGCTTCCAAAATCAGTCATTTTGATATTTATTTTTCTGGATATATTTGCATTGTAGTTTTTCTCATAGCGTTTCAGGTGGACTACTTCACTCAACATCAGAGGAGGTTCTTAGCTGCTTCTATTAGGATTCAGGCTCACTAATATCAGATTAGCAACTTCTTGTGTTCAACAACCCTCAACAGGAGAAAATATTCTAATGGGAGATTTACTATAGACTTGGGAGGAATAATCCACAGAAGATATACTGGATGCCTGGGGGAGTGATAGGTTTGTTGAGAGAATAATAAGAGAGAAGCAGTTTGTAGTACGTTTATTCATCAATGTGTTGAATGTCTAGTACACATTGTGGACTCGCTTCATCATTCCCCTAAGAAATGGTCAAATTTAACCCGTTTTTCTAACAAAATAGACTTTAGTGCACAACTTAAAGACACTACCTATTGACTACATTTTAAAACTTGTGGCTTCTAGTGACAATACTTATATGTTTACAAGATAAACATTGCAATAAATATTTATTCAACACTCCCTTTTCATGTTTATTTTTAAAGCATTAATTACTGACTTCTAAACGGTTGCATCCTCGAGTCCCATTGACCTACTTTTGGTCATCCATGGACATTAATATAATTTCTTTCTTTCTGTAAATGGTTATTCTAAGAATAACCACAATTCATCAAATAGATCTTTTTCTGGAAAAAAAAATGAAGTATTTCTTTTTATGAATCCAAATTCTTAATTTTTTGTGTGAGAGAAAACAACCACAGATTATATTCAACAAAAACTCAAATTTTCTTTACTTTCTGAGTGTAGGAAATTAACTTCAAAAACTCAAATTTTGCTGTATTCCCTCTGAAACACTTTATGAAAGAGTTACGAGGATAAATGTTCACTTTCAAACAATTATGATGTGCTGTGATTCATAGGTTACACAAAATGCTTTAGTGGTATCCTCTGTTTCTGATGAACCTCCTCCTGCCCTTGAAAATGGCCTTCCATGATGATTTAAGATTGATTCTTCTTTGGTTACTTCATTGTTTAATGGAGGGGGTTGGGGGCAGGAGGTGACCAAAAATCTATCTGATGTAAAAACCTCTCTTTCTGCTCTATTCCTGTGGTGCTGATGGGGTATTCCAGTGGTACATTAGGTTACTTTCAGGGTTCTAAGCTCAAGAAGAATCGATGCCTAGCCGAAAACCAAATGATGAACTTAGTTGATTTTAGACCTTTGGCTATTTCTACTTGATTTTGCATTAGTTGTGTCCACTCGAAATGGAACCTTTAGAAATTTTCGTTGTTGGTTCTGAACAAATTTTCTAGGGAGGATTTTGATTGATGAGGTGCTATAGGTGCTAGATGATTTTGTCAAATCAACAAATCATCTAAAATTATGCGTGGCTTAAATTATCTCATAGGTTCCATCAACTGCTGCTTTCTATTCTGCCTCACTTGACTAAAAGGCAATATTCTGCCTTTTACTTATGTAAAAATACTCATCAGATACTTGTCTGAAATTGTAACTGTGTCAACTTTCTTTCATTAATTGCACCAGACCATTCTACATTTCTGAATCCTCACAGGCAGAAATGTTTTCTTTTGTTCCAAAAAAACCTAAATGCAATGTCCCTTTGATGTATCTCACCATTATTTTAGCTGCATTATAGTGCACCATTCTGGGACAGTTCAAAATCTTGACAAGGACGCTTAGAAGTTAGGCCTGGTTGATGCAAGATAAATCAAATTGCCAAGAAGTCGATATAAAGATTCTTAACGAATTCAGACACATCATCTTTTGACAATTTAAGATCTTTCTCTGTTGGTGTTTTGTTGGAATCACGCCCATTTATCATGTTTTTTCAATTAATTCTGTTGCATACTTGGTTTGCGATTTCTATGATTTTGCTTCCAAACTTGTATGTGAAACAAAAATGTGGCAACCCTAAAATCTGTTATGTCAAAAGCTTGTTACAGACTTGATTTCTTTTCCAATCAAGGAAATACTACTGCCAGCGATTATAATACCATAGCAAAAGAAAAATTAGTTAGTTATTTTACCTTGGTAGGTGAAAGTATATGGACTTTTATCAGAATTACTTCTCCTGATTTTTTCAGATCTGATATATCCATCAATCTTCTCATACCATGCTCAGGGGACTTTCTCTAGACCATAAAATGCTTTGTATAATTTGCACAACAGATTTTCCTTATCTTCAACAATTACAACCTTGTGGCTGCTCCTTGTAGACTTTCCAACTTCACAAATTGGACAGACTGCAGTCAAAGCTCAGTAATCTCTAATCTGTTATATTGTTGGCTATCATCAAGCACACGAGCAGCCTTTGCTTAACTCCACAATAAAATCAATCACTAGGGAGCAGGAGCACCCTCAGTCAAACTCCTTCATCAAGCATCCAGGTGAGCAAGCTCCATTGAACACCATCAATCTATCAATCTTTGGTGGGAAATTAAGAAATCGATTTGAACTCACAATCAAGCACTAGGAATATTTAACAAGTGACCTCAATTGAGTTCTTTCTATATTGGTTTTTGTGGAATGGACTACTTCTTGTGTATCAATATCCTCATCTAGAGTTTTTTGTCTTTGAACAAAGCATCCTTGCTTATTGAAAATGATCTTTTTCACAATTCCTCTAAGAAAGTAAGTGTTGATTTCAAAGCAAATTACATAGATCATGTTAGAGAGTGCAATATCCGTAAAGACTACTTTTAATCTTCCACTACTGTTGGGAGATCAGCTTTAATAATTGGCCAAAAATTTTGATCAATTTTTATTAGGAGGCTATGATGCATAGTGTCTGTGTTTATTTTCAAATCAAATGTCACCTTCTGGAGCTCACCTTTATTCATTTTGTTTATCAATTTTACCTTTTGGCAGTCCGAGATCAACTGAGGGATATCTAGAAGAATCTTGCTAGTCTCTTCTCTATTTAATCCGGTTTCATCATTATTTGTAAAGTAGTTTACAACGTCCTGTTGTGTTACCATGTTGTCAAAAAGCGTTTTGTCATCATCTTCTTAAAGCATTGTGATTTCGTTGATGTTCCTTCTCTATATAGTCAACCTATTGAAAAAGGTTGTACTTCAATCCCCCAATGTAGGCCATCTGACTCTATGATTTTTTTTCCATGGGATATCCTCCCTGATTTTGACTTCTTCTAGTTGAAGCAACAAAGTGTTTTCTTCCTTCATGAACTTCGAGGAAAGACCATCCTATTGAACCTTTCCTTGAATTTCCAAATTCATTCAAATTCTAGGTTTTTAGGCATTGCTTAGCATGTTTTAGCTGGCTGAAAAAGGAATATATGCAGGTGCCATGCTTAGGTCTCCTTTCTGTCCGCCAAACTTCCGTCTTCTCCTTCAAATTTGAGTTACCGAGTGACATTTGTTAAGAACATAAGAGTGTCGAAAGCTTTCAAACTTGAACATTGAAAATTGGAATGACAATAATCTGAACTGTCTCCTTTCAGGATGTGAGCCCCCAAGTCAAAATTATCACTAAATCAAGGAACTGATGGCCAGGAACCCGTCTAGTCTTCCCACAACAAAGGCTACTGCACATCCTTTGCTGCTCCAAGTGTATTTTTCACCTTTTGGCTAGAGGTTAACATGATTAGTCGGTCATAAATCTCCACAGCAAAAGGCTAGCAAGTTCACATATTCAGTTCCCCCTTTTTTACTTTGATGATTAAATAGAATTCAAATCAAATTCTATACTCTAATGAACCTTAGGAAGTGATTCTCATAGGTGTGTCAAATATTCCGATTGTTTTTTATTCTTAGCTAGCTCTTACATGGGCATAAACATTAGTTACCTCTAGCAGAGTGCATGAAGTTAGAAGTTTCACTTACAAAATAAGCAAGCTTTCCCTTCTACTACCCACTTGTCTAGGAGAGGAATTGCTGTCCCCCCTTGCAGTTTGATTTATAAGCCAAAATACATGGCAAATATAATAAAGGTCTAGGGAAGTTACTGTTAGCTTTTTAACTGTAAAAATGGGGCTGTAACAGCTCACAAGAGTGTTTTCCTTATGCAAAATAGAGATTTTTTTTGGTAAGAAAGCCAAGCCCGTCATTTGTATCTGTGATTCAAATCAGGAGTCGAGCCTTTTAGAGTTACTCAGTCCAGAGGGTTTCCTTGGAACCCCATCTTCATTTATTTTTATAAGAGATGGATACATCAAAAAACTTCTTTACTAAATTATCATGAATAATGTTTTAAGGTTTTATTGGCTAAAATTAATTGGATCATCCTTTTTGTTTTAAAGATACAATTGAAGATATTGGCAGAAGAGATGCAGGCTGTAAGCAAAGGCATAGAGAAGGTTCAGCAGGAACTGACAGCATCAGAAAACGATGGCCCGGTATCTGAAGTATTTAGGAAGGTATTTCAATTAATTTGTCTACCATAAAATTCAAGTTTCTTTTGTTCTCTTTCATCTCCCTCTATATTTCTCTTTATGTTTTTTTTACCGAGTTTATGTCCAAATGTTTTTGTTTAGAATTTTTAGAGAGTTTTTTCTTGAGTAATTCTAGCTTCTCAAAAGTGCATTATTTTCATTTTGTAGAGACATGTTTCATATGTAACTATACTTCCTAAACACCATCTGACGTTTGTAAAATTACCATCTATTTTTGTATAAATATGAGTAATGCATCACCCATGTCACCTAATGTTTATTACATGGAATACAATGACAAAATGATAGCCAAAAGTAGGTGTGCATCGTTTTCAAGGGCATAATGTCATTAGAGAATGACAAAGACACATATGTGTACCCTTTAAGTTTATCCTATAACAATCTTTCACATATCTGGAAATATATTTTAAAAAAATGAACCATGCATTTTTCCTTTGAGAGAAAATAAAAATATATTGATTTGTGGGAGCTGGTGTTCTATCTGTTTACGAAATGTGTTATCTAGAGGTTCTAGTTCATTACAAGTGGTCTAAGAGAATGGATATGCCAGCATATGCTATGCCTTTTAGGTAACATTTGACCTATATCTTCGAGCAATTTCTTCAAAGCTTATCTAGTTTGACATCGTGACTGCTTAACATTTTCAGAAAATTCTATATGCAGGAAAGATAAGAATATTTTACACACTATTAAAGAATTTTCACCCAAAAGAAGCCAGGAGTTGGTAAAATAATTTTGGTAGAAATACTTTAAAAAGACATTGCACGAACATGAAAAAAGAGATCATTTGGATATAACTGTAAGTCAGTCATTTATATTGAATTAATGAGTATTATGTTCATTTTTTTCCCGGGAGAAACGGTCCTAGTAATTTGTGTTGTTATGTTATAGTTTTATTTTCTTAATGTGAACCCTAGCACCATATGACCATGACCTAGGACTGATAAATCCAAATAATGATTACTATGCATAAACAATTAGAAACTTCTTATGTAAACTAAATATTAGAAGATTTTCATTAACACGCCCTTTTATGCAGTGACTTCCTAACATAGTACTAAACTTGCTGAATGTCTCCTTGCTAAGGCCTTGGTAAATATATTTACAAGTTACAACCTGATATTTGTGACATGCAAGATAGCCATTCAATTTCTTTAATTTGAACTTGTTCTCGGATATAATGTGATGTACTTTAATGTGTTTCATTCTAGCATGAAACACTAGTTTCTTTGTAAATTTTTTTCACTTTGGTCATCACAGATTGCTCAATCTTGAAACCACTTTGTATTCTGTACCTTGGTGTACCTAAGAACACTCTTTGTTGCATTCCAATTAACCAACATAGGACGGTTCAAAAATATTGACAATGTTCCAACTACAAAACGTACTGGCCCAGTGGTGGTCAATTCAATTGAGTTTCCAACAAATTTTTAATACAATGTTTCATTGATAGATTTTGAATGATCTGATATCATCTCTAGAGGGCTAATATCCTGCCTCCACAGGAATTTCGCAAGTACTCAGTAATTCTCCATTTTGTATTTTTTCTAGCAACTCCTAAGCATAATTTATCTGCAAAAACAAGTTTTTTCTGTTTTCCTGCTACTAATTTGTGATACACAAACAACAGTGTAGCAGTGACTAAATCTGTCATGTCAAATGTTCTACACAAAATTTCATTTTCTTCTTTTGTCAAGTGTGAAGTACCATAGTAGTTATTAAATCATCAACATAAAAGATCATCATAACAAATTTACCACCTTGTGATTTATAATATACAGGTTCGGATAAGATTCGCTTCTTTTGAAACCATTGGTCCTGATATACCTGCCAAATTTCCCATAATGCTCAAGCAAGACACCAATTTGGTGTTCGAGACTCCACCCTTGTAGAAGCCCACAAGGGTATTGTTTTTCCATTTACTTTATATATTGTTCATATTGGGTGTACATACCCGACACCCCTCCGGATTTGAACCTGTGCCTCCTCTATGGAGCACACAAGGCTTGATCATTTGGCGCCCTCAGCATTTAGAAAGAAGAAAGAAATTATAGTAATTTTCATAGATGACCAAAAGTAGGTCAATGGGACTCGAAAAATACATTTAATTACAATAGAGGAGTTCTAAGGTAAGAAAACCCTAGGTTATGAGAATTAACTAAACACTAAGCACTAAAGAAATGTAGTCATAACAGGAGGGGTAGACCTAAAGCAGTTAAACACCGAATCATAAGGACTAAGTGCAAATACAAAGAGTCCTTTGAGGGAAGGGCCCATCAATAAAGCATGGAGCAGATAAAGATGAAAGCAGCAGAACAGGACATGAGATCAGCGAAGTCACATGTATAATGTTTGTAGCAAGCCTCGGGCCAGGAGCATCATCATCTGTCACCTCGACAAGGCCAATGCTCATAGGAGAATGTCTAGGGCCGAGGGGGCAGTCTGGAAAATCCTAGGATGAAGTCAGAAATCCCTCTAGAACCTCTCCTTACATCCAATAAAGAACCACAAAACACCATCTTAATAATCAGTAGTAAGAACAGGATGGGAAGAGCCTTGAGCCTACCCAATTATATGTCACACCCTTTGAAATCCCTTCTAGATGCGACACCCATCAAATGGGAAGATTGGTGGATATAGACCCTCCATTAGTCTCTGTGTGGTTTTAAAAAATGTGGCACTGCAGTCCATGGGATATTATAGCATCAAACATGAGAATGCCTTAATGACAAATTATTGGACTCCCACTTAGAATGGTCAATGCCATAATATGTAGAATCACAATACTTTTTTGCTTTGCTTGATTGCCTGCTGATTTTATATTTTGCTTGCTTAGTTCTATTTTATTTCTTCTCATGGAATTCTCTTAAACTTAATTTGGTTGCCTTTCTTTCAAGGTGAGTTTTTGACTCTTAAAATTTCTTAGGGTTAATGGTTTTTTAGTTCCAATTTAATAGCCAATAAAGTGTCATCCAAACCTAAGGAAGGCTTTAAAATGGCATCTTGGTTGCGAACAACTGTTAATCGATACCAATTCTTCTTTCTTTCTGTCTATTCTGTTTTAACTTTTAAGGCAATATTGCTGACCATTCTTTTATGTCATGTAGACACTAAAGAGATTCCTCGTTGATGCTGAAGCTGACGTGAGATCTCTAATTTCCTTATATTCAGAAGTGGTATATTTTCCAATCTCTTTCTTCTTTTATGGGCAACATAATTTCATGTAAGGACTTGGGGGTGCACACTAGCCTTATCATTCATTTAGTTTTGTATACATGCAGGGTCGGAATGCAGATGCACTTGCTCTTTATTTTGGGGAAGACCCCGCACGATGTCCATTTGAGCAAGGTATGTTTGTAGCACGTAGAAGACCATATTCCATTACATTTGTACTTTGTTGTCTGCATACTTATATGCTTTGGATTGGACTTCATATGAGAGACTTGTAAACAGTTGGGGCCAGTTCTTAAGAGTGTCCCAATCTGAAGAAAGTAACTACAATCAGACACACAGTAAGTGTAGCATAGATGGATAGTTCTTATTAGTCTTAAAGTCACTGTAAATTCCATGTCAAGGCTATTATAAGTTTCATTCTCTTCAATTTGGATGGGTGCATTTTTTGACTCGTATGTGGACACTAGTCACCATAGAAATTTTGACTAGTATTTGGTAAAGTTACATGGTTGATTTGATTTGCACAAGTTCAATCATAGTTATTATCTCAAGTTGGTTCTGAATTTTGAAAATTCTCTTTCAAATAATTCTTTATGATCTTCTCGATTGTTACAAGCTTTATGTCCTGTACTCAGAGTATGTGTTACTGGCGTTAGCAGTCCTAAGGGAGATCTTAGAATCTTTAATCAGACTAGGACCTATACGCTAAATAGTTTCGTGCAATTTCCTTAACTGGAATGACCTACCACCACATTGGTTCTTCATTTGTACACCCTGATGATGGATCATAGAGAGTGATCCGAAATGTTGATCAAAAAAACTATTTACACAGTTATTTCTAGAAGCTGTTTCTATCATGTTATGGATGAAGCTTTTTCTATCCTGTTATGGATGAAGCTTTTTCTATCATGTTATGGATGGTGAAAACATTAGATTTCTAATTTTCTACTCTATCAAAGCTTTTTACAAGAGCATCATCATAAGGGATGTTTAATATCTGAACTTTTCATAGCACTTTTAGCATTGCTTCTCTCCTTAAATATTTTGCATTGGCTCATCCTAAAGGAATTTTTGGCAAAGCTTTTTACAAGAGCATCATGATAAGGGATGTTTCATATCTGATCTAGTCAAAGCACTTTTGGCATTACTTCTCTCATTAAATCCAAATGAATAAAGTAGAAGGTACAAACTACAAAGGGATCAATACACAATTATAATCAACATTATAGCAACAGTAAAGTCTATAACGCTTAAGCAATGGGTGGGTAGGAAAAATCAAAAAGAAAAGGGTGGATATAGGAGCAATGCCATCTTCTACTTGAAGTACAATGCCAATATTAACAACTTTGACCTTGCTATTATATTGTTTAATTTTTAAAAGTATCATGCTACTAATTCCATTGTGTCAAATAGTTCCAAATAACACTAGTTAATTGGATTTGTTGTGCAAGACCCATAACAGAAGTCTGCCCTGAAACATTAGCTAACTCCTACCCTAAATAGAATGCTCAATGCCCCTAGGGACCGGGGGAAGGAGTTTACTCATCATGAAGAGTTGAATTAGAGTTGGATCCAATCGATCCCATCATCACAGGAAAATGTTGAAGGGCAGCAACAAGCTTTCGCATACAAGTATAGAAAAAATACTGAGCGACTTGGGTCTTCACTGGACTTCATTACCTACATACCATAATGGGCAATTGAATCAGCAATAATCAAAAAATATTTTCGGCCATGGTTTCCAGTTTCCTCAATATACTGGATAAATCTGAATCTTTGTCCGTGTCCTTCAAAGTGATTTTTTTCTGTATCTTAGTAATGGATTTTTGTGCCTTTTTCTTAACATTCACTTCCTCTGTATTTTTGTTTTCTTCCCCTTCTTGAGGACCTCACATCAAGGTCCTCTTGTCAACCCATTTAGGAATTGAAAATGCCGGTGTTCTGCCATAACCCGAGTACAAAGTAACCAAAGAAAATCATTTGGAAAGTTACTTCAATATGCCATTTTCTTGGTTCCAATTTCAAGGGTGATTCACGTTCATAAACAGTAGTCCATTCACTCTTGCCACTAGAATTGAAGACCAATTTTCCATTCATATTGGGGGCCATACCTTCCAAATCCATTTTGTTTATTTATGTAGTACAAATAGCTATCCATATGATGGCGCTAGTATCTCTATCTTATCTTTTCAAATATAAAGTCTTTGTAATCCTTCATAATCATTCAATCGAGTTGAGACATCTCCTTCCAATTCTGCTATTGAATTTCAGGGTTCTGCAAAAATCATTATTTGAAGTGCATTTCACAGAAAATGACCACGTCTTTGTGCTCACAACTAAAAATAAACTTTATTTAATCTTTTGATATATTTAGCAAACTCAAAATTTTTCCTATGGTGACAACATGGGGAAAAGGTTCATAATCAAGTCAATGCAAGTACAACTTTTGCTAAATACATTGTATTATCTGCCTCTGGAATGAGTTGTGCCATTAGGGCTTAGGTAAATTAACAAGGCTAAGGATCTCTTAATGCCCCTGATATCCTTTTGTGGCTTCATACTCTCATTATTCTTGCTTTTGACTGAACAATGGTCCGCTCATTGGCATTCATATCAGAAGCCTTGCTTATAATTTTTCACACTTGTATGTAATGAACAACACTTTAATTTTAGTATCTGAATGTACACTGGATGTAATATTTTGTGTTATTATATGAGTGGATTCCACTGTTAAGAGTTTTTTGTTTTAATTATTGTTGATGGAATATATTTTATTTTTCAGAAGTCAAAAGGTGAGGCGAGTTAAGTTGGATATGGAAAAGTTTAGCATTGTTCTATAAAACTGTTGTTCCTCACAGTTCTAGAGACATCATTTGTTTTACTTTTAAATATGCAGTGGTTTCGACGCTTCTTAACTTTGTGACAACATTTCGGCGGGCGCATGAGGAGAATGTCAAACAAGCTGAAATTGAAAGGAAAAAAGCTTTAAAGGAAGCAGAAAAGGAGAGGATTAAATTGTCTCCTATGAAAATGGAAACTAAACGACCATTGTTGTCTCCTCTCAGGAAAAAATTGGAAAAAGAATGATGAATACTGTTCTGGCTGATTTACTACTGCTCAAATGCATATTCATCATTGTGAATTTTGCAGGAAAGATGCCCTTTTACTCAAACAGTGTATAAAGTCATGCATTTATTGCAAAGTTGGCAATAATGACATACATTGTGACCCACGTGAAGATTGTACTTTTGGAACTATCAGAGTTCCAAATTTAGCATAAGTTTCAGGTCACTGATCTGCAATCAATTATGCACTGTATATTCGGGCAAAAGCAAAAAATAAAGGGCATCGATACTCGAGATTATAGGATTGGATGGTGTATATATGTGGCCTTTTCAAGCAGTTTTTGGTGATACACTGCAGAGAATTTGATGTAAAGATAACAGAATTTTGTCTTGGATGCAAATAATCATTCAGGCTTTTCAGGTATTGGCTCATCCCCTTTTCCCTATCAATCTTCGTTTATGAAGTTTTTCTGTGATTCCAAAGTCAATATCTAAGGTGAAAATTTAAATTTTTTTAATATTTCTTATTATTTTGTGTTGTATAAATTGTTCACTTTCTTGAATATATAAATCTTAAGTTTTCTTGGGGAGTCTCTTTTAAATCATCTGCACATTTTCTCTGACAACATTTTACCTCTTGCGTTTCTCTATATCTATTAGTTTATCTTTTGAAGTCAACATATATACCACACAAGATGACAATGATCCGAGTTTTTTAACAGTCTGCTTGCTTGTCTGATGTGGATCGCGGTCTTCCTGCTAGCATGACAATCTTTATGTTTATTCTCCTTTAAATTCTTACAACACAAAAAAAAAATGTTCAGTGGAATCAATGGTAAAGAGAATACATGTTGATGTTTGTATTTCTTTGGAAGTATAATTTTATTGTGGTCGCCCATTGTCTATGTCAAATTATTAGTCTGTCCATTTCAGGTGTGCTTGAAAATGTACTTGTGCAAATGCTCCTCATATATTACTCACCAGAGTTTGTATCTTCCACTCGCTCTATAAATAGGTCTGCTTACTTTAAAAGTTGCATATTAATTGTATGCTGGACTCTCCAATTTCGAGGGGTGGGATCAGAGTGTGTGTGTGTGCGGTTGCATGTGTGCACTCATGTCGAAACTTATATTATCATTTGATTCTTTGTATCTTTGACTTACTGTTAGGGAAGGAATATTTATCATAAAAGCTGCACTTTGGTCAGCTGTCAAGTTCTTGGATTCCTAGAATTGGCGTTTTGTTTTGTAGTTATTTTTTTGCTGTGTGTTTGTGGGTGTGTGCATGCTTCGGCATAAGAAGGTGTCATAAGTTTTTGCCATAACTTTGTTCATAAAGAAAATTTGAGAATATTTCGAACATCGTTCTCATTTACCTCTCATCACTAAAAGTGCATGAAGTGCTGACCCTAAGTCTACTATTGTTTCATTCTTGGCCAAATGTTTTTTTTTTTTTTTACTTTATGTAATCTGAAGCTATACGTGGTTTTTAAAAGTGAAATTTATGTTTTCTGTTACAAGAGCTTATAGTTACAAGCAATATTTCATGAAAGTATCACTTTGATGTCCAATGTACAGGGGTTCCTATACAAAACAGATTTGTTATCAGAGATTCTATTGCATTATTTTGCGTAGGAACTGCCCATATAACATTGCACTCAACTTTGCAACTTGTCCCAAATATACATGACTAATTTGCTCTTTAGTCAACACTGGACTACATTGAAGTGTTATTGACAATCTCTAGGACTGGGTTTTGGCCAAATTTAGTAATTCTGAACCTATTGTTAGCTTTGACACTTTTTTTAAGAATTCAGAGTCTAGTTCTGAGCTATATTATGATTGGGAATTGCATTAGTAGTAGACATCACAATACCTGTGTTTTTATTAGCCACCACTGTCCCTCTTTGATTACATCCTGACACGGCTTATTGACTGAACAGTGAACAGCATTATCACGCAGCCTGCTTAATTTATTTAGAGATTGATATATGGCATTTTTTTGTCTGATGTTCTGATATCAAAGGCATGCAATGTTTCAGGTTTTATCTTTGTTCATGTTTGGGTGCTAGAACCAACATTTTTTGAATTTTTTTTGGCAGATCCTGTTTTCAGCAGCAGTCCCAATTGCTTCTTTGCTAGAAGCTTCTGTAAAAAATTTACTCAAAATATTAACTCTTTCAAGAATCTGTTTTTGCTGGAGAACATAACAGCTAAAGGAGGGTCCTATTTCTGTTCGAGAACATGGCAAGGAAAATAGGGTATATAGAGTGTTCTTTTCGGTGCCAGGTAAAGGAATTTTTGACTGGCAGCTTGAGTTGGGAAATACCTTGCTCGCAAGATACATGAACTTTCTTTTGTAAGTTTTGTAATATTATAAATTGGATGCATGATGTTAAAAAGGTGTATCATAGAATTGTTTATAGGGAAATTTTTTTATCCCCTGTATGAAAGAAGATTCAATAATCATTTTGGATCATCTTGCCAGGTTTACCAGGCTGTAGTTGAAATCTCATTCTTAACAGAAGCACTAAATATGAGTAAAGGTTTGATTCAAATATGTATTTTACATGATCGAGTTGACTTGTAAAATAAATGCAAATGGAAGGACGAAGCAAAGTTGGCATACATTTGGTTTTGTGAAATAAATGGCATTAGCGACTGCTCTGAAGAAAATTGTGATGGTCTGAAGAAAAAATTGCTTGAAGCTTTGATACAAATGTCTTGAAGCCAACTGAAGCATTTTGGTTGGGTGGGGAATCACTAATTTTCTTTGAATGTTTTGTTGTAGGAAAGGGGCAGGTTGAGTTAGTAGGTGTGAAGGTTGAATTTTGAACAAATTTAGATTCAAATTGAACTTAACCATCTTATAAAATTTGAAGATATGGATGAAATAAATGTTTACTTGATCTTTCCCTTTCTGTTGGTGGGTTTGCGAGTAAAAGGGTTGAAACTTGAAGAGGTGAATGGAATGACAAGATAGACTGCTGGTCTGTGTTATACATGGCTGTAGTCTCTGACAGTGTTGTTCTGTGGTATGCTTGACTGTAGTCTCTGACAGAATGCCGGTCTGCTGTAGTCCGACGATATTTGAGGCTTTTCTCAAACCTGCATTGTTTCGTCATGATTTAAAATAGGTTTCTTTCTTAATAAGGGCTTCTCTTTTGGAATCCAGCAGTAATGCTGTTAATAACATGTGTTTGTATATGCTTTTAGTATGTGTATTCTCTATTAGGTGGTGAATGTAGGAGAAATCTACAGCCTATTTGGCACGTCTCCATACTAAATTAACATTGAAGTAATTAAGCATTTCATGTGCTCCCGTTTTTGGACAGAATAGATATGAGCCTTGATTCACCCTGTGGCTTCTTATAGTGTTGGCCAGGGAAGATCACGTCATTTTTGTGATTGGAGGCTCCTCAAAGGTTGGCTACATCGGAACTTTTATAAGGCTATCCTGCAAAAAATGGATTTGCTTGCAACCCAAAGGAGATAGGGATCTTTTGGAAAATCAGTGAACCAGCTTTAACGGCTGGATGAGAACATTTTATTTTCTTGGTTTTGATTAGTGAAAGCAAATTTGTATCATAATATGGCATTTGCATTGAAAATGTACATTGTTCCTTTTATCACAATTTTCCACTGGGCCTTCTGTATGGACATGCGTCTTTTTTTGGGTTTGCTCTCTAGTATCTGATTGTCCCATATATTAGCTGAGCCTCTAAATTTTGAAACTTGTCTGCTATAAACTACTAATATTCATTCTTCTTTGTAAATATTGACTACAATTTTATACTACTGGATTGTTCACACGAAAACTGTTTTTTACATACCAACTAGTAAAATGATTTACAACATATGCTAGATTTCATTAAAGATATGTCAGCTTGGCTACCACAGCGACTGTAGATTATAATTTCGGACGTATTAGTCCAGGACATCAAGCTCGAATATGTGCTTTCTAAAGTGATATGTTTGACATGACAGGTCATGTATTTGTCTTAAAACTCTTGAATTTGGAAAATATTGTAGTGGTGTTATATGCTCAGAAAGGAAAGCATAAAACACACCGAAGATGTGTGGTATGCGAAGGAATACACAGTATGATGCATGCTAATATGGTAGTTGCAACTGCAGAGAAGTTGTCTTTACCTCAATTTGGTGTGATTGTGGCGTTGGTCGCTTATAGTATTTGCTATTTTATGCGGCAGAGTTTAATCTGTTTCTTGTGTGAGATTCACCTGGCTTGGAATGCATACATAATCCACGTTGAGATTATTTTACACCGTTTGGAAGGCTGGGTAAGATTTAACAACTGAGGTGATAGTACATAGCAATGATAGATGAGAAAAGACAGAATGCACAAATAGTTTGCCACTAGTGTACTTACAAGTACACTTATCTGTGATGATCTTGACACTCCATATGGCATTTGATTTAAGTATGTTTCCTTCTAATATCTGTGAATGCAATTATGAATCAATATGGCATCTTGTAGGCATCCCATGCGATATGATTTAGGAGACCCTTTAATATTGTCATTCACGAATAGTAGTAGATTCTGGTGTCCTAGGAAGCAATTTATAATCACCTTTTATAAAGGTCTTTTAGTTTATATTTTTTGTTTCCTTATCTAGTGTTAATTTACATAAGTGTATTGTTTGTAACTCATGGAGTCCATTTAACCTTTCCTGGCTATTTGTATACATTACTCGAAACTTGATTTAATTTAATCGTTATCTATATTGAAAGGGATATGGCCTTTGTAGTAGACTATTCTTACATTGATTTTGTATGTAAAATTATAATAAAAGTAAAGTGTAATAGTAAATGGTACATTGGCTAATGTATATTTCTATTGTGAATTGTTTGAAGTTGAGTTTTCATATAAATTTATAATATAAACTCAATGCAACAGTAAACAATACGCAAGAATTAATAGTTTATGCCATAGAAGCAATTCTGTGTTTCTCTAGTCTATGTCATAAAAGTAATAGGTAATGTATATATGCAGATTTGAAATGAATAAATTTAATCTTAATATGAATTTATACATCAAAAAAGATAAACCAACAATCAAACAAAATAAATATGCATGTGTTATTAATAATATCGTTTATATCTTTGTTATTATATAAATAATATTTGTCAACACGAGCGGTATTGCCATGTGACACAAGGATAGTGCAGAGAATTGATTATAACATTTCATTACTCTTCGAAGTTTTATGCTATCACATTGAGTGAGTTTTGTATAAAACTTAAAGACTGAGTTCTATACATTCCACATTTAAAAATCACGATTCAATAAAAAATATTGTGATATTGTCGTGTATTTAATTTGGTAGATTTGGTGGTCATTGATAAGATCAAGGCAATTTTAGTTTCATTTTTAGGGATATGATAAGAAGTCCTATTACTGTTGAATACTAGTAAAGGATAAACTCGGTTTTTCATAGTTTTTCACTGTTATGTTGAATAAATAAATAAATAGATAGTATAATAAAATTAAGTATTAAAAATGAATATTATGGTTTCTAACATTAAACCTAGCAAGCATGGAGTATTAAATCATGGAAATAAAATATATGGTGGACAAAAGATTTAATCAATGTTTTGCGTTTGTGGTGACGTGAATATATAATAGAATGTCAAACATGCTTTTAGAGTGTTGTATATATATATATTTATTATTATTGTATTGTGGGTAGATTGTTATTTAGCAATTGTATCTATTAGATAGTTAAGCTAAAATCCAAAGTGGTTGATGTTATCTGTGGGTCCTATGTTAGTGGAAAGTGTTGGATTACATTTTACTAATTGTTAAGTTTCTAATTTTTGAGGATGTTATTTCTAATAATTTAAGAACCAAAAATCACTGCATTTATATTATCACTTGAGTGATAATTATATTGATGATTTTGTGGGAGATTTTCCTAATTTTATGTTACTAATTAATATTTTTGTACACATTTTATTATTACAAATTTTGTTCAAAAAAAATATATTTGATGATTAATGCATGGAGCCAAAAAACGACTTGTTTAATGCTAACAATTATTTGTACTATACACATGTCACCATTAAATTTTTTGTTTTAAAAATTGGAACAATTTTGTACAAGGAGAACATGGAAAATTAACATGTCAACCAATATAATGAAAAATAAATAATTTTAAGAGTTTTTTTTTTGGTCTAAAAATTGTAGAAATTAATTAAAAACTTTAGAAAGTTCAATATTAGATAAAATTTTTTACATTTCATTGGATTGTTGACTATAATTTATTGTTTCCAGTGATTCTTATAGTTCCTTGCTATGGTAGGTACTATTAAACATCTTACCAAATAATAATTTGTATAAGTGAATTCAAGCTTCTGCGATTTATATTAATTTGGAATAGAGATTATGGAGAAATATTGATCAGAAAATTAATCTTTTTGAGGATTCTCCCTCAAAATGAGTCACATTGGCTTTATTGAGGATATTCAACCAAAATCAAAATTCGATTAGAAAACTATATTGGAGTTGGGGAAGAAAAAGAATCTTGAAAATGATCATATGATGGCTTAAGATGTCTTTGTTCAATGAGGGGAGAAGAATTCGAGAAAGGAAAACGAATATCTATATGGGGAATATAAGGAAGAAGTGGGAAACTCTCCAAGGAATGACATATTTAAATAGAATTAGAAATATCACACCCCAAGATTGGTAGTGTAAATTAAAGGTCACAGGATAGATGTGTTACAAGACAAAGCATCAAGGAATGGGACATGATCACTTGGTGAATACGATGACTTGTAACATCTATGATGACACCTACATTTGTACAATACTAGTTGTATATTGTAGTATCTTTAGTGTCATTCTAGTGTTGTACCAATGTGGATTGTGACTAGTGGTTATGTGATCTCATGAGGCCCATATGCCGTTGATATGTCTTGTTAGAGAACAAAACCGGGCCCAAGGGAGACCCAAGGAACATTACACTAAAACATATTCAAATGTGTCATGAACATGGAAGACGTATTAGCTTGATATAAGGCTAGAATATAATCAAAGTGCTTATCAACAAAGAGAAACATGAGTGATAATACACCATGATAGAACTATAAATGTAAGATTGTGCCATGTCAAGTTCTTTATAATGGTCCGAGAGGTAAGATGTATGTCGCAAAGGTTTTTATGCTTGTAACAACTATTCGAAAAATGAAAAGAAAACAAAGGTGATTGGGGTGTTATAAGAAAGAGAACCACCCATTAGATGGTTGTATAGATTCTTAGTTTATTGTTCTCTGAAAATTTTGTTTTGTAACTATGTAATACAATGTTGGCACTATTAGAGTTGTGCAACATGACTGGAGAAATGTTAGGGCTTCACAATATGACCACTTGTGCTTGAGAAGGTCTTGGAGTTGGTGGTGGTATTCTCAGATTATGGCGTAAAGTACCATTGTTATACCACAAGTCAATCAAGGTGTCAAACTCTCTTGGATCAATCACCCCTCCCTGAGAAGCAAAGATCCCCATTGCATTAAGCTATGGAATATTATTAATAACTTGAACTTTTATGAATTATTTCCCAGGAGGGTACTTGCTACACTTTGCGATATGGAGAAAGATAAATCGATATTTTGTGTGTTTGACTGGCATCAATCACTTATATTCATTTTTGCCTGTATGTTGCTATTGGGATTAATCTTTGCTTGTTGAAGTGTGCAACATTAGGGGAATCCAACAAAGGTACAAAGTAAAGACATAAGAATTATTATACATTGAACATTGGATGAAGACCAAGATAAGAAGGTAAATTTAGCTCAAATTTGTTATCTTCAACCTTCTTTGTAATCATGTATGGAGCATACCAAAGTGGATGAAGCTTGCAGTAAGGTCCCGGGAGTCTTTCTTTTTACACATAAATCCATACTCGATCACCAACCTAAAAGGTATTTGGTGTTGATCATGGTGTTGCTTGTATTTGCATTAGCCTTATTCAAAATGTTATGCATTTGTTGTTGAGTGTGATTAATGAACTTAGTAGCTTTGTCAACTTTCTTTTGAGCTGAAGGATTTGATGTTGTTGAGGATGGTGGCATAGGATATGATACATTAATAGGTGTCAATGGTTGAAAATCCAAGCAAATGTGAAAAGGGTTGTTCGGTAGAGTTATGCAAAGCTTCGTTGTAACTATGTTGATTGAAAAGAAGACTTTCATTCCAAGTGTGATGATTCTTTGAATTGTACATTATGAAAATATACATTATCTTATTCACCACTTTTGTTTGTCCTTCAATATGAGGACGAAATGTGATAGACTTGTTCAACTTCGTGTCCATTTTTAACCAAAGTGCTTTCTATTTTTGCTCAAGAATCAATTGTCTCTATCAGAGATGATAATGGATAGAAATCCAAAATGAACCCCTACATTACGCAAATGTAGTTGAGTTGTTTCTACAAAAGGGACAAGAATAGCTATCCTAGAAAATTTGTCAACTACTACATAAACACAATCATTGCCATGTTTGATGGTGGTAAAATATGGAAGGGAATCCATGGAAATTGGCTCTCAAGGTTTGTTTGGTATCAACAAAGTCTCGTACAATCCTTGTTTCTTGTTAGTCAACTTAGCTATGAAATATGCACTAAAAGATATGAAGTATTTTACAACAACCGCCTTGAGATGTAGCAAAAAAAAAACTTTCTCAAGATTGCATGTGTCTTTTCAACTCTGAAGTGATATGCAACCTTGCTAAAATGAGCCTCCTATATAAACTTTTGGCATTTTACCCATTCAGTGGGTGCCAATGGATGATAACCCAAGCAAACCTAAAAAGGGTTGTGTGTTAGGGTTATGCAAAACTCTATTGTAGCTATGGTGAATAAAAGAAAGATTTTTATCCAAGTGTGATGATTCTCAAAATTTTACATTTTGAAAAGATGCACAATCATCGTATTCATCACATATATTTGTTCATCAATATGAGGATGAAATGTGATAAACTTGTTCAAATTTGTGGCCATCGTTGACCAAAAGTGCTTTTCAAAAATTTCTTAAGAATCAGTTCTCTATCAGAGATGATGGTGGATAGCAATTCTTGTTTCTTGTTAATTGACTTAGCTATGATGTACATAATAATAATTGTGAGACGAAGATGATTTATTAGGCACTACACTCACCAAAAGCTTTGCCAATGAGGAAAGAGGCTAGAGGGTGAGAAGCCCAAAGTGGTGAATTACATTCATCATTCATCACCCCTACTAGCAAATGCTTATAGTGGTTGGGTGCTAAAGTAAGTCCCCTTACCTTGTCATTATTACCAATAATACATGAGGAAAAATGTCATTTTATAATAACTAATCATAGAGGTCATTTGGTTAATGACTAAAAATACACACAAGTAAACCTCCCCCAAAAATAATATCTAGTTAAAAATTACTTGTGGAAGCTTTCAACTTAACACTAAAATACATGATTGGGTTGCAATAGTTATCCCACATTGATAATAATTGTGAAACAAAGGTGATATATTAGGCACTACACTCACCAAAAACTATGTCAATAGGGAAAGAGGACAAAGGGTGAGAAGCCCAAAGTGGCGAATTACATTTACCATTCCTCCCCCTACTAACAAATGCTTTACGGTAAAAATTATTTGTGGAAGCTCTTAGCTTAACATTAAAATACATATTGGGTTGTAATTAGATTAATTTCACATTGATAATAATTGTGAGACAAGAGTGGTTTATTAGGCAGTACTCTCACCAAAAGCTTTACCAATAGGGAAAGAGTCTAGAAGGTGAGAAGCCCAAAGTGGTAAATTGCATTAACCATTCCTCCCCCTTAAAAACTATATGCATCTAAATCCATTTGCTTCATTAGTTGACACTAATTCCGCTCATCTCATTTAATCTTGCTAATTTATTCGCTTCCTAATCAATTATTCTAATGTCCCTTTCTTTATATTTCTTCATTGACTAACCTTATTCATCCCCACCAATCAATTAATCTATCCTAAATCCCCATTATCCCATCCTAATCTCATTTGCCTATTATTTGAGAATTTTAAAATCCCAATGGCCTACCTACTAGCCTATTCCTAGGATATCCTACACCCCTAGTCCCTAATCCCTATCTAACCTCCCTCTAATCATCATTAATCCTTAAGAAGGATTCTAGAACCCTCCAAATCTAGAAGCTTTTCTATTCTCACCTCCTCTCTAGAAGCCTCCAAATCTATAGGCTTTCAAGGAATTTTAAATTCCTTTGATACTCTACAACCCTTAATCCCCTCCAACCAAGTTTAAACCTCAACCATTGATTTTATCCCTCCAAATCTATTTAAACAAATCCTCTCCTCCATGGAAGGCCATCTTGGAAAATCATAGAGTCTCTATGCCAAATCAATCTCAAGCATCTAACATCAACAATCCTTCACCATGCCATCACAATGTCACAAATCTGAGTCAAGGTATATCAATCCAATCCAATCTCTTTATTTTGTTAATCCATTTGATCATGGTGTGGAGCATTTAGCTTTAGGATTTAAATGCAGGATTGCATAGTTCTTCTTCTAATTGCATTTAAGTCTTAATGGATCTATCACTTTACCTAGTAGTTTGATGTTTCGGTTTAGATTTACATAGTTAAATCATATAACTCAAATTTTCATTTAGACTAACAAATGCTTATGGTGGTGGTGTACTAAAGTTGGTCCCTTTGCCTTGTGATTATTGCTAATACCATGAGGAAAAATTCCATTTGGTAATGACTACTCATGGATGTCATTTGGTTAATCACTAAAAATATACACGATTAAAAATACCATAAAAATTAATATCTAATTAAAAATTGCTTGTGGAAGCTTTCAAATTGAAAAGGTCTCATGTATTTTACAACATCTGCCCTAAGATGTGGCCAAAAAAATATTTTCTCAAGACTGCGAGTGTCTTTTCAACTTCCAAGTGACATACAACATTGCTAAAATGAGCCTCATGTATATACTTATGGCATTTTGCCCCATTCAATGGGTGTTAATTGATGAAAACCTAAGCAAACTTGAAAATGGTTGTATGTTAGAGCTATGTAGATCTCTATTGTAGGTATGTTGAATGGTGATAATTCTTCAAATTGTACATTCTAAGAAGATGCACATCATTATTTCACATCTAATTGTTTATTGATATGAGGATATAATGTGATAAACTCATTCAACTTTGTGTCCATTGTTGACTAAAGTGCTTTTGAGAAATTGCTCAAGAATCAATTCTCTATCAGAGATGATGGTGGATAGTGATCCAAAATGAACCCTTACATTTTGAAAATATACTTGAGTTGTTTCTAGAGATGAGATTGATTACTTATAAGGCATGATAATAGCTATATTAGAAAATCCATCAACTATTACATAAACACAATCATTAACATGTTCGGTGGTAGGAAACCCTAAAAGGAAATTCATAGAAATTGACTCATAAGGTTTGTTTGATATCAATAAAGGAATGTAAAATCCTTGTTCTTGTTAATCAACTTAGCTATGGCATATGTGGTACAAGATTTGATGTATTTTACAACATTTTTCTTGGGATGTGGCCAAAATAAATCCTTTCTCAAAACCTCAAACTGACTTTTTGTTGGGTCATTTGATCCAAGTGGTTCTATTTACTTTATGTAGTTTGTATACAGGGCATGCATCTCTTTACAAAAAACCCCCATTGTGTATAATGTTAGTGATTAATTAGTAGCTAAGTAATTAAAATTGATTATTAATTACTTTAGAGATGGGTAAGTTAGTTCAAGTAGTTGGACCCATTAAACCACATGTAAAAGTTTATTTAATGCTTTGAGATGTAATGTAAAGTTAACAGTGATATTTACCATTTTTCATATTATTCTTCCATTTACCTATGTCTATTGGTCCTAATAGTCGTATCAGAGCCACATTTTCCAAAGGGTGAATGTGAAGGTGGAGTCGAGGCAAAGGGAAACATCTGTGTAGAAGAGAGGAAGTTTTTGAGAAGTATGAAAATCTTAATTATTTTGGGTTTACTATCTCCACAATTATTTACTTATGCCTTAAAAAACCCGAGAACCAAAGTTGTATGGAATAATACGAACCGTGAATGCATTGTATGGCATATTAATGCCTTAAAAATAGATTTTGTTGTTGTAGTACAACCTTTTTGTAGGCATAAAATCAAAAACTTGATTCTATTTATTGTTATACACCTTAAAATCAGAAACAAAGACATGAGAAAACTAAGCATTTTCAAAAACATTCTCTGAATAATTCTTCAAGACATTATCCAAAACATTCTTCAACACACAGACATCAACACAAGCATAAACATTCTTCTCGGTCTCATAGTCACTCAAGTGATTCCTCTTCATCTTCTAGTTCTAGCAGACACAAAAGACAACCATACTACTATAAATGTGGTGGTATTGGACATCTTGAAAATATATGTCCTTCTACAAAGCAAAAACACAAGCACATAAGGAAGATAAAATCCCAATATATTTCTCATTCTAGTGGAGCATCTTTTGGTTCCTCTAGTTACATTGGCTATTTTGACACATGTAACCAAGAAGCATCCTACATGGTTGAGGCAGGTGGTCCAGATGGACTTGATTCACTCTTTTGAGCACACAAAGTTTCACCCATATTGAGCGAGTTACTAACTCAACGATAGGGTTATGCTATAACAACAAAAATTGGCTTGTATTTTGTTGTTTTCTGTTCGGTTCTTTGATTTATTTGATGAGGAGCAAACATAGTTATTTGGATTTGTTTTCTTGATGCATGGAATTTTCACCTTTCTCTTGATAGGGAGAATATATTTGCCTTCAATCAATCATTGGTGATTGTACAAGTTGACATGGGAGTTTATAACACTAGTAGTGTCCAACAAAGGGTTATTGGTGTTGTTGGACATTAGGAAAATGTGATATACATAGTACATGATAATCATTGGACAGGTTTTTATGTGAGACTTTATGTGGATCGATGTAGTTGAACAAGCCTTGACTGTGTTCTACTACAATACGGGTACATAATGGTCATAGGAGATGAGCATGCCTATCAAAGTTTTCATCGTTCATGCCACAACTTTCAGGATAACAGGGTTTTGTGTGAAACAATATCAGTTGATTAGTACCATGATGAACAATGTGCCAGTTGTAGGTGTGGTAAAAACTTTCAATTACTTCATAGTTATATGCTCTAGATCATCATTTATACCCCTTTGGATCAAGGTTTTTTTTGGGTCATTTGATCCAAGTGGTTCTATTTACTTTATATAGTTTTGTATATGGGGCATGCATATCTTTATGAGAGACCCCCATTGTAAATAATGGTAATGAGTAGTTGGTATCTAAATAATTAATATTAACTATTAATTACTTAAGAGTTAGGTAATTAATTTGGGTAGTTGGAACCATTAAACCACATTTAAAAGCTTATTTGCTTTGAGATGTAATGTAAAGTTAACAGTGATATTTACCATTTTTCATATTATTTTTTTGTTTACCTATTATGTTGGTCCTAACACTTTTCAACTTTGAAGTGACATGCAATCTTGCTAAAATGACCCTCCTATACAAACTTCTAGTATTATGCCCCATTCAATGAGTGCCAATGGATGAAAACCCAAACAAACATGAAAAGGGTTATTGGGTAGAGTTACACAAAGCTCTCTTGTAACTTTGTTGATTGAAATGAAGAATTTCATCCCAAGTATGACGTTTCTTTGAATTAAAGATTCTAAGAAGATGCATAATTATCTTATTCACCACATCTATTCATCCATCAATAATTGCAATAGACTTGTTCAACTTTGTGTCCATTGTTGACCAAAGTAATTTTTAGAAATTTATCAAGAATCTATTGTCCTTATTAGAGATGATGGTGGACAACAATCCAAAATGAACCCTACATTCTAAAAATATAGTTGAATTGTTTCTAGAAATGAGATTGATATCTTACAAGGCACAATAATATCTATCTTAGAAAAATGATCAACTACTACATAAACACAATTATTAACATGTTTGATTGTAAGAACCCTAAAAGGGAATCCATAAAAATTGATTCCCAAGGTTTATCTGTTAATGAAAAATGCATGTACAATCTTTGTTTCTTGTTAATTGAGTTGCCTATGTCACATGTAGTATAAGATTGATATACTTTTCAAGATTGGCCTTGAGACATGGCTAAAAGAAGTACTTTCTCAAGACCACAAGTGTCTTTTCAACTACAAAGTGACATGCAACCTTGAAAAAATAAGCCTTGTTTATGAGCTTATAGCATTTTGCCCCATTTTATTCACAAAAGTGTCCTAGATGACATAAGAGTCCATCTTGCAAGTAGCTATATGAAATTGACTTACCACCATGTAAAGCCTAATAGATTTATTAAAAGACTATATCAATCGTATACAATTCTAAGCTCTAGCCATGTGTTAGCCTCATGTCCACATTCATCAAGCATAAAGAAAAAATATTGAATTGAAACTTGACTCAAACAATTAGCGACAAGATTGGCACTTGCCTTATTTTTCCTAATGTATAAATGGAACTATTGAAGGTATGAATACTATTTTAATGTCGCTCTTGTTGTAGCTTGTTCCATGCCCATAGGAACTACAACAATTTGTGATCCTTATGTATGACAATATCCTTTCCCAATACTTAAAGTTTCTATTATGCATATTCTTGGACAATGACATAAATATCTCAATCATATGTAGGATGCTTTCTTAATTTCATGGTGAAAGTTTCAATGTGATAAGCAACTGGTTGGCCAAATAGAGTGATGACTATTCTAAGTGCATACTTAGATGCATTGGCCTCTATCTAGGTCAGGGGAAACAAGCACTAACACAACATAGTTTGAGTTTCAATTCCTTGAATGCTATTTGTTGTGCAGTTGACCAGATGGATGTTGCTTTGCAGCACCTTTGGTAACTTGATTCAATGGGTAGGTGATATGTTAGAAACCAATTATAAACTTCCTATAATTTTTTTTATCCCCAAGAAATTGTGAAGCTTCGTGAGTGTGTTTGGTGTAGGCCATTCGTAACTTAACACAGATGTTGGTTGGATATATGTGGAATCCATATGTGTCAATGATCACTGCTACATTTGAACCAATTTTTTTTTTGTGACGATGTTCCAACATTTGCAAGTTGCAACTTGGTGGCACTTTTGTTTTTGAGAACATCACTAATTTGGCAATGCTATTTTCCAACCCAAAATGTCATAAATAGTGATGATTACATGAATTTACAACTCTATGGCTTTGGTTGTTCATAACGACTATTAGAAGTTGTTAATGACTTTTATAGTGATGCCACAATAGCAATGTTGGCATAGTGAATTTAGAGCAACATTTTAGACAGCAACACTTACTAAAATTTGTAATTATAAAAGCAAATCATCGACATTTGTAAACGTCACATCTCCACATCTCCAAAATATAGGTATATGTCACAAAATTGTCACATGTGGTGTGTGTGCGCATGCGTGCATGCCTCGTTTGCAAATTTCTTATTACCTCTCTCGTCCATTAATAATATATTTACTATATTTCTTATTCGTGAATGAAAGAGTTAAAAGATTTGCAAACAAAGCACCACTGTATATTGGTCTTACTAGTACAAGAAACAATGATCTTTATATAGATATCAAGTATTTCCTTAACAACTTTGCGATGTTGTTGCTTGATATTATAAGGCCTTAGTTTGAATGTTGGATGTTGTGCTGCAAGATCTTTTTTCCACATAACTTTCAGGAGTTGCTCGAATTTTTTAAGAACCATATGAAGGAATGATGACAGAGTTTCAGGAGGAAGCAGAGTGCAAGGAGGATGGAGTTGTGAACCATGTTAGAGCTGCCATCTATGAGAATATCAATCGCTACATGGAAAACAGTGAAGAAGAGTTTAAAGAGTATTTGAAAGATTTCGCTTCCATTGTGGCGGGTAAGTTTATCCAGGCACTCACAAACTCTTTGATTTTTATTTGAACAACCAATCAAAGTTTTTAAATATTTTGCACTTCTTTATATGGATTTTGTGATTCATGGAGAATGTGCACCCCAAAAAATTTGTTAAGTGCTGGTTAAATTCAGAACATTTTGACTAGTCAAAATGGATTCACTATTATTGAAATCCAATATTTGACAACAATAAGAAAGAATGTGCATCATACATTGTTAAGTGGTGTGGATCTTTTGTGACAAATTTACAAGAGTATATTGTGGTGCCCAATGTTAGGATCTGGGAGGAGTTTTCTGAGATGAACCATGCGGAATATATTAGAAGGTACAGTGATCATGCTACTAGAAGATCAATAGTTTACAAGTTAGAAAAAGGCCTTGAAACCTATTACAGGAACATGTTATGGCTATGATCTCAATGCACAGACAAAACATGCAAAAAAAATAATAACACAGTGACCCCGTTCATAACTTGAAAAGACAGGAATTGTGCTATATACTTTGTAGTTTCTATATCAACTATGAAGGTTGATGGAGCTTGGATAGGCACTGATTTGATCGATTTCAAGTAGTTTTTTATGCCTGAGACAATGGCAAAGTTATTGTTGAAGAAGGATGCTCTTGAGTTTATCACAGATTTCTGCTACCAAATTCCAAAGGCTTTTGATCTGATTTCGATTCCTTACTTAATGAGATTTCTTTCATCTGAATCCAATGGCATCCGTTCTTATGCTGCTAATTGTATTTAGAAAATGTTAATTCGTAAGGAAGGCAATATACTTCACCAGACATTAATCAATTTGTGCAGCCTCTGATGACCCATTTTTTAAATGCACTTAAACTTCTAGAATTCCAAGAGAATGTCAATGATATGAAATGTATAATGAGGGCTTTGGAAATTGCAGGTTTTATTGGAGACCTGGAAATTTGGATAAAAAAGGAAAATAAATAGTCAATTATATAGTAAGGGTGTCTCAACGTTTTTTTGGGACATAAAATTATGAATAGAGTTTTAAGGAAAGACAGTCAAAGCATCAGTATTCAAAAATAAAAACAAAATAATCAAGTCTATGTTTCTTAGAAAAGAAAACGTTTATATAATTTTTAACACTAAATGTGGTGAAAGAGAACATAAAAGAAAATTGAAATATAAAGGTATTTTAAATTTTAGAGGGATCATGGGCATGGTTGGTAGTACGTTTGGTATGGAACTTGCATTCTCTGAGTCTCATTCATTTTGGTTGAATTTGGTGAATAGAAATTCAGATTTAAGTGAAAATAATAGTAAATTGTAACCAATTCTTATTGTATCAATTTTTTTTTTGGAAGAATCATTTTAATTTTTTTTTTAATAAGAAAAAAATGATAAAGATAAAGAATCCACGCTGCCAATAACATCCACCCCATCACCCAACACCATAATTGACTACAATGTGGAACCTAATCAAAAGTTCTAAAATTAAAGATAAATTTACCACTCTACCATTAAAATGAACAACACTTAATGGGAGGGTCCAAGGCTTGAAAGATATGGAAATAATATTAGGGTTGAGTTTTTACTAGATCACAAGCTGATCCTAAGTATATAATTATTTACATAGATCTTGTATGCAGTTTTTCTAATGAAAGATAAATAGTTCTTTTGATATTTTTATTTTTGAGGATTTGAAATCGTAGTCCATTGTTTGGGTGTGATAATTGGTATTGTGGCTAGTATAATGGAGAAGGGAGTCCGTTTTGCAATGGAGAGCCACACATTGTTGAAGGAAAGGCCAAAGTCTTTATAGGAGGGATGGAGACCTTGGGCATGAACTAGTGGGTTAAGGCACTTTTTCTTCATGGGTTTATTGGCTTATTTCCGGTTTGTTATCTTTATTTTAGTGATTAACATTCATCATAATGAGGCAACACATGTTAAGGTTGTTTTACAGTATTGAATACAATAATAATAATTAAGAGGATTCTAGTTGACTAAAGTGTCTTCTATGCACTTAAGTAATGATGGACCCAATCAAAGAAAGTTTTAGGATATTTGTTTATATGTTTTAGTAGGTAGGATCATGATCAAATTTTATGGTCACGTGATCATATTTGTGTTTTTTAGTCGTAAAATACATCATTTTTTTGTAAATCGTATCAGATATAAGGTGAAATTTTGGATAGACTGTCAAAAACTTTAAAAGACTATAATAAATAAATAGATTATCTTTAATGTTGATTTCTTTTACTCTAATTTATTCTAGAATTTGAAGGGAAATATTGAAAAAATAATCGTAGGGTTGATTGCCGAATTTATTCCCTAGCTAGGATCTCTCTACTTACACTACAAAGATAATTCTCCTTTAACAATTGTCTGCAATCTAAGTTACAGAGCTTCCCTTATCCTTAAATGTTCAGGAATGTTTTCTACGACTATATATTTTATTTGTGGTTTAAATATTTTGTCACAATTGTGATGGTGATGTGGAAACCTCGACATGACTTCCCTCCATGTGTTAAGCATGGGCATGCTAAAATTTCCTTACAAATGTATGTATTTTTAAACACCTAATTTTGGTCTGACACCTTTTTACATTGCATCTTTGTTATGCATTTCTACACTTAGTCTACTTGTGTACATTTAGCTATTTTTGAAGACCTTTCTACCCACACTAGAGTCTCGCCAACCTCGACTCATCTAGATATCCTTAGATTCATGTCAGATTTGTCTATTTTTAGGTTTAAGGTCTCAACCATCCATTAAATGAACAATCTTATCTCCATTCTATGCCTTTTTTATTATTTATACAAAATCAATGGTATGTAAAGGGAAATAAATTAAATTCTCCCAACTACCAAATATAAAAGTTGAGGAAACTTTCAAGTTGTGTACTCTTCCCTCTACAATTTTAGCTGCTACTTGTAACTATGGTAATCCTAGCTCATGATTTGGCATGCGTGGATTCTATTAAATGCATCTCATGGCTTCCGTTTCTATCTAGGATCAAATATTCATGTGTACCTGATTGGTTGGAATAGGGTTCCCACACCATTTTGTCAATTCTTAGAAATTGAGGCTCCACTATTCATCTACAAAAATAGTGTGATTATCCCCTTTTCAATTACTCACAACTAATGTTGTTGTAGGGAGAAAAAATTTTGGTGGAGCCTTTATGAAGGGTTCTAGTCGTATTGATGATGCATGAACATCTAGGTCCATTTGCAATCTTGCATCAACCAAAAATATGTTACTTTAGGAAAATTGGCAAAGTGTTGTTTTGTGCAAGTGTCTTATTGCACATATGTCTTTATTGTAATTTTGTGTAAAATCTGTGTTGTGAACAAGCCTCATTATGTTATTTTATGCCAGCTTTGAATGCACACCTATTTATTATTTGTAATGTTTTGTGTATCTATTGTTGTATGTGGGTCTGTTATTGTTCATTTGAATAAGTTTGTGAAGCTCTACATAAGAAGTGGTGTTGGTATTTTGTGCAAACACAATGTTTATTCTAGAATTTTGTGACATATTATAGAAAATTGGAGCTTTCATTTGGGTCACCACACAGGTTGGTTATTTTTTTCAGAAGCAGTAAGGTTGGTGAGAGTTTTTGGAGGAATTGGTTCTTCACCATGAAAGTATGTTATGATTTGTGAGTCATTTGGAGAATACATGGTATTGTGTGATAAGGTTATTGACAAGATATGAAGATCATGGCACAAGGATTTTTCAACTCCTTTTTTGGTTACAAAGTATTGTTACTTAAACTTACAAAGTTACAACTTTCATGCAACTTGTCTCATGAAAAATTGATTTGTGTGTATATATTTTTTTGTTGTGTTATGGGAAAGAGCCATTACATTTAAATTTTTTATCAATATCAGGGTCGATGGGACCCCTACCTGTAAAGTTAGAGATTAAAAAGAACATGCCTGGATTAAAGGAAAAATCTAGTAAGGCATTACGACCAAAAAAAAAAAAACCAAAATACTGCCATTTATTAATATTATGATAAGTACAACAACCACCTACAAACCATACAAAAAATAGTTTTTACAATGTTGTCAAAAAAGTGCCACCCTACACGCAGGACCAACTTACTTGAAAATAACCAGTTGATCCCCACCCCAATTGATACAGTGTATTTCACTATCCAACATCTTACATCCCTCCACTATCAGATTAGAACACCTAGCTTCATCATCCTGCTCCATCTCTGCATTTATCTAATATCCCCCTGAGCCACCCGCAACCTCTACCTCCGCTCCTTCTTGGAACTGCCCCTCAAATTAGAACCTCCCATCTCACCACCCAATATAGCCACCCAGGGCCCCTTCTTGGACCTTTTTTTAGCCCATTTTGGAATGGGAAAAGCCCACAAGCAAAGCTACACACAAGAAAATTGATAGCTATAATCCTTCCAAGAGATCTACAAAATGCCCTCCACTCGTCAAAACATGGAATGGGTGATTTGAGAACCAGGAGGTCTGGAATCACCACTTTGCGCTCTCGCTTTCCCATCTTCACCATATAGGAATCGATTTTAGATCTTCCACCATTTTCACTAGGGGACCCAACCTTTCTTCCATCAACCTAAAAAGATGCAAAGGCATAAACCCTAGCCCATCATGACTCAAGAAGGAAAACTCTTTAGATGACCCATTATCCATTTTAACAACTTAGACTCAAAATTTACTCTATGGGCTAGGGCGATAAAAAATTCTACTGATTCTGCTACCTGAGACTTATCTACCACAAGCATCAAGAAATTCCCAACAAACAATGAGGCTAGGTAAAAATCAACCTTCACACGAAGACTCCTCTCCAACACCTCAACACCTAGAATAATAAATATGGCTTCTTCAATTTTAGTTGTCAATGCCCAAAACACATTTTTCAGTCTACTCATCAAAGTCATCCCCTCAAATCCCATTTACCTCCTTGCACCAACTCCAAAAACCATCGAAAAAACTAGCGACTCCACCACAACTTGCTCCATCATTGCAAACACTAACCAACCATGAAGGCCTGAAGAAAACTTCCCTCTCAATACTAATCTTAACACTAAAAATTGCCACCACTCATTGAAATAATGAAACTTGTCCAGATTTAACTCACCAAAATGATTAAACCTATCACTCGTGATTAAATGCCCTCATCATTAATGATAACTTTAGATCCTTCCCATCCAACACATCCTCCAAATTATGATAACTCTATGATATCAATCTCATTACAATCCTTCCATTTATCCTAATAATTATCAATCCTAATATCCTCACATTGATCAATCCCAACATTGGCAAGAAAGTCCACCACCCTATTAGCTTCATGGTAACAATGGGCACATTTCTAAGTATTAAACCTTTTTAAAAACTCCCAAGCTCTATATATAATATTTTCAATATTCCAAGCCTTAGTAGATTGTTTCAAAGGCGCCTGAATCACCACTTGTGAATCCCCTTTAATCTCTAATTTTTTCACCCCACAACCAATAGTGAGATCTAGACCTACAACCAAATCTAGTGCATCCACTTCATTATTCACATCGTCTTTCAATTTTAGGGAGGCCACTTTGATCAATGAATTGCTACAATATTTCACTACACATCCTATTCCTAAAGCCCCATGATTTCTTCTACAAGCACCATCGAAGTTGAACTTAAACCAACCTAACTTGGGAGGAACCCAAACCACATCCACTCTATTCAACTTATTAGACTCTTTCACCATTGACCCATAAACGGGGTGGCAGCGGGGGATCAAATCTATATATGAAGCTTAATGGGGGTGGGCTTGGGTTAGTAATATACATCAAATGATATGCAGTTGAATCACCCCACTATGATCCACATATAACACATGGATAAGTTTGACCCCTACCTCAAGGTGTCCCCATGGCCACTTCAGAGTGTAGGTAATGTGTAAAGGCTCCACTCCACACACCATGGATACATCAAGGATTGAATTTTGGGTATGGACATTTTTATAACTAGAATGCCCAAACTAGTGGTGAATATTATTCCTAGCCATGGGCTATGGATTTGCCTTATCATATTGAACACAAGTTTCAAGCCACATGTCAGACCCCATCACATTGACAATGAGCTGGTAGTCTATTGCATTAGATACTTTTTATGAATAACCCATCATAGCTTATTGTGGGAACGATGCTAGAGAGTGGTCAGCCCTAATAATGGACCGTAGGACCTCCCACTTCTAACACTCAACTCACTCACTACTAGGATATCATCGCTGGGTTTTTGAATTTAATTAAATTTAATCATGATAAGTTTATAATATTCATCTGATATAACACACCTTGATGTGTTAAGCTATAATATGCTATGGTGCCTTGGGATTGTATTAAACATTTAATGTTTGTGGTGCACTGAGGTGTGTTTAGTGATATTAGGGGGTTGTTAAGCATTATTATAAGTATGTGGGTCTTGTGACTTTATAATAATTTACCTATAATTGAACCAAAGTATCTTACACACACACACACACACACACACACACACACATTTGCAAAGACTATGAGTTAGTAACTAGAGATCTATGGATCTTGTGTCATAACACATCTCATTATGAGATTACTATTACAGTGTCCATTTATTTAAATTATAATTTCCTAAAGTTGAAAGCAATAAATAAATGATTTGTTATTGTTGTATTTATTTTCATATTCCAATGTGTACTGTAAGGGTTGCATACTATAAGGCATCTATTAATTGATACCCTAATTGTGACTGCATCATTTGGTATCAAAGCCAAGTTGTAGTCATTGTTGGTTATTGGTGTTTTTCACATTTGTGAGTGTGGGTATAAATTAGATACAAACATCTTTTAATAATATTTTTGGGTACAAGGTGTGGAGTTTTTGATCTTGGATTTTTAAAGCAAATGACACAAGAGGAGGCTTAGGTGGTAGAAGACCAATAATGGTTGGAATGATAAGACTTGTAGATTTGGCATGATTAATGAGAGATATGCAAACTTGACTAGAGTCTATGGAGACCATACAATGGTAAAGTGTTAGGGTTGTGGATGATGAAAGTGATACTAAAGTCATAGAATAAGTATGTGAGGATCATGGATGTAGATGAAGTAGTT
This sequence comes from Torreya grandis, assembly GCA_037957365.1. Classification (NCBI taxonomy): domain Eukaryota; kingdom Viridiplantae; phylum Streptophyta; class Pinopsida; order Cupressales; family Taxaceae; genus Torreya; species Torreya grandis. The sequence continues at coordinate 279,455 of JARHVA010006491.1, read as the reverse complement.
TAAGAACCTACAGATCGAGTCTTACGATCTATTACAATAATGAATAACAAATGAAAGTTTGACCTCAAAAGTTATTCTAGAATTTTGAGTCCTAAAGAGCTCATTGAATATATCATTGATTTGGAGAATTATTTATATTATGAGTGTATGGAAGATCCCAAACATGTTAAGTTTTGTCACACATCCTTATGGTGGGAGCATGTTGAAGTTGAAAGATTATGTAAAGGCAAATATAAGACTAAGACTTGAAATATATTCATTATGAAGTTGAAGGTTAAATTCATTCCTATAGATTATAACATGAGTTTGTATAGAAATATTCAAAGCTTATGATAGAGGAAGATGAGTGTGAAATATTACACTAAAGAGTACTATAGACTTACCAGTAAAGTGGGTCATGTTGAATATGATGCTAAGAATATCTTGAGGTTTGTAAATGTATTATGCATTGAAATTCAAGATTAATTTGGTATGATACGATTGTGATTTATTGAAGAAGCCTATCAATGTGTGATAAATGATGAAGATAAGTTAACACGTAAATAACAAGGATCTATGCCAGGAAAAGGAAATTTCATGAGTGGATGCAGAAGCAACAAATGTTATTATGTGTAATAAGGCAAGGCAATTACTTCTTAGCATAATGATATAAGTACACAAAGAGGCATAATAAATTTTAAAGGAAGAGGATCTTATGGATGAATTAGAGGCCCTGGATTCCATGTTACATATTTCATATGTCGTGAGGTTGGTCATAGAGAATTTGAGTGTCCATATACGCATAGTGAAAGTGGTAGGAGAACTAACGTGAGTACACATATCACATAAGTAGATGAAGAGAGTATTGTGTATATTCACAACATAGATGAATAAAAAACTAGAGATCTCATGATGAAGGAAGTATTATTGAAGCCAATAAAAGAGGAGAATAGTCCTACAAAAAGAAATATATTTTTTAGAACCTTTTGTAAGTCTGGATGTAAGTGTTACAAATTGACTAGTGATAGTGGTAATACTAATAATATTGTCTCATAAAAAATGGTAGATAAGCTTGGTTTGAGGATAATTTTACATCCAAATCCATATAATGCTTCATGGTTGTTAAAGGGACATTAGGTTTTGGTTACCGAGTAGTGTTTGTTAAGTTTTCAAATTGGAATGTATGATGATAAAATTTTGTGCGACATAATGCTCATGGATGTTTTCCATGTAATACTAGGAAGGCGTTGGTAGTTTGATAGAAGGGCACAACATGATGGCCATGCAAACACATACATTATGGTGAAATATGAATTGACACACACTATAAATCCTTTGAATAATAAGTACAAAAAATTAGACAAAGGCCTAGAAGTTTTGATGATTTCAAGAAAATAGTTCTTGAAGGAAGTAAAGGAAATCACATGTTATGTGTTGATCTCAAATCCCACACAAGTAGTAAATACAAATGTAGCATCAAAAAAATAATTCCACACAAAGTTAAGGAGATATTGAGTGAGTATGCAAAGATTGTCTCTAATGATTTACCAAATGGGTTACTACCCATGAGGAGTATAAATCATCATATGGATTTGATTTTATCAAACAAAGTGACATATAGATTGACATTGAAGGAGAATGCAAAGGTGCAAAAAAAAATTTAGGAGTTGTTGGATAAAGGGTTAATCAAATAAAGTTTTAGTTTGTGTGAAATATGAATAATATTAACACCTAAGAAGAATGGAGAATGGAAAATATGCATTGATTCTAGAGCCATAAATTATAGGTTTCCATTGCCATGCATGGAAGATTTGATGAATTGCTTGAGTGGAGTGAGATACTTAACAAAGATTAATTTGAAGAGTGGGTATCATCATTCTTGTATAATGTAAGGTGATGAATGGAATATTGCATTCAAGACATAGGAGATTTTATATGAGTGGTTGGTTATGCCATTTGGGTTAACTAATACACCAAGTACATTCATAATATTAATGAATGAAGTTATTAAATCATTTTTGGGTAAGTTTTTCATTGTGTATCTTGATGTCATATTTATTTTTAGTAGGACATAGGAATAAAATTTATGAGATTTGCACAAAATGCTATAGAAGTTATGAGATGATAAGTTACTCGTGAATTTGAAGAAATACAATTTTATGTAGAAGGAATTGGTATATGTGGGATTTGTGATTTATTAATAAAGTTTGAAGATAGATCTAGAGAAAATGCAAGCTATAATGGATTGGTTGTCATTGAAGAGTATATTTGAGTTATATAGTTTTCATGGATTGGCTTGTTTTATTAGGAACTTCATCATAAAATTCAGTGGGATGTGCACACAAATAATTGATTGATGCAAAAATATAGAAAGGATTTCATGTAGAGTGTAGAATTGAAATATAGTTTCTAGTAGTTGAAGAAGAAGATAAATGAATAACCAGTGTTAGCATTATGATATTTCAGTAAGGTTTTTAGAAGATGGTGATGTAAGTGGTACAACAATAGGATCATTGATGAGTCAAGAAGGAAAACCTATTGCATATTTTAGTGATAAGTTAAATAAGAAATATTTAGTATATGATTATGGGTCTAATGCCATTATACAAACACTCAAAAAGGGGAGACATTATTTGTTGCATAAGGATTTTGTATTATATAGCGACCATCAAGCTCTGCAATTCATTAATAGTCAGGGTATGTTGAATTAGAGACATACGAAGTGGGTTGAATTCTTAATATTCTATTATTTTTTGTTAAATCATATGAGTGGAAGTCAAATAGAGTGGCAAATGCATTAAGCAATAGAGTTTTATTATTTCATGAGTTGAAAGTGGAAGTCATAGGATTTGATATTATGAAAGAACAATATGAAAATGTTTAATATTTTCAGGAAGCATTGAAGGCATGTGCATAACCAATTAGTGAAGATAGAACACCATGGTTAAATTATTTTTTTAGGAAAGTTTTTTATTCAAAGGAAGACAATTATGTGTACATAGAGGTTTAAAGTGATAAAATATGATCAAGGAGAAACATAGTGGAGGTTTGGCATGTAATTTTGGTTATTAAAAACATATGCATAATTTTTAAGAATTAATTTTAGCCACAAATGAGTGTGGATGTGTTCAATTATGTTTAAGAGTGTAACATTTTACAATTGGTAAAAGCGAAAAGTCAGAATGCAGGCTTGTATTAGCCATTGCCTATTATAGAGAGACCATGAGAAGATATAAATATGGATTTTTTTTTTAGGTTTAACTAGAACCCAAAGAGGAAATGATTTAGTAGTTTTCATAGTTCATATATTTTCTAAGATGACACATTTTTTTGCTTATTGGAAGACTAGTGATGTAACAAACATTGCTAACTTGTTTTTCAGGGAGATTGTGAGGATGCATGGTTTTTTCAAGTAGCATAGTATAGACAAAGGTGTGAAATTTGTTGGCCATTTATGGAAGATGTTATGGAAGAAATTAAATTCCAAATTATAATTAAGTTTAGTGTATCATCCTTAGAAATAGGTAAAAATAGAAGTAGTCAATAAAAGCTTAAGTAATCTATTGAGATGACTAATTAAAGGTAATCCAAGAGTATGGGATAATATTATAACACAAACTCAATTTGCATATAATAATTCAATGAATATGAGAACAAGGAAGATAAATTTTCAAATTATTTATGGGTCGAGTCCAAAAGGAGTTATAGAGCTACATGACATCAGATGTGAGCAGAGATAAAATGTTGAAACACAAGATTTTGTATAGAATATACAAAAAGTTCATAAGCAAGTGCATTAAAATTTGAATAAAAGTAGTATGTAGTACAAAACTTGTGCATATGTGAAAAGAATGGAAGTGGAATATCAGGTTAGAGATTTGGTATTAACACATTTGAGGAAGGAGAGATTTCCCAAGGGAGCTTATGATAAATTGAAATGGAAAAAGATTGGACCATGCAGAGTGTTGCAAAATTTTACAAAAAATGCATATGAGATTGAGCTACCTAAAAGGATAGACATATCACTTATTTTCAATGTGGTTGATTCGTGTCCATATCATGAAGGAATGATCATTTCAAAAAGTAGGGATTTATATAATTATAAAAAAGCAAAATAAAATATTTCAAATGAAAGGGACTCCTTGGAGAATTACAAATTTATCATTATAGAAAATCCAAAAAATATAAATTAACATAAATTTAAAATTAATGAGTCTCATTCATTTGAAATAAATAAAATTGGGAGATAGATAGTCCAAAAGACCTTTAGAATTCCTAGCTTTTTGAAATTATCCTTAAAGATAAAATAATGAGGAAAAAATAAGTACATATTTTGAAGAAATGAATTGGCTTATGCAGATGCTAGAAAAAAACATGATGAAGTGGAACATGTGATTGACACACAAGTTGGAAAAATTATGAACAAAAAAGAATATACATAATATATGGTAAAGTGGAAAAGTTGAGGAATTGAATATGTGACATGAATAAGTACATCACAAGTTGAAAAACAAAAAATACCATTAACAAAGCTCTTATAAGGCACATGAGTAGTAGTTCATGTTTCTTTTTTTACCTATGGTGTAAGATTTATGAGAATCCAAGATCATGTGTAACATTACATCAATAAAAAATATGTTAGTTTAGGAAAATTGGAAAGTGTTATCTTTTTCAAGTTGTAGATACTTAAATTTGGTCACATGTACTTGAGAATGTTAATTATTGACATATCTTGAAGCACTTGACTTATGCTCAAATATATGACTCTTATTTTCCATTCATCTAGTCATCTATCTATACAAGGGTTTGATCCCTCTATCCACTGTCACTACTACATAAGAATTTCTAATTAATTAACCAAACTAAGTTTTATCACTCTCAAAATTCTCTTGGCCTCATACTATGTATTCCTACTTTTCTAAGATAGGTCCATGTTATGCAGTTAGGTTCATTGTCATGGACACATCCACTTAGTGTGACTTGTCCCTTCACCATTTAAGGACTAGTTTTTGAAATTTGACATATTCATATGGGTAAGTGCATGGAGTTGGGGGATAATTTCATGGACATTTAATCATAATGCATACGTGTTATAAGCATAACATGTACACATGATTTTTTCTAGGCTCGATAAATACTAAACCTAGAATGCATTTATGTTATAATGTGCACACTTTTTTGTGGTGCAAATTTTAATTGTTAAAATCATGCGTGCTTGAAATATAAATAAAATATAGTGAATATGTGCTATAATGTATACGTGTTATAAAAGGTATGCATTACTTTCACATTGCACCAAAAAAGTATAAAATATCTATTAGAAGGGGCAGATGGTTTACTAAAATAAATGTTAAGTATAAGGAATATAAAATTAATAATGTAAAATAATACTTCAAATTTATTTTAGTAAATATAATAGATTGGGGTCACTCTACACCTGATATAGTTGGTCTCAAAGCTGCATACCTTAAAATGTGGGAAAAAGTTTTTCAAAGTCCAATCTAGCCAATATTTAGGCAATTTTAGGGTTTCAATATTAAACATAGGGATTTCACGGTATAAATTTTTAAATTGATGTCTATTGTGGGTAAACTTATAGTAATTTTTAAGGTTCTTATGCCTTTTATATTGTTATTTAACATTTTTAGGACTCCTAAGTTTTTTAAAATTAAATTTTACAAACCACTCACTTTGAATTCAAGCCAAAGTGGTGTGACTAGGGCAACATAGGTCACATTGATGACCAATCCACATCAAATGGCTAATTTGTGTTAATTTAGTTGATCATTAGCCCTCGCTCATCCTTAATCAATTCCTCCTCATCCCTTATCACCCCTAATCACTCTCTCCTCATTCCTCATTGTCTCTAATCACTCCTTTATTAACCTTCATCATCCTTCAATATCTATAATCACTCCCCCATTGAACCTCACCATACTTAATCACTCCAGCAGCCCTCATAATCTATAATAACTCCCTCTGCATCTCTAATAATACTTAATAATTCCCTTATATCACTCATCATCCATAATCACTCCCTCATTGACCCTTATTTACCCTCACCATCCATAATCATCCCTAATCACTCCCTAGCATCCCTAACCACTCCCCCATTGACCCTTATTGTCCCTCATCATCCCTAATCACTCCATCATCCATTATCATGCTTAATAACTCCACCCTCATCCCTCATAATCCATAATCACTCCTTCCTCATCCTTATTGACCCTCTCCATCCCTAATCATTCCCTCCAATACCTTGATGGTGGGCATAATGGCTTATTGCTTGTGCCTAATTGGTTTATGTTCTAATTCTAAGTTTTGCTCACTCAAATAAGGTCCAAGGAAAATTTTATTTAATCTATCCTATTTAACTCAAATAAATAAATCATAGATATCATCTGATTTTCTAGTGGGATTCAAATATATATAGCAATCCACACCTAAACCATGGAGAGAATCTATATCGACAACCCTAGGCCAGAATAAATAGGGAGGGAAGTGAACAAAGGGTGAGGTGAAATTGTATTACTTACATATATAGATTGGGATTTGGGCATCTAAGACACCACTTCATGTCAATTATACTTGTTATCAGGCCTCTTATAGTCTAAAAGTGACACAAAAACACCATATATGCTTATGATCAAGGTAAATACAAATAATGGACCCACCACACTAATGTAACCCATACATATTGAAGTCCATTCAATGATGTCAAGCATTTGAAACCAATTATTGTATTAATAGGGTAGGAATTAACCATCACATCATGTTACCCACACCTATATTTCATTATTTATCACATCAGCATCATGAAATATATATAAATATGACATGGATCTATTCTATGATATGGATATGTACTACATCACAGAAATAGTTCATACCATGTTGGGCATTGTGCACATTAGATCACTCCCTCTAATATATTTATGGTGGGTGTAGTGGCCTTCTGCTTATGCTTGATTATCCCTTAATAACTCCTTTATCTACATAGGTTAGAATTCCCCCTCTCCTTTCAAGATATGGCTTGGGTATTCAATTAAGTAATCAAGCATGGTATACTCAAGATTAGGTTATGGATCATACATTCAGTTAGGTAGGGTATACTCAAGTAGGTAATTTAGGTAGGGTATACTCAGTTAGATAAATTAGGTAGGTATTATTCAATGGTATAGATCTATTACATAGGTAACATGATTCAAAACTTATTTCTCATTCTATCTATCAAGAAACAAGCTTCCCTTTCCAACAACATAAACTAAGTAGGTAGGGCATAGCTAAGTAGGTATGGAAATAATATGTTCAAGCTATAGATTGGGAAGAAATATTCCCTTTCCTTATTGGGTAGGGCATAAGTAAGAAGGTATGGTAAGAATAAGGCTATTTATCAGAAAGAAAAATTCCCTTGATAGATATGCCTTGATCCAGAAGTAAAAAAAAGCTAGATATCAGGAAGGCAGACTTCCCTTGATAGATATGCCTTACTATCTTGCTATATATCAAGATGAAAATCATTCCTTGATATAATATTAGGTGAAGAAAAGTTAGGTATCAATAATGAAAGCTTTTCTTGTATTACTCCTTGGCATAGATGAAGTAGGTAGGGCAAGTTTCCATTGCCTTATCAATTAGGGGAAGTTTGAGACTGGGGTAGGGTCTTCAAAATGGTGACCCCCATATATCTATAGGGTGGATCCCATTCCTACACTATTCTTTGATATACTATATTAGGGATTGAGGCATACTTAAAGTATGGTAGGGCCCTAGTTTGGCCTTTAGGGCCCATTAAGCTATGCCCCAGATCTAAGCATCCCTTCCTCGATACAATGGATTAAGACATATACCCTTGATTCACATAATGGATAAAGTTGGGTATAGATTAGGTTGGGTATAGATTAGGTTGGGTATAGATTAGGTTGGGTATAGATTGAGTTGGGTTGGGAAACACACTTTGCTAGCTACCAGATTGGAACACACTCTACTAGATTGGTGACTGCCTATCTATCTATTTGGAAGTCCATTATTAGGATGATCAAGGTTTATAAATGAGTGATAAGGGATGATGAGGGATGGTGAGGGAAAATAATGGAGTGATTAGGGACAATGAGGGATGGTGAGGGTCAATGAAGGAGTGATTAGGGACATTGAGGAAAGAGGAGAGAGTGATTATAAGTGATTAGGGATGAGGAAGAAGTTATTAGGGATGAGGGAGGGATGATGAATAAGTGAAAATAACATAAAGTGGATGTTTAATGTGTGTAGGTCATAAATGTGACCTATACTACCCTAATCACACCACTTTGGCTTGAATTCAAAGTTAGTGTTTTACAAATTTCAATTTTAACAAGTCATTTTTGACCCTCACCATCCCTTGTCATATCTAATCACTCCCTTATTGACCCTCATCATCCTTAATCATCCCTAATCACTCCTTAATCATCCCTCATCATCCCTAATAACTCCCTTTTCATCCCTCATAATCCCTAATCACTCCCTCCTCTTCCCTCATTATTCCTAATCACTCCCTCGTTAACCCTCACCATCCCTCATTATCCCTAATCACTCCCTCATCATCCATAATCACTCTCTCATTGACCATCACCATCCTTCATCATCCCTAATGATTCCCTCTTTGTCCCTCATCATCCCTACTCACTCCCTCCTCATCCCTCTTCAACCCTAATCACTCCCTCTTATACCTTGATGGTGGGTACAATAGTTTTTCACTTGTGCCAAATTTGATTCTATTCCAATTCAAAATTTTAATCACTTAAATAAGGACCAAATAAAATATTTTTTTACTCATCTTGTTTCACTTAAATAAGGATCTAGGATATATCATCTGATTTTTTGGTGGGATTTCAACATATATATGGTGATCCATGCCCAAACCATGGAGAGAGTGTGTATTCAGAGCCCCAATCCATAATAAATAGGAATGGAAGTGAGTACAGGGTGGGATGAAATTGTATTACATACATATATAGATTGGTATTTGGGCATCAAATTTTATAATTCCAATTTATATCTATATAGATAGGGGTGACTAGAGACTAGTTGAGAATTCTCATCCCAAGCCCATAATTGACTTATGGTTTTCTCTATATGTCATTGAGATTTTGTCCATAGTAGAGTGGATTTATAGATAGATAAATAGATAGGTGGTCACCAACCTGATAGAGTGTGTTCTAATTTGGTATCTAGCAGAGTGTGTTTCCCAACTCAACTTGATCTATACCCAACATGATCTATATTGAACTTGATCTATGAAGTTAATGAACGGAATATGCTTTAATCTATTTTATCTGGTAGGGGCTACTTAGAGCTTGGGCATGGCTTGATGGGCCCTGAAGGCCAAACTATGACCTTACCATACTCTATGTATGCCATGGTCCCTAATACAACATATCAAAGGATAGTGTAGGATTAGGGGCCCTACCATGATATATGGAGGGCACCATTATAAAGGATCTACCCCAATCTTAAAATTTCCCTAATTGATAAGGTAATGGAAAATTTATATACATACTTCATCTCTGCCAAGGAGTAAATCAAAGGAAGATTTCCTTCTTGATACCTAGCTTTGATTTACCTAATATCATATCAAGGGAAGACTACCTTCTTAATACATAGAAAGGGATTAAGGAATAAATATCAAGGGAAGTTTGCCTTCCTGATGTCTATCTTTATTTTTCTTCTAGACTAAGGCATAACTATCAATGGAATCTTGATTTCCCATAGATAAATTTGTTTGTACCCTACCTACTTAGATATGCCCTACTTGATAAGGCAATGGAAGCTTGATTCCTAATATATATATTCATTATTATCCTACCTACTTACTCTTTTTATAGTCTACTCTTAACTATCGAGGGAAGCTTTCTTCCTGATCTATAACTTGCACAATTTATTTCCCTACCTACTTAGCTTCTGTCATTGGCAATATAAGTTTTCTTCCTGATAGATATAATGGAAAATGAAGTTTTGAATCATGTTACATATGTAATATATCTACACCATTGAGTATTACCTACCTATTTTACCTACTTTAGTATTCTTATCTTACTTTACCTACTTGAACATGCCCTACCTAATTGAATATTTGATCCATATATTGTTCTTGAGTATACAATACCTAAATACCTGATTAAATACCCAAGCCATATGTTGAAAGGAAATGGGGATTTATAACTTATATAGCGAAATGAGTGACTAGGAGACAATCAATCATAGGCAAAAATCCACTACACCCACCATAAAGGTATTAGAGGGAGTGACCCAATGTGTATAATGCCCAACATGGTATGAATGGTTTGTGTGATGTAGTATATATCCATATCATATAATAGATCAATTCCATCTTTATACATATTTCATGATGTTGATATGATACATAATGAAATCCAAATGTGGGTAATATGTTGTGATGGTTAATTCCTACCCTATTATTATAATAGTTGGTTTCAACTGTTTGACATCATTGAATTAATTTCACTATGTATGGGTTGCATTAGTGTGGTGGGCCCATTGTTTACATTTACTTTGATCATAATTTGATATGGTGTTTTTGTGTCACTTTTGGCCTTTAAGGGACCTAATAAAAAGTAAAATTGACATGAAGGGGTGTCTTAAATGCCCAAATCTGAATCTATATTTATAAGTAATATAATTTCATCCCACCCTTTGCTCATTTTCCTATGTATTTATCCTGGCACATGGCTCTAGATACACACTCTCTTCATGGTTTAAGCATGCATCATGATATATATCTTTGAATCCCGTCATACAATTATAAAATATCTCTAAGTTACTTATTTAAGTGAAATAGGATGAATGGAAGAAGATTTTCCTTGGGCCTTATTTTAGTGAGAAAAAATTGGAATTAGAACATAAGCCAATTGGGCACAAGCAGGAAGTCACTACACCCACCATCAAGGTATTGGGGGGAATGATTAGGGATGAGAAGGGATGAGGAGGGAGTGAGTAAGGGTGATGAAGGATGGTGAGTGTCAATGTGGGACTGATTAGGGATGATGAAGGTTGGTGAGGGTCAATGAGGATGAGGACGGAGTGATTATGGATAATGAGAGTGAGGTGGGAGTGATTAAGGATGATGAGGGATTTTGGAGTGATTAGGGATGATAAGGGTCAATTAGGGTCAATGAGGGAGTGATTATAAATTATGAGAGAGTGATTAGGGATGATGAGGGATGGTGAGGATGAATGAGGAAGTGATTAGGGACTATAAGGGATGGGGATGGAGTGATTAGGGATTATTAGGGATAAGGAGGGAATGATTCAACATGATGAGGGATGATGGGGTTATGAGGGATGATGAGGGAAAATTAGGGCCAACAAAATATTTATTAGGGATGATGAGGGAGTGATTAGAGATGATGAGGGACAATGAGGGTCAATTAGGGAATGATTAGGGGAAATGAGGAACAAGGATAGAGTGATTAGGGATGATGGGGGATGAGGAGGATTAGGGATAAGGGAGGGATGATGAATAATTGAAATTAATATAAAGTGGTCATTTGATGTTTGTAGGTCATTAATGTGCCCTACACTACCCCAATCACACTATTATGGATTGAATTAAAATTGAGTGGTTTGTAAACTTCAATTTTGACAAATTTAGGACTCCTAAAAATGTTAGAAAGCAATCTAGAAGACACAAAAACCTAAATATTGACTATATATTTACCCAAAATAGACATCAGTTACAAAATTTATGCCCTAAAATCCCTAGTTTTAATACTATAACCCTAAAAATGCCTAAGTACTAGTCATATTGGATTTTTAAAAACTATCTCCCCTATGTTAATGCATGCATTTATGAGACCAACTATATTAGATGTAGAATGACCCCAATTTATTATATTTACTAAAATAAATTTAAATTATAAGGAATATTAAAGTAACAATATAAATGTAAACTTATACATAACATTTATTTTAGAAAACCATGTTTTCCTTCCAATAGATACTTTCTATTTTTTTGTGCAATGTGAAAGTAATGCATGTGTTATAACATGTACGCGTTCCTTTCACATTGCATGAAAAGGAACATATACCCCTTCCAATAGATCTTTTCCCATTTTTAGTGCAATGCGAATATAACACATGTGCATTATAATGCTTATGTACTATGTTTTATCTGAATTCAAAAACCAAGTTTTTTGGCTCATAAATGTCTTGAATTCGTGAGCCAAAGGCTTGGACTTGTCAACGCACAATTGAATTAGAGAATTTAGATAGAAAAAAAATTCAACTTCCATCACCAAATACACTATGAATTTCAATGATTTTTTTTATAAAATTACTACATGATGATTAACACGCTCTCCTCTTTTCAAATATATGATTTTTATAATTTTTAAACTATTTTATGGTTTCAATCTATGTTGATTTATAACTATAAATTTTTTAGGGCACTATATGAAAAAAATATACATGCCTATATATGATTGTGTATATATTTTTGTTGATCCAAATTTTTTTTTATATGGTTACAAACTAGGCCTAATTTTACATGCATTCAAAAAATAGAACTAGTTTTTTTTGAGGTAGTTGGGGGGTCGCACAATCGACCATCTATTTTTTTGTCAATTTTCATCATCTATTTACTTGTAAAATTAATAAAAACTATTCATTTAAAAATTATAAAAATATATATATTACAAACTAAATGATCTTATCTAGAGTTTAACCAAATGGTTTTAAATAATATTAAATTATGCTAAAAAAATGAGGGGCCACACAGCCAATTATCTACTATGTTTTCTTAAAAAATGAGTTCTTATTAAAATTTTAGATGTTTGACTTAGTTATTCTTAATTTTTTAAAAAAATATTTAGTTTTTTGAAAACTAGACTCAAAATACTACAATTCATGTTCTTATACCATCCTCAAATTTTGAGTGTAGCCATCTCAAATTATCTATAGATGTTTAGATTTATCAAATTTTAAGAAAACCATGTCCATGGGTAGGCCTATTTTTCCCCCCAAACTTTGTGCACTTACCCATATGGGTCATCCTATACATTTCATAAGTTGGATAAAGGAAATTATTCAGTCGCACTCCTATAAATATAAATCAAAGGTCATTCATTATTAATTAGATCTCCCTAGAGATTCACACTATCTATTGAGCACTACATATTGATAAAATCTATTGTATTCTTTTAAAATTCAATGTGAATCATTGGGAATAGTCATAAGCAAAGTTTGAAACACTCCAAGTCAAGTTAAGAGATAACACTTTCAAGTATCAAATCCAAATTATTAGTTGCATACATATAATAAAATAACACAATTACATAATTAGACTAGGTGAAATAAATGTGTGGATTAATTCCCTCCTTAGAGTATCTGGATACATAGAAAATGATCAATCATCAATAGGGATGATTGGTGTTAGCTCAGCCCATTACACTTCCCCTTATTTTGTAGGTCTATAGATTTTAGAAATACACCTAGGGTTTATAAGGTAAGGAGAATAAAAATAGAGGTTTCTGCATGACATTAACAAAATCAAAATATCTCATCCCTATCAACAAACATAGGCTCAAATGATAGAGAATTTACAGTTTCATCACTCTCACAGTGGACAAATCTATAGTCAATAGATAATATTGCATTATTTAACTATCCACAAAGCACAAATTTATCCAGACATATCTGCAAACTCTATTTCCATACTTGATTTGTCATGAACTTATTTTATCTTATTTTCCACTATCAAACACCTGCTATGGTCAACTATAAATTAGAAATGCTAAGTATCTTACTCTTAGTTGCACTTACTATATTTATCCTATGCCACTTGTTAATCAATTTCAATTAATTTTGATTTATATTTAGATTTATTCTTGAATGTTAAATAGTATAATATGAATTATCTTTCAATGTTTTATGCCTATTAAATATTTTAAAATGAAAAATTAGGGTAAAATATATTGGTGATCCTGTTTACTACTTGAACATTTTTTTTTAAATTTCTGTCTTAGGGTTTCAGCTGATTTCATGATTCCCATACACTAAAGAGAAATCTAATCATACATGTTATGATTTAATTGAGATCTACTCTAGGATTTATATTTGACCTAGGGGTTTTAGATTGAACTCTTGATTTCCATGTATAAAAATATATATTCTGTTGGTTTTCAATTTCTTTTCTTTTATTTTTCTTGTTTTCAAGAATTATGTTCTAATAGTTGTAAAACTCATGGGAGTCATCATTCTAGGCAAAGTGATCATAAATTTTACCTAAGAAATGGTGTGAGGGGTGTTGTTCAAATACTCAAGCCACTTGATAACACTATATATGTACTTTATCTCCCATATACCTAGTAAGTATATTTAGACTACATATGGTTTTAAATTTTCAATGACAAAAAGCCTTCAACTTTTGGGTTTTGTAATGCATTGGTAAGTGGTTAGCCCTAAAAATTTACTCTTAATATACTTTAGAGATGTGACAGTGCAACTACATTAAAATGTAATCTTTCATAGTTAGTTCCCCATTAGGCCTTGTTCACTACTTATGACTGGGATCAATATCTCAAAGAGCCTACAATTCAAATACACCCTACCCAATTTCAGCCATTTTCTATTTTCTTTTACACATTTGCATGATTCCATATAATGTCACCCAATAATATTATCTCCCTTGTTCCTCTAAGGCGTAATGCTTGATTAAGTGGAACCCATATAGATCATATTCAAATTCAAATTCCTTTGGGCTCTTCTAAAATGGCTATTAAATATCTTTTTGCTTAATTGATCATATAAATGTTCAAAGTTTTGTACAAGTAAAAAATCATATTGATAATAAACATGATAATCAAGATAATGAAATTAAGCATGATAATCAAGATAATCTTGAGAACTTTGATATAATTGATCCTAATGAGCTTAATGGGGTAGATATTGAGAAAGTTAAATAATTATCCAATTTTTTTCAAGGACTTCATCAATATCCTTAACATGTGGATAGATTTTTCAATTTACTCTTAACATCTAAGACTATACATCAAACTAAGCTTGAAACATCTCAAGCACAACAACAAGAGGCTCCCTTTCAAGTTGTTAATACTTTCACTTCAAGTGTTCCAGTTTATAATATTGCTTCTATTATTATATCGACCCCTCCAATTACATATATGACATAATCCCTAGTGTATAAACATAATATTAACCATTAAGTGATTGACGATGTTTAATCTTAACATCTTATCTTTACTTGGTATATTCATGATTTCATTAATATATAATATACAAGAGAGCTTATATTATCTTGTAAACACAAAAAATATCATACATACATCCCTATTTTAACCCTATTCATCCCTATTTGATCTACAAGTTCTTGTTGATCCTTCTCAATAGCCTTTGTCCTTCTAGGATAAGTTTGTGTTAGGTCTAATAAGACCACATTACGATCTTGCCCACTAACTTGACCTTGTCCCCCATGCTTTAACTGTTACTTTTAAAAATCAATACATTTCAAAATGAATATCCTAAACCTTTGATAAAGTTTATTAGTGAATACATTCAAAATATTTCACTATATAAGCACATCAAGGCTTCTCCAAACACATTCTAGCAATCACTTGGAAATTCTACTACACATTGAGTAAAAGAGCACTATTTCTTCCAATTTCAATTCTATAGAATTCTAACAATCATAAGACAAGTTTAAATATATTTTATTTTAATTCAAGGGCATTCATTGTCAATAATTCAATCAATATTCTACCTATAATCATATAGTATCACAATCAAGGATCACACAATCATCTTAGGAGGGACAACTACTTCGACTTAAGGGCCATTTGGGCCATGTAGGTAGCACTCAAATCATGTGGGGTTTATGAAGATAACTCACCTATTCCCCTTATCTGTTTCCCCCATTTGAATTTAATCTCCCATTTTATTTTTGTGTAGGAACAAGGGTTTGTATTTTTTAGGTCTTTCGTGCAACATAACAACATATATTTAATTTGTAAACCTTTATAGATAGTCACACATACCCAAATTAAAATATTAGGTGCATAGTCAACCAAGATGTGTTCAAAATCAATAGAAAATGTTTCAGCATGCCCCAATCCTCCTTTTATGGAATTTTCCAAGCACAAATTAAATTCTTGCATTTGTTCACAATATAGTAGACATGCCATTTCAAGCAGTTTTTAGTTACAGTCAACCTACACAGTCAACATAAATTTTATATTAGGGATGTTTACATATTTTTATGCCTATCTATAATTTTTAGCTAATTTATAATTCTATAAAATTTTATGGCATATTTTAGTTCATTATCAGATCTGTATATTTTAGCATTCAAATTTTAATAGTTTTATATCTATTAATTTAAATCACCTCAATCAAAAATAGATTATACATTCTAGTAACCCCACTTTTTTTAGAACATCGTTTGTTGTTTGATTTATTTTTATCTTAAGATTTTATACATATTTTTGTAAATTCTTGACACTAAAATGAAAACTACCTTCAACCTTGGATAAAATTTGATAAAATTATTTGATCCTAGATTTAATTCGACACTGAAGAAGTTTATCTTATCACCTTGTATGAATCCAACATAAAAGTCATTTATTTCAACCTCATATTGATATTTGTTGATATCTATACACAAATATTTTTATTTTATTTTCTATTTAATTGTTCTTGTCTTTAAATTGTGTTCTGATAGTTTTAAAAATACTTAGTGACTATTGTGAAGGGTTATGTGGTGATCTATTTATAGATATCATGGCATGAAGGGTTTATCCTAATACTCATATCCATTGTATATCATTGGACTTTAGTTTTTACATACCTCATAATATATATAAAAATCTTAGGATCCCTTGTTCATACTATAGGAAACCTCTTTTAGCCATTTAATATATGGTGCACCTAAGAGTAGTGTATCATCTAGGGAATTCACTCTCATTGTACCCTAGAAAATGAGGTTGGTGGGTTACAGACATGATTATTTCTATGTATTTAGCATTCTAAAACATTGGGCTGACATTAATAATGAAGGAGCAAGTATATTTGAGAATCCACACAATCATTTAAACACTTAGATTTCCCTTATACCTTGATTTTTAATTGTATTGTTTTCATAGTCATTAATGTTGATTGATTTATATTATAATGTATTCATAATGGGATCAACGAGTGAATATTTTTTTCATATGCTACATAATATTATGTAATTTATCATCACACATCTTATTTATTTCCAAAATTCTATTCATTTATGTTTTTTACATGGATTCAATGTCAAGTTAATAAAAAAAATACACTAAATATTTCAATCTCAAGCTCTCCCCCTAAAAAATGCTTGCACTACTATACCATGTTACTATCCTTCTCCAATAGATTTTTTCAAATCTGAAATGACTTTGGGATCAAGACAAAGCATATGTTATACATTGTCTCATATCTACCACTTCAATATCCCTTCCATCACATATTCCACATCCTCTTTAAGGGCACATCACGACTGTCATTTTATAATCCAATACTTAAAAACAATCTCCTAAAACTAATGAGGAAACATTTATGCAATATATTCATGAACATCTAGAAAAGGTTCACCCATTCTTATATGTTGTTAGAGATTAATAAAAGAAAGGATCCCAATATAATCTTTCCAATGATATTACCTCTAACATTGCATTCATTCCTATTTATACACATATAGCATCATCCTTTGGTTTGGGAACATCAATTGGTCTCCAAAATGTATCTAGGCCTATGCCTACTGATGCCACCTACACTCTTCCAATTACCTCTCCAAATGCTACTCTTGAGGATGCACTTCTTGCCTTACGAGTTGAGCTAACTAACATTGAGAAAACTATTTCTCATGCTAGCCATTATATGAAATCATGTTCCTTGTTGTATAACAAGGACTATTTCATATAATTTGGACTCATACTCACTAAAGTAGAGTGGAGAAAATTTTATCCAAAATAATTTTCTTATGTTCCAAATAAAATGGACTGTTTCAAACCATTTGGGCCATAGATCATTTTGAATGAATTGGACTATTTTGAATAATTTGGACTTATACCCCGTAAAGTGGAGTGGCGAAAATTGTCTCCAAAAAATAAATTTCATATATTCTAATTAAATTGGAGTGTTTAAAACCATTTGGAAATAAATCATTTTGAAAAAATTGGGCTATTTTAAATAAAATGGACTTATACCTACTAAAGTGGAGTGAAGAGAATTTTCTCCAAAAATAAATTTGCAATATTCAAAATAAATTAGACTATTTCAAAGCATTTTCGCATAAATCATTTTGAGTAAATAGGGTTATTTTGAATAATTTAGACTTATACCTATAAAATGGAGTGATTCAGAAGAAGATTTTCTCCAAAAATAAATTTTGTTTATTTCAAATAAATTAGACTATTTCAAACCATTTGAGCATAGATCATTTCAATTAAATTAGGTTATTTTAAATAATTTGAAATTATAACCACTAAAGTGGAGTGGAGAATATTTTATCCATAAATATGTTTTCTATATTCTAAATAAATTGAATTATTTCAAACCATTCGAGAGCAGATCATTTTGATTAGATTAGACTGTTTCAAACTTGTGACATCCTTCTGGGCCTTCATACCAATCATTGATCTTTTGAAGTAGCTTTCATTGCTAGGACATATGGCACCATTTGAATGGCCAAATTATGGATGAAAACATATTAAGAAATATAGTTCATCTACATAATAAAATATCCTGACAATTGTTTATTGTTCATTAGGAAGATCTTCTGAATGAGCAAGTGTCAATATATTAATTCAATAATTTTAGGGAATCTCCAACTATAAATCAAATTGCACTAATAACCAGAGCAAAGTAATTCTAAATTAGAATCAATTATTTTGAAATTAATTTAAATATTTTTAAAATAATTTAGAATTGATTTGTATGAAATTGATGATAATGTTTATTACTAAAATTATAGTTTATAATCAATAAATACACTTGAAACAATAAGGCGAAGTTACATCTTTCTAAACATTAGTTCACAGTTGTTGGCATGGATTTTGTACTTTCTCCCAAGAATGTGATGATTGACATCATTTTGATTCTTCGATCCTTTTCATCTTTTCGACTTCCATTTCTAGTATATCTACTTGACATAACATAACTCATTTTCAAATTTTTATTTGTAACACTATTTTGAGAATTGCAATCAATGAACGTGTTGGCAATTGAAAAATTGTCTTGGAAGGTCCCTTTAAAAATAACTTCATGCAATTTATTTATGTTTATATTGAACAACTTAGAATATTTTTTCCCCTAAACAAACATGAAATTTGAACTTGTGTAACCCATGGCTTGAATGAGTATTCTCAAATGATTATCCTCTATCATTAACTAAATGCCAACGTGAGAAAAAGATTGCAATGCTACCTTCAAAATTTCATTGGAATGATATCGAATGTAGTATGACATATTTTCAATTTATAATATTTTTTTTTCCGTATTATGCATTTGTATATCTTTTATTTTGTGCACAACAAATAAGAAGTCATCCAACCCTAAAATCAATAGTTTTTTAGAAGTCGGTTTTAACTCCTCCTTTGAAATGTCCGCAATTTGTTAAAAAAGAAATGAATCATTTATTAACAATATTATATTATACTTATAGATATAACATGAAAATTTTCTAAGAAAATGTTTTACATGTTACTAGACTGGTCGTTGATGTGATTTTGATTTGCATTTCTTATTGTAACATAAAAACATAATGCATTTCATTTGATTCATTTTTTTTTTACATTTATTTAAATCTTATAAAGATCCATATAAACACATTTAAAAATAAGTACATGCTCAGGCACATTGTAACTATAATACTCATTATACATGGATGTACCATTTTTGTTGCCAGTTTTGTAACACACATGCATATAAAAGTTCATATTAAATCCTTATAACTTGACCATGAATGTATCATAATCTGAATCAGTTCATTTTTTCCAGAACTCATTTCTCATAGACATTGATAGGAACTTAAAATTGATCAACCAACATCTATATTATTACAATAATGAAAGTATGATCAACCAACATCTATATTTATATGTTTACACAACCCATCATAACAAACAAAATAAGATTTACTCTTCTAAGTCATAGTTCACTATCACGAAATTCAAATGAATATAATACAACTTAATAGTTGAACCCCCTTCATATACTTCCAATAAGACACATTAAATTAATAACTATTTGAATCAATAGAAATATAATTGTTTCTAGCACAATATACTTTATTATTATTTTTATTGATAAAGAACACATGGATATCTGCATCAAATTTTATTGTATTAAAGACATAGTATAACACATATTGTGTTATTTTAAATTGGGTAAATTAAACATGTAAACAAAATTTTAGTGGGTAAATTAAACTTGTAAACAATATTTTAATGGGTAAATACAACCACATTCAGTCTACACAACAATAAAATGAATCACACTTCCAAATCCCAAGCTGAAGCAAGTCTATATTTTATTGTCTTCTACAATATCCTGTTCTTGAAGAAAAATTCAATTGTAATGTATTTAAATAAATAAATATAATTAATATATTCTAGACTTGTATGAAATTGTATAATTATGCATTTATTGAAAGGGGTTTTCACCTTTTTTTTGCCTTTTTGTAGTTTGTATAGGTGCACTCTTTTGTTGAAGCTTTGGTTATTTATTCCCTATAAGGTATTATATAATTTAGTAATTAAAAATTATTTTTAATAATAAATTTATTCAATATTTATATTTTAAAAATGTGTCTTGTTGTAAAGTTTTAGCTTGTGTTGTTTTTGTGGAGGCACCAACTTGTAGAGTTGTGTCATGGGTTGTTGTGTTGTAGACACAAATCACTAGAGTTGCATTGTGAGCTATTTTAATTGAGACATAAATAGATGAAGAAATATTCTGTCAGTACTATGAATCTTTGATAAATAAAAAAATATACAATTGAAAAAATATGCATGATCTTAATATGTTACCTTCTTCAACTTGTGATGTGTCATGTTCATTGATATAATTTTCTGTTATTATTATTTCTTCACTTGCATGTAATGCTATTGGTGTTACACACCAAAATATTGCTAAGTTGTTAAGTTTGAAAAATAAAGTGTACACACCAAAAGATTGTTAAGATGTTATATTTGGAAAATGAAGCATGATTATAAAATAAATTAAAAATGTTATGCACCTGGTACTGATCGAAGTGGTTGTTATTGTATTGGTTGATCTAAACTTGTAAAAAAAAATTGAAATTGAAAATTAAAAATAATTTGTTCTTCAGTTTTTGTAACACAAGATAAATTTATTTTCAATTTTGTATAAGCATGCACCAATCTATCTCTTGTATATACTCCTAGCACGTCACATGCATCTAGATCATGGAAAGTAGATATAAGTGTCTCCCAAAAGATGGTATCTAGTTAATTTTTGAATGGCCTTCCTATTTTGTGTGAACCAATCATTTGAAATGTTGGTACATCTTTGTAGATGTCAAAATCATCCTCTAATCTACTTTGTTGTGAATGGAGGTAGAAATCTTGCAACTAAAAATGAGATGGATCTTGACAAAAATTGATACATGTAATATGTGTCCAGTCGAATCCATAACTATATGGACCCCATAGTATGACACCTGTATCTTGCATGTAATGGAAATCATCAACATGCAGATTCTTGAGACAGGTCTGAATGGTAGGATATTGTTCTAGTTTGTGGATGATGAATACATTAAAGGCCCCAACAATAACTTTTTTAATCAATCCCTGAAGAAATAGGTGAAGATGTTCTTAAAATTTTTAGTGAGATTTAGAAAATCAATAATTATCAAATTGGCATTCAGACCCAGAATGAATGTTTCACTAAAATATTCTAAAATAGATGGCTAAAGACAAGGGGCCTATAATGGCAGCTGAATCTTCTGTATCTATCCTGGGAAGCTGACCTCCATCATTATGTAGATAAATTTTCAATATTCTTGATGAATCTTGAGATAATGCTTCCTAGCATTTTTTGTTTTTTGAAATACCTTCATTCAGGATGCACAAATTATCAAACCTTTTCATAAAAAATTTATAATGCTCCATTACCTCTTCAAATGTGATTGTTTAGTCTGGTGGTGGTGTCATACCATGGTTACTAAAATAATCTACAATTTTTAAAAATATGTTACTTTTCAGCTTCACCTTTTTGCACCAATTATCCATGTTGTTGTACCTAAGGGTTTTCAAGAAAGAAATAGACCCATTTTCCAATAAATCTACTAGTTCTACTTTTTATTTGTCTGAAAACCCTTGAATATTTCTAAGTACTATTGTACCAATCAGATTTAAATCTTTTTTATCTGAACCAGGTAAAGTACCACTTTCAAACAAATCAAACTTCTTATCAAAACAATCCCAAATGGGTGATTTTATGAAAAGAAGGCATTTTCTCTCCTGCAATTGTTGTGTTGAATAGTTCATTTATGTGAACAATTGTTTATCTTATTCATGTATTTTTTCCATATTTTTCTTCCCTATTTCAAGATTCTTCCAACCTCTCAGTTTGATAAGGTCACGTGTAGATTGAAGTCTTTCTACAAATTAAGCCTTATAAATTGTTTTGTTGGATTCATTATATTAATTACATATTTTGTGCACAATATGGAATGGTGTACAAGTTTTTAGAAATCTTGCCCTTCTAACACAACATTTATTTCTCAATGATTGTGAATTGTATTCCTCCTCTGAAATAATTCTCTATTGTGTTGTAATTATGTGTTGGCCATCTGCAATTTTGAACCTTACACTTTTTTTCTCCATCATATCTTCTACGACCTCCTTTGATTTAATAAAATAGTCAGGGTTACTTAGATCAAAAGAAATTAACAAAGCATCCTTCATTGGAACCTCATTATGTTTTAAAAATGAATGAATTATTTCATTCACCCCTCTTTCATTGAGATTTCTTATTTTGATATTTGCATCCCCCAATTCATAGAGCCCTAAATGAATGTTCAAGGTGTAATTGCTAGAGGAAATATACCATGTAGATAATTATCTATGTGTCTCATTAGAAGTTTGTGTCAACAAAAGTGTTCCAACCTTTTTTTTGATCTTATTTTTCTCCACTGGTGTGAGTACTTGTATGGCGTCTTTCAAATCTACATACAAATATGTTGCCCTTGTTTGTCTTGTTTTCTTCAATATTTTTTCTCTCATATCTGTAGGGTATCTTAAATACATGTTCGCATGGTGACAAGTAGAAGAAGTTGTTGCCCCTTGTACATATTTTTATTTCAACATGTTTTGTATTCTAATGACAAAATTATCTTTGTCTATCAACCCAGACATTTGAATATTGTCATAGCTATTCAAATGAAATCCAAATGTTTCACAAGAAGGAAAAAAAATAATTTTTGTCAACTCCATTTTACTGAGTGTAAATTTATTAAAATTAGTTATAACTCGATGGAGAATTCCATCTTCTCCATTCCATACTTCCATTTGGAATTGAAGGGAATCTTTAAGTTCATCCTTATCACAGGCCAAGATTATTGCAATTGGAGAAGATTCTTTACCCGATGTAGTTCTAAATAAGTATATATCTAGATGCGTGTTTGGTGGACTAAACAATTCAAAATACCAATAAACAAGAAAATTTTTGTTTCCACCATAAAATGGAAGATGTTGATGTGGATTTAATTTTAGTTTTGGTATTTTATATGGTACTATGTCCAAATTCTCTTTGAGTGAGGCCACCATATGCCTTTTAAGTGTGGTAATTCTTTTTCCACCCATAGACATTCTACAAAGCAATTGAAATGATTTAAATATTGATGTTTTGTAAAATGCAAGTTGCATATTACATCGGTGCATAAATTTTTTTGGTGTTTGAGTAGTGATTAAATGTATGTTAATTCTAACCTACAATATAAAATACATATACAATATTTATAATATATACATTAACTCTCACTTTAACTAATAAGGTATGACCAAATCAAAAATTAATTATGTGCACCAATGAATATAATATGATGGACAAAGGAATCCACAAACATTTATTTCAAAGGAGAAAGATGAGGGGAAGTACGTTTCTAATATGAGTCAAAATGCAACATGTACATTCAAGGTATCTCCTAGGAGATAACTTTCAATCATTAACAAGAATGAATTTTAGGTCCTCCTGTGCACATGCTCTTTTCACCTCAATCTAGTTTAATTTTTTTTCCCTTGATGGTCCTTTTAATATCTTCAAAGTATCTCTTAGGAGAAACCTTCAAGTTACTCATGAAGGTACTAGAAGGCCCTTGAAGGAATCTCCTATTATATACCTTGAGTTTGAACTCACCCAAACTTATTGAGGTTTGTAATTTCTTCAAGGTATCCCCTAGGAGATACTTCAAGTTACCCATGAAGGAATCTCCTAGTTGATACTATTGATGCTTAAAACTCTTGCTCTTAGCGAATAGTTTCCTATGGAAAGATTTACAAATGTAGGATGAAATTATGATTTCTAAGGTTACAAAATAGAAAAATGCTAACTGCTACTATCCTAGTCTATTATAATGGTTATCCATAAAAATGAGAATGTGAAAAAATAAAATGATCACCAGCCACCCCTTACAAAATAAATGAGATCTAAATAAATAGGAAAGCCAAGTGAAAGGAGGTCTCAAGATCATGATTGTAATTGGCCTCTAGATTAATTACATTGTTTTGTTAAGACTGTATGCTTAGGAGAAGTGAAGTGGTGCCATGTGTCTAATCTTGGAGACATCCCACTTACACTATCATCTAATAGTGATTCTTTAAATATTGATGAACCAACACAACTCTAGGGAAAGCACGAAGTTGACACATGTCATGTAGGCACTTTTTTAGAGCAATTGGGGACTTCTTTGGTGAGGTCGAGCATGAAAATGCCATGTGTCAAAGGAAGATGAAGGCCGAGACCTTGTCAAAATTATGAAAGGAGGGTTGGAGAGGAAGCACCAAAAGGAGATCCACTGAAAGGTGCCAAGGACCATGCCAATGCCAAGTGAGCTAAAAAAAAGAAATAAATTATTCCAAAAATGAAAAATCATGGATTTCCAATCTATAGTACCTAGTGACTCATAGGGGCATCCACCTATGGGTGGGAGAGCCTAAAACTTTAGTCCTTGGACAAGATGAAACAAATCTTTAACTTTTGAAGGGATGCCTACAAGGGTGCCCACTCCTCCGCTTTTGGCTGGGTCTTTTTGTTGAGATCCTTAAAGGCTCTATCTAGATCTATCATCTCCCTAAAGGAGATGCTTCCCAATCCCTCAACCATCACTAATGTGTGGAACTCCAACTAGGCAAGTGGGTGCAATATGTTTTCCACCTCTGAGGCATTGAGTATTTGAAGAAGAGCTACAAAGATGGTTTGGTCATCCTGCTTTTGCTCAAGTAGTGCCTTGATCCAATCCTTGGGGAGGACACTGTTATTTGTTGAGAAAGGGGAGGGGAGTCCTAGTTGGACCAATTATTCTATATGTACCCACCTTTATTGAGCTACTTAATCTAAGGAATTAAGTAATGCCTTGCACTTATTTTCTACCTTAATATAGCTTAAAAACTCATTTACCTTTGTCATTTTCTACCTCAAATCAGTCACCCTTACTTCCATTTATGCTTCAGGAGAAGTGTTGTAGAGATTTTAAACAAGGACCTATGACTCTAGGACCTTCGAGGAGATGAAATCAGTCATCTTATCAATAGATGTGCTCACCTAAGAGGACAAATTTTTCATGTCTATGAGGAAGGTTAGTGTTGTCTTCAGGGTTGCTATCATGGCTTTGATCTATTCCCAATAGGATATGTATAGCTGTTAGACTATGGGAGGGATCTCATGGCTTGGGTGTGAGCTACAAGGTTGTTTTTTAACTTTTCAATTTCTTAGTCCTTAACTAAGGAGTCCTATTGTACCTAGTTCTACAATAGTTGATATGACCAATTTGCATCATGGAGCTTTTATCAGATCTCATCCAACTCTATCTTTTGATCTTATAACTTGGTCTTGGTAGCTCCATGTGAATCAAATTCCACTTGGAAGCTTTCATTTAGGATACTACCCTATAGCTCTAGCCACACCTTGTTGAGGTTAGTATCTTTAGCATTAGCCTCAATATTGAGGTGGTTAACCATAGATTTTGCTCTTGAGAACTCCAACTTAGTCTTCTCTAGCTGACAGGCCACCTTAACATAATTCATTGTCATGAAATTTTATGTCTCCTCCATATGCTCAACTCTATCAGTGGGTTGGATTTGACTGAGGTTAAGGTTGACAACTTGGATATCACAGTTCCCTAGTTGCATCTATTTAAGGGGCTTCACTAGTTAGGGAGTCAAGTGAGTGACCATAAGAGATTGCTACATTGGGTCATAAAATGATTGCATGTGAGCCTAGGCATAATCCTTGACTTGTTTCCCCCTTTTATTTTGAACTTAGGCCTTTTGGGCTGCCCTTACTAAATCCACCTACTGTTGGAACTAGTCTAGTATTTAAATGATTTCTCCCATAAAAGGGGTCCCTTGTGGAAGCATAAATGGGATAGACAATTGCTTCCATGAAGTAGTGGGCCCTGCACCTGTAGAGGTGAGTGAAAAAAATTGAAGGGTTGAAAGTGAGACATATGGGAGTCCATGGGGTGGGTTGAATGGGGATTACATCACTAAGGGGATGAGGTAAAAGATGAAGGTGAGGGAGTGAGTAAAGGGATGTGGGAGGAGATAGGTATAGTTGAAGAGAAGGGGTCAGACCTAGTGATAGGTTGACTGGATGAGGAGGAGACTGGGGCAAAAGTGGTACTAGGTTGAGTAGTAGAAGGTAATATAACCTATAGTGAGGCTACTAGGGCAGATGATGAAGTGATAAGAGGAGCCGTAGTGATTGGCTGGGTAGTAGATGATGCTACAACCTATTATGAAGCTATAGAGGGGAAAAAGGTAGTGGAGAAAGATGTAGAAGTATAAAGTAAGGGATATACAAAGTAGATCTTCTTTTAGGGAGAAGCTAGTGGAGGGTTGGAAATGGGTGCCTTAGTGTGATTGAGATAGGATGACCTAGTCGTGAGGTGCTTGGAGGGATCCTATTGTTGTTGTGGTGTTGATAGATTTAAAGGCATGGGAGTTGGCCATGTTGAAGGCTCTTGGGTGGATACTAACTCTACTTCTTCTACTTCCACTTTTGGGGTCATGTCCCATGCTTCCACCATAGGAGTGTCTTCTTCTTTGTTATCCCCCCCATCTCGACCTTGGGAGTAGATTCTTCCTTAGACTCAACCTCTTCTGGGTGAAACTCATTCTAGAGCTTCTCAAATTTCTCTCTTGGTCATCATCATACAACCCTTAGATGGATTGTCAGTGTCAAACATGTATTTGATGAAGGCAACTTTATTCTCTATGCTCCAATTTAATTGAGCGAGTAGACCCTTTGTTCTTTTAACTTTTGGGTTGGGTCATATTTTTAGACCTTGTCATAAAAAGACTCCCCTAGTTTAAGGGCATATTTTGACATTTGAATTAGGTCCACATGATTTTGGGGGACATCCTTTGTGGTTAACTTCTTTTTCTCCAAGTAGGGCTGATTTTGATGCTTGGGAGCATTGGAAATATTCAAATCGGCTATGTATCCTTTTGGCTCATAGTCCCATCAATCATCTATCAAATCAAGGCCAAGTTTTGATATCTTAGCCATGAGGAGGTGCCCCTGATGATTTTTTTGCACTGTGATGCCACCCTTTATGAAGGGGACATCATATACACCCTTTTTCTTCTTCTCAAACCCGTAGATAAGATCTACCATATCAAGTTGGTGAGCCAACTCAAGGGTTAAGGTTTTGTCTGTCAATGTGTGGGGAAGCTAAAAGGGCTCTCCTTTGAAACCATGTTCTTGTATGAAAGAAAAGTGGCTCCCTAGAACCAATCATTTGGGATTTTTTTGGTTGAGAGCCATTCTTATTAATAATTTGCCATCTTAGAAGTATTGGCCATTCAGTTGAGATCCATGAGAACTAGAGCCATGAATCACTCTGAGAACTCATAGTAGTTCCCAGTCTTTGACAAGATGTTAGTCCATAGTATGATGGGGGCCACTACATGGGGAAAATTCTCAGTATCAAAGGTATTAAATTGGAGATACTTGGAAAATAAATGGGAATGTTGGTGTAGGATTAGGTGCATGAGGAAGGATAAGTACTAAAAGGTACTCATTATTGAGAAATTATCCAGTTCATTCCTCATGTTAGAAGCAATGGCTTTAGCAAAGTCCATTCTGAATTCCTATCCCTTTTATTTTGATGTCAGTAGGAAGATCACCCCTAGCTAAAAGTCATAGACATTAACATCTCTGTCCATGCCTAGGATGAATGCTAACATAGTGAGAGTGTCTTTTAGATGCTGCATGGGAAAGGTCAACCAAGGTATGGGTAGAGAAGGCATCTTGGTGACCTCATGGTTGATTAGAGTCCTAAGGAAACCCACATTATCCTTGATATAGGAATACCAGACAAGTTGGAGGCTCTTGATACTATAGATAATGGATTTGGTCTTGTAAGGAAGCTAAAGCATCTTTTTGATATCATCTACACTAATTTTTACCCTTAAGTGGGTATTACCAATGATCACTCCAGTATCAGTGTCATATCTTCTTGGGTAGAGAATAATAATCTCAAGGCACGGGTTTACCTGAGGCACCATGTATTATGGTAGCATACTTTCCCACAATCTACATTTGAAGGTGTTATAATCTTTCTTGCTTACCCTATCAAGCATTCGGGCATAAGCACCCTCTCTTAAATTCTTGGGGTTTTGGTCCAGTTTTAGGTTGAATATATTATCCATGAAATCAATCACTAAATCTTGATCTTTGCAAGGTCCCTTGGTTTCTAATCTGGTATATGGCACCTTCTCCTTCACTTGAACAGGGGTTGAAGCGTAGGCTTTGTCCATTATGTACTTAAAGGTAGAATCTCCTCTAGTACTTGAACTATGCCATTATTAGATGAGGACATAGAGGCCTCCATATTTTTATCTATTTCAATGACCCTTTTCTACTTCTATCTATTAGACTAGATTGACAGTTACTACCCCATTTGTCCTGCAAACTCTCTTTCTTTCCTTCCCAATTATTCAATGCTTGCTCTGAAATCACAAAGTGTCAAGTGTTTGGCTTGAAAGCAAAAAAGGGATATTTATGCACTATTAATACTTTTAGGTTTGTCCATAATGGAGTTTTTTGAAAAGAGGTGCCCTCATAAATAATGGGGGTAACACATAAGCCTTGAGACCATACGCTAGAGATTTATGGCAATCATCATGGGAATTTATGCATTTTATTAATGTCAGGTAAGGTGCATAGATAACTATATTTTAGATAATGTTTTTGGGGATTTTAAAGAACTGGGGGAAAGGACACATGATTAATAGGTTGACCACTTATGCCAATGTCATGTATTTGTAAAAGGAAATGGCAAGGGGAAGGGAAAAAACAAAGAAAAATGGTTGATGATGAAATGGCCCTTTGGGCCCCTTTTCTTGATGAGAAGTGCCCTTCAGACCTTCTAAAATTAGCCTTTAGGCTTTTTTAAAGTACCCTTCGAGCTTTTTGAAATTATCCTTCCGCCTTTTTGGAATGGCCCTTTGACCTTCAAGAATTTTTTTCTAGACCTTTCTTGGATGAGAGTGCCCTTTGAACATTCTAAAATTTCCCATTGGCCTATTTTATAGATACCCTTGGGGATATTTGTCATTGCCACTTTGGCCTACGAAATAATTAACTTGAGACAATTTCCTTGAGACATTGATTGCCTCAAACTTTTATTGTCCACAATCATTTTATCATGTTGAAAACTTTAATCTATGTTCCTGATTCCTAACTTTAATATGTTTTTGAGCCCTAACTTTAATATTTCCTATTATCTATAGGAACCAATCTCGCTCACTACCAAGAGATATTTTCCAATTTGGAGATCATTCATGCCTATTTTGGTGATACATAGACATGTTTTTAGATGATTATAGTTTTACCCCTTCCAATGTTACTTGTGTTTCTATATTGTAGGTTCAATGGAATTTTATTTGGAAATGAACATGCTTAGGGTCTTTGTGCTTCAATGTTAAATTGATCTTTTATTAGCTTGTGGTTGGTCAAATCATGATTAAATCTTAGCCTAATTTGTTTAGCCTTTAGTCCATTTTGTGGATTTTTCCTTCAGGGAACAAGTGGAATTTTCCTTTACATGGAAGGCACTACTATGTTATATTTTGAAGGGCCTTGTAATGCCTTCAAAATATCTCCTAGGAGATACCTTTCAAACATGCACAAAGTGGATTTCCCCTTCAAGGTATCTATCTCCTAGGAGATACATTTTAAATAAGGACAAGAGTGGAATTTTCCTTTACATGGAAGGCACTACTATGTTATATTTTGGTGTCCCCTATAATACATTCAAAGTATCTCCCAAGAGATACCTTTCAAGCATAAGAGTGGATTTCTACTGAAAGGTATTTTCTAGGAGATACCTTTCAAACAAGTGCAATAGTGGATTTCTCCTTCAAGGAACAAGTGGAAATTTCCTTTACATAGAAGGCACTACTTGGTGATATTTTGAAGGCCCTTGTAATACCTTCAAGGTATCTCCTAGGAGATACCTTTCAAACATGGGCAAAAGTGGATTTCCCCTACTATAGAATTAAAAATAAAGAAACAATAGAAAGAGATAATATCCCACTCCAAATAACACAAAACATCACATCCTCTTCATTGTAGATAGAGACTAAATATAGAAGGCCTTAAGGGGGCATATACAAAGTGTCCTTTCACACCCATGAGATGTACAATATAAAAATTTCTAACTTCTGCTATTCATAGTCTATTACAATGGCAAATAAAAATATGAAAACTCACAAAAATGATATTAGGAAAATCCTATAATATATAGTCAAGGATGATCCCATGTGTTCTCTTTCAGAGCTAAAAATCATCAGCTTAAAGTGTTTCAAAAGATATGCTCATAAGTATTTGCCCACACCTTCATCAAATGGCACTCTTTTGAGCTCTAGTAACCTAATGGTACTTTTGGGCAAGTGCAGAGATGACATATGTCAATCTGTGCTTCTTTAAAGGGACTGGGGATTCCTTGGTGAGATCAAGTGCAGGGGTAGCACGTGTCAAACTAGCAGTTCTCTAAAGTGATATGGAAGTCTCTTTTAGATAGATAAGTGTTGGGCTACCATGCATTAGAAGTAGATGAGGGCTGGGACTTAGAAAAAATTTGAATGTGGGCTTGAAGAAGGAGGCTGAAAGGGGGACCACTGGAAGGTGATGAGGAACTTTTAACTGCATAATGAGTCTGAAGCTAGAAATGAATTACTCCAAAATAACAAATATGTATTTATGATCCATAGTTCTTGGTGACTCATAGCGGTGTCCATAAAAAAATTTGACATTCAGACTATAAAACTATAAATTTTTGAAGGGCTATCTACTCGTACGGAGAAGTTCTCATATGCAAGTGCTAGTCTTTTTACTTATCATTGCCCATTCTCTTGATCAGTCAGATCAAGTTTTTATTTTTAGACTCCACCAATCTGTTTCCCTATGAGTAGTAATTGGATGAATTTTTCAAGAAAATGCCATTCTGGAGCATGAATGAAAAATGGGAATGGAGATAATGGGAAGAGGCTATCACTTCATAAAAAGAAAAACTAGGAAATGGGCTTAAAGATGGAAAAGGGGCCAAAAGGGGGGGAAAGCTGAGAGGTACTAAGGAACTACTTACTCCTGGGCGAATCTGAGTTTTAACTTGAACTAATCCAAAATTGTATATTATGGAATTATGATCCATAGTTCTTGGTGACTCATAGGGGAGTAAACCTATGGATGGAAAAACCCAAAAAACTCTAAGCAGATTGATATTTACAATTTTTACAGGGCCACCTATAAGGGTACCCGTTCTTCCTCCTTCGACTGGGTCTTTTTATTGAGAGCCTTGAAGTATCTAATTCAAATATCTCCTTAAAGGAGATGTTCCCTAGGATTTCAACCATTGCTAGTATTTGAAACTCTAGCTGGGTGAGTGGGTGTAAATTCTTCTCCACTTTGGAAGTGTCAAGCATTTGATCGAGGGTCATGAAAATAGACTAGTCATTCTGATTTTGTTTGAGCCATGCCTTGAACTGATCCTCAAGGAAGATGATATTATTGGTCAATAAAGGAGAGGGGAGTCCTAATTGGACCAATTTTTCTATGCATCCCTTTATTTGTTGGAAAAATTATTCTAAGGCATTAAGGAATGCCTTGCATTTATTTATTGCCTTATTACAAGTTAGGAACTCATTCACCTTTGCCACCATCTACCTTTGGTTGGCCACACCTACTATTTTTAAAGCCTTAAGAGAGGTGATACAAAGATTAAAGACTAGGCTTTGTGAGTCTGGAACCTTGGGGGTGATGAAGGCAATCACTTGGTTTATAGATGAGCTCACTTGGGCCATCAGCTTCTACACAGTAGCGATGAAAACAAACATCACTTTCAGGCTTGCTACCATGACCTTGATCCATTCCCAATAAGACCTATATATATTTTAGATTAGGGTAAGGATTTTTGTGCCTTGAGGGTGAGCGGTGAAGTCATTCTTCAATCTATTAATCTCTTGGTCCTTGATTGAGGAGTCTTATTGTGTCGAGTTTTAGATTAGTTGGAGTGCCCACTTTGTATTAGAGAGATTCTCATGAATTGAATATAATTCTACCTTTGCCTCTTATAGTCTAGTCTTAGTGGCCATCCATTTATCATCCTAAACCTAGAATATTTCCATTGTAAAATAGATTTAAAGTTTAGTTCTTGCCTGGTTGAGGTCAGTATCTTTGGCGTTAGCCTCAGCCTTGAGGTGTTTAGCCATGGGCTTAACCTTGATGAGCTCCTACTTGATTTTGTCCAACTAACAAGATACTTTGACCTAGTATGTAGTTACTAGCCTCTACGTTTCCTTCATAATCTCAACCCTATCAGTGGGTTGGGCTTGTTTGAGGTTAAGCCTAATTGCTTGGATAGTGTAATCCCCTAGTTGCATCTATTCTTATGGCTTAATTACTTAAGGGGTCAAATGGGTGACTAGGAAGGACTACTATCTGGAGTCATAAAACAACCACATATGGGTTTGGGCTTCATCTTTGGCCTATTTTCCCCTCTTCTTTTCCATCTAGGCCATACAAGACACCATCACTACATCCATTTGTTGTTAAAGTTGATCCAATGCTTAGATGATTTCACCTATGAAAGGGGTTCCTTTAGCCAGTGTGAATGGGATTGTTTGTTGCTACTATGAAGTAGCAAACTCTGATCATACAAGAGTGAGAGAATGAACAATGAGGGATGAAGGTGAAAATTGTAGGAGCCCATAGGGTAGGGAGAATGGTGACTATGTGATGAGTGAGGATGAGGTGGATAACGATGGCGGGGAGTGAGAAAAGGCATAAGGGAAGAGATAGTAAAGATGGAAGAGAATGGGTTAGATTTGATAGTAGGCTGAGGGAATGAGAAGAAGATTAGGGATAATGAAGTGTTGAGTTGGGTAGTGGGAATCACCACAAACTACAGTATGGATGTCAAGTCTAAAGAAAGGGCGATGGGAAAAGTCAAAGTGATTGATTGGGTGGTAGCTATTGCCATAACTTATGCTAGAGTTGTGGAGGGGAAGGAGGCAAAGGTAGAAAGGAAAGGATTGATAAGTTAGGTATTCTATTGTGGAGGGGCCATTAGTGGGTTAGAAATTAGTGCCTCAATCTACTTGAGCTAAGATGACCTAGCCATGAGGTGTCCAAGGGGTGCTTGTTGCTACTATGGGCCCATAGTATAGGGGGTAGGGATGATGGACATACCAATGGGGGATGGGCCACCATGGCTTATAATTATTCTAGGGTATATTCCTCTTTATCATCCCCAAACACCTTAATATTTGGTGTGAAATCCTCTTCCATGATATATTCATTATCTTTCAGGTGGGCCTTGTCCCATAGCTCTTCAAATTTGTTATCCAAGGCATTTTCATACAAAGTATATGTGGCCGACCAAGGTCATATTTGTATTTTAGAAAGGCAACCTTCTTATCTTTTCTCTAGCCCAAGGCTATTAACCACTACTTCATCATCCTGGATAGATTTTTTGTTGGGTCAAAATCTCAGACCTTATCATAAAAAGACTCCCACAACTTAGGGATGTCTTGAGAGGTTAGGGCTAGGTCCATGTAATTTTGAGGGAGATATTTTGTGGGTAACCTCATTTACTCTATTTATGGTAAGGTTTGATGCTCTAGTGCACTGGTAGGATTTAATCCTACTGTATATCTTGTTGGGTCACAATCCCATTGATCATCTATCAGGTCTAGGCCTAGTTCTGCTAACTTAGCTATGAGGAGACATTCTTGGTTCCTTTTTTGCACCATGATGCAATCCCTTGAAAAAGGAATATCATATAACCCCTTTTTCTTCTTTCCTACCCCATAAATGGAGTTAAAATTATTGATCTATCATGCTAACTTGAGGGTCAGGGTCCTATCAGTTAGCATATGGGGAAGTCAGAAAGGATCCTCCACAAACCCATGCACTCAGATGAATGAGAAATGGTCCCCCTAAAACCAATTAATCAAGACCTTGCTACCTTTGAGTTATGCTTACTATTAATTTTTCATATGAGGGATGACATATTATCCACTGAGATCTATGAGAACTGGAGCCATAAATTGCTCTAAGAACTCATAGTATTCTGCCATGATTAATAGGATGTGGATCTAGATAGTGATCAAGGCGATGATGTTGGGAAAAACATCCATGTTTATGATGTTCAGTTGAAGATATTTGGAGTGATTTTACAATATTAAGTTCATTAGGTAAGATGGATACTAGAAGCTACTTGTTATCAAGAAATTTTATAGTTCTTCTCTCATGGTAGAGGTGATAGCTTCGATGAAATACATTCAGAAAGTTTTCACATTCTCTGCTACGATCATGAGAAATATTTCTTCCAATTGGAATTATTCAATGTTGGCATCAACATCCATGCCTAAGATGAATGATAGCATGGACATGTTATCCTTTACATGTGCCTAGAAATCAAATAGGTGCAAGGGCGTGGGAGGCACCTCTATGATCTTCTAGTCAAGAAGGGATCTAAGGAAAGGTGTCTTATCTTCCACTTTGGAGTCCCAAACGTTTTAGAGTCTCTTAATGCTATAAAGGATAGAATTGGGATAATGTGGGAGTTAGAGCATTAGTTTGATATTATCTGTGCCAATCTTGACCCTAAGGTAGGTATTTCCTATGATTATACCAACCAGGGCATCATACTTTTTGGTGCAGAGGGTGATGATCTCAGGGCAAGGCTATACATAGGGCACCATGCATTGTGTTAAGGCACAATCCCAATATTTTCATTTGAAGGAAGGACACTCCTTCCTAATGATTTTGTCAAGATTCCAAGCATGAGTGCCCTCTTTCAAAATTTTAGGGTTATAGACCAAGTCTAGATAAAAAATCTCATCTATTGAGTCAATCACTGAAGCTTTATTTTTATAGGGTCTCTTCATGGCTAACAAGGTATTAGGGATTTTCCCTTTTGATTGGGTAAGGGCCGAAGTGTAGGATTTACTCATGGTGTATGCAGGAGGAGGGGATCCTTCGCTACTTGAGTCATGATCTCTCTGCTTTGATGGGTGCTTCCCACTTCTTGAAGGGGATGTAGAAGCTTTCGTTGCCCAAGAGAATGAAGACCAATTCTCAAGATAATTCTATAACTTTTTTCAAAAAACTGGGTCAACATTTTTGCTAGTTCCCTTTAATTTTGAGGCTACCTTATGATTAATTCAATTGTTTGATGCTCTCTTCAAACACAAAAATGGCAAGTGATTACTTTCGAGTGGTAAGGGGTGGATTTATGTATTGGTTCCATAAATGCTAAGAGAAACACACATGCTTGAAGTATTACCTTAGAAGATTTGTGATGATCTTTATGGGGAATCATGTATAATAGATCATCTTGACATTAATGATTGGGGAAGTGGGTAAATAACCATCTTTCATAGAGTGTTTTGAGCATGTGGAAAAGATGCATGGCAATCCTAGTAGTCACTTATGTTAATGACACTTATTTGGAAAATAAACAATAAAGAAAGGAAAATAAGGGGGAGAACAATGATGAGGAGGGGAAACACAAAAAAGGAGAAAGGAAACCATTTAACATATATAGGGGATGGTTGGAAGTTAGATGAAATGCTTTAAGTCGATCCCATTAATGGGGATCTCTAAGGAATTTCCCTCTAAATCTTATAGTTTGAAAGAATATCCCTACCGATCGCTGATGATGCAAAAGGGTCCTTTCCACAAAGAATCAAATTTTGCATGTTGCCCTATTTTATCAACCCTTTGGTCATATTTAAGGACCAGGTCTTTGTGTTTAAGACATAGATCTGATGACTAGGTCTACAAAGTCAATTACCAAAGTCTTGTCCTTACAAGGCCCCTTGATTGACTTCTTAGTATTTGGTAGGGGCATAGGATTCATTCATGGAATACTTAGGGGGAGGATTTCCACTTCAAGGTATCTCCTAGGAGATACGTTGAAAATAGACACAAGAGTGGATTTCTCCTATAAGGAACAAGTGGAATTTTCCTTTGCACAAAAGACACTACTGAGTGATATTTGGAAAGATTTTGTAATACCTTCAAGGTATCTCTTAGGATATAGCTTTCAAACAAGCACAAGAGTGGATTTACCCTTCAAGGTATCTCCTAAGAGACACATTTCAAATAGGGATAGAAGTGGATTTTTCCTTAAAAAAACAAGAGTAATTTTCCTTTACATGGAAGGCATTACTAGGTGATATTTTGAGGTATCTCCAAATAAGTACCTTTCAAACATGCACAAGAGTGGATTTCCCATTCAAGAGATCTCATAGGAGATACCTTTCAAATAGGCACAATAGTGGATTTCTCTTCCAAGGAACAAGTGAAAATTTCCTTATATAGAAGGCACTACTAGGTGATATGTTGAAGGCCTTTGTAATACCTTAATGTATCTCTTAGGAGATACCTTTCAAACATGCACAAGATTGGAGATACCAAAATTGTAATGGAGCAATTAGGCCCTTGTCATAAAAATTATTTAGTTCAAATACGGGTTTGATCAAAAAAATTCATAGTAGAACAACTCACAGTGAGAAGATGGAAGTGTGGCCCTGGATGAAATTTTTGTATTGCACCTTCAACATGTTTTGATGACTGAGGTGAGGAATTTCCTAATAAACTGAATGAAGGACATGTGTTTGTCTCAAGGGACTCCTATGAACATTTTTTAGGGTTGAGAGGATCTGGCACCTTTCCCCATTTGAAGACAAGTGGTACAAAGGTAGAAGGTGACTGAGAGTCTGATCTTTCTAAATTTTGGACCCTTTTTGAAGATTTCCCCACTTATCTTTAAGTTGTCAAGGCACATAAAGTATCCATGACCCAAGTATTTGAAGCTACAAAGAAAGTGATGCCACATGGTAGCTCCTTGGGATCTTTTAGATTTTAGGCCCTTTTTGAAATTTACCTCACTTACCTCTCAATGGGAAAAGTTCAAAAGGTCTTCAAAGACCCAAGTGCCCTAATTTTAAATGTTAAATAATGACACATGGCATTTTTATGTCTTGTAAAGAGTTTAGGACATATTTCACCACTACACCAGAGGAAAAGTAATGAGTGAAAAGGTGAAGAAGTCTTTGAGGGCTTGAAAAGGTACCATGACATATCCTTCACTCGTAGGGCCCCACATATTGCAAGGTAGATTGTTTGATGTAAAATAAAGAATAGTAATTTCCATCTCTTTTTTTTTAATGAAGCTTAAGTAATTAATGAGAGTAGGCGGTGAATAGATGTTGTAGTTCAAAGTATTACTGGCAACCCCAATCTCAAAATGCAAAGGATTATAACTAAAGCATTTTTTTCATTTGCGTCCACCCTTTACATTCAAAGATTATGTTTGTGTCTTTGAGTTATTTGTGTGTACTATCTATGTGCAATGCGAGGACATGATTATGGTGATTCCTTTATGGATTAATAATAAATGTTATTTTAACTCCCTATGTTGTGATTTTTGAGAGGATTTGAAAGGTGTTATAAGGGTTTTTTGAGTGAAAAATTTATCAAAATTTGAAGAATTGCATTAGAAATCCAAGGTAAAAATGGTAGGATCCTCAACTCCTATGAAGGCCATCATTATCTCTATCTTGGATGGGATTAAGGATACAAATATCATAGGACTAGATTTTTTAGTCCTTTTGAATGCCTTGTAGTGACCAGACCCCCTCAAGTAGTAGCTAATGTTGGCATGAGCTACATCACCCCTGTGACAACATTCCCTTTGGCTGCCCATACCTATAATTGATTATTGTATATGCTCAAGCATGCCAACTAGACACTAGGACCATTGTTTAAAATAGCCATTCAGTTGTCTACTCTTTCAACCCTATGGCCCTTAGCACCATGCTCATGATTCCTTCCCAACCTAAAAACATTACACTCACCATGGAGGAATGTCAAGAATACATGGAGAAGAATGATAAGGTAATTTAGGACATTATCAATACTTGATAGCTAGCCAAGAAGAGATAGAGGCCTCTAATATGTCCAAGAGTTTGAAGCTAGTAAAATTTAATGAATTTCCCCAATATGTTATTGCCATGGCCACCAAGGTTTATGGGATACCCATCATGGAAAAATTTGAGCCATGAATGTTTCTAATCCTAGTATGCATATTAGAGAAGTAGAAGAAGCTGGACTAGGCCACTATCCTTAGTGATAATTTGCATAGGTAGATGATGTAGCTCCAAGCTACAATTATTTCAAAAGAAGCATTTAAAGGTACATTCTACATGTCCTATTATTTAATGTACAACCTAGTGCATAACATAACATTCCAGGGGCTCACCAGGAACCTCAATGAAATAAAAATTTATGAGATATACCCAAAAATCACCATGGATAATTTTAAGAATAAATTTTACAGGGTGTACAATTGATTCTTCAACATCATGATGAGTGTCTTCTTGCCTTTGAGAAGCCTCAATAAAATGTTTGATGCAGTAAAGGAAGTAATTGAGAAATATGGCATCTCCTATATTCAATTTAGGACATTCACATATATTTGGGTGAGTGGCCAAATTACCAAGGTACCTGGATGATAAATTGGTAGCAATGAAGCTGAGCTAATAGATGGTGAATCCATGTGAAATGATAGCAGAAAAGAAGATAAATAATCCATTTAAGTTCCCAATCTAAATTAGATATTATTCATGCCCTTCTATTGTCAGGCAAAGGGATTAGAATAGGAAATGGGCCAAAACATAATTGATAAGATGTTACCCTGGGGTAATTATGATATCAAATGGTTGGTGAATATGGTGACCAATGTGATTTTACATCAATCACACTATGAATATGTTTGGTCTAACTGTGCCACTGAGGAAGGCATTATAAAATTGGATTACATGAGGTTGACAGTGCAGGAGGTTATTGCATACAATATCACCCTTATCCCCAAGGATATGGTAGATGACAAGAAGATACTATGTCCACTATATAGTGAAAACAACATTGAAGCCCATGCCATCTCGTAGGTAGACTTCAGTAAGGATCAGAATGATTCCATCCTCTAGAGAGCCTTTAAAATCATGAGAAGAACCTTTAGGTGGATGAAGGAAAACATGGTTGATCTTGGTGTTTATGACACCCCTACCCTCTAGTAGCTCAGGGGAGTTAAGGAGTTGAGAGGTTTCCTCCGTAAATACAATGGTGATCCTATGGTTCCACTACCAATAGTGAAAGGTAAGGGTGAGTGAAAGCTTAGTGATGTTGATTTCACTAAGATGGTTAATATTGAATCAATAATAATAGCACAATCTAAGGTTGGACTATCTTTTTCAAAGATAACAATCCTAGTAGAAAATTGGGACAAAATTATTACTGAGAAGGTTACATTGGCCAATGCCACCCTCATATCCATTTATGGAGAGGGAGCCCCAATAATGATAGTTATTATAGTAGCCATCCCTATGGCCAATCTAATGAATGTTCCACCTGCTCCACCAATACAACAAGTAGTAGTTGCCCCTTCCCAAAATATACACTCAAGGGAGAGAGGAGGGGAGGAAAAAGGAGAGTAACCCAAATAAAATAGAATAAATAAGGCTCTATAACCTCTAAGTTCATTCCTGGGGAAGAGGAAGGATGACCAGACCTCATATGCCCAGAGAGTAAGGGATATGAGTGACGATGAGGATTCGAATGAAGGTAGGCCCATCACTGATTTAATGAAGAAGAAACATGCATTCACTCCTTTGTATGTAAAAATTTGGTAGATAACTCCAAGGAAAAGGCCCCAAACCTCAGTGAAGGCCTCGGTGATGCCCATTTGTAAAAGAGGGACCCTCAGTAGTACAAAATGAAGGTGATGAGGAAGACATCCTAACCTTAAATGATTTTTTATCTTTAGATAATGTTGTACATGATAGTGTTAGGTGGATAAACAAGTTTAGGCCCCTCAAGAGAAATAATTAGGTTCATCAAACATAGAGACATTCATTGATAATGTCATCACCCAACCACCAAGCCAAAGTAATCATGGTGGAACTAAAGAATTGAATAAGTCTAGTGAAAGAGTTGAAGGAGAGTCAAAGCAACACATTCAAGGTGACACCATTTTTGAGGTGGTAGTTGACCAATGAGGCTCAAAGGTGTTTCTAGAAGTACCACAAGATGTCCCATCCCATCCAAAGGTGTCAAGTCCAGTACTAGAGGAAAATGTGAGTGTAAGGGAAGGTAAGGGAGCAAACCTACAAACGGGTACCCCCACCCATATAGAAATAAATAAGGAATTGGATGATTATAATAAGCATGATAAGGAGGGTACTTTAGGAGATTCCACTTTAATTGAAGTACCATAAAACTTTCTCCCTCACATCAGGGTCCATGACCCAACACATAATCAAGGTCTTGAGGCTGTAACTAGTGAAGAGTTGGTCGAAGGCAGCAAGGATGTCACCATATCCTCATCCATGTCTGAGGCCCAAGTAAATAAACAAGGTGAAGTGACCATGTATCCTTTCATCCAATCAATAGAACATGGAAGTTAGATTGAGAAATTGCTCATGGAATCTCATCAACTCAGGTCAGAGTTTTATGTTTTGGAGTAGATAGAGCCAATATTGGAAAAGAAGCATGGAGTTGATAAGGGTGGTGAGGAGCAAGAGAGTGATGAAGATATTGAATATTTTATGTTGATCCCACTACCAAAACCTATAACACTCCCTACATCTAGCACTCCAATGACACCACCTTCACTATCTCTAGGCCATCAACAATGTCTACCACTTCAATGGGATTCCAAACTAGACCCTTTCTCTGGGTCAAAGAGAAAATCCAAGAAAAAAGAGACATTATGAGAAAAATAAGGGAGATCAATGTAATGATATCACTCGAGCACATAAATTCAAGCCCCCTAAAAAGGCCTAAACACATTCTAGGACCACCTTCACCATTACAAGAGAAAGGAATGTATAGATAGCCATCCCTCCTGATGCATTGAATAAAGATGTTCCCCTCAAAAGTTACACTCTCTATAGCAACAGTTTGGGGGAGCCATCAAGAAATGAGATGAAACATAGCTTGTCAGTTTTGGCTAGCTGGCAGCCCATAGGATGGATAAAGATAAGGCCATCATGGAGGAGTTGAAGCCAGAGAACTAGGCTATGATCTAGTACTTCCAAAAGTTACTGAGTGAGCCTGAGGTAGTAAGTCCAACAACCACCTTAGCTATAGGTCCTATCCATCTCTCTTTTTCATCTTTTAACTCCAACTGAATTGATGATTTGAAGACCAGAGGATGGGTAACTGAAGAGTGGAAACAAGACCTGGGCACTAGGGTGGAAGAAATAATCCACTCAACATTTAAATGCTTGAGTGATATAGTAGAAAATAAAAGAGAGTGTGATGCCCAAACATTTTCCTATGAGGTAGACACCAAGAAATAGGAGGAGGCTCAATAGAAGGTAGAAGAGATCTATAAGATGTGCATAGATACCTTGATTTTGGAGAAGATCATTTCTCCAAATGATCATAAAAGGCCCAAGGAATATAAAATAACAATCAAATATCATCTGATGATGCTCAAAGATGGCATTTTCAATTTGAAAGGAGAAGAAAAATGTCTTGATACTATGATAAGGGAGATGGATGTCATGCTAAGAAATATGGTGAACCTTGATGGCATAAATGACCTAGGGGAGGATACAATATGCACTACTCTAAAGAACCTCATTAATGCACCACAAGAATCCTTTGATGTCTATAAGATGAAGCAATTGGTGTCACTAGAGAAATCCTATGAACAACTCAAAGAACTCATTGGAGAGAAGTAGATCATGATTTAGTGAACTATTGCTTGGCTTGAAGAATATAGAGTCTAATTAAACTACCAAGCAGGCCCAGACCAAGGGAGTCTCACCCCCATGCTCGAGGAATGTATCAAATACAAAAATAGGTTGGCAAAGGATTCCATTATTTAGATCGATTTCAGAACCTAATTGTATATTTTAGTTTCTTCTGAGCTGCTACCACCTTTCCTTTATTTTCACTTCCCTTTTCCCTTCTTTTCCCTTTTTTCTCATTTCCCATTTGTAAACCATTGTATTTCACCCAATAGTGGCACATCCCTTTCAAAGTAGTTCTTTTAATCATGTACATAGGAAATGGATGTTTTATTTGTTGTGCAAGAAGACAAAGGTCTGTTTTGTCTCTTATAGAGTTATCCTCCATGTGGATAACAAAAAATATTCTACCTTAGTGGAGAATCAATTTTTTATTCATTACCAGAGCACGTACATAATCTTAGGAATCATCCAGCTAGAACACCTTTAGGAATATGCTAGGCTTATCTCAATTATATAAGGAAAAGGGGTCTGTCCCTTTACAAAGGTTGATTAAATTTTTGAGTCAAGAGATATAGCCTCAAAGA
Source organism: Torreya grandis (assembly GCA_037957365.1). Classification (NCBI taxonomy): domain Eukaryota; kingdom Viridiplantae; phylum Streptophyta; class Pinopsida; order Cupressales; family Taxaceae; genus Torreya; species Torreya grandis. The sequence goes on along the minus strand of JARHVA010006491.1, from coordinate 236,341 downwards.
GTTCTCACTGTGTAACATTCTTGGCAAAAATCATTGGAAAACTTTGAGAGCATCACAATGTCTCCCTTGTTACATGATTTTCTTGCATAACATATATTTGTTATGTTGTCAACTACACATTGTATGCATTTTTAGTTCAATAGATAAATGAAATTTGTTGATGGGTTCCATCCTTTTTCTATTGTTGAAGAGCAATGCCATGTTTTACATGCTTATTTGATTGGTGATCTGATGTATTCATCATTATGGTAGTCAGTTAGAGAGTATATCTAGATTATAAAATCCTTTCTACTTTGATATTTGGAAATAGGGTCTTGATAGCTTTTTTAAGGGTAGTCTTAGGCTCATAGATTCAACTAGGAGGTGTTCCAGAAGGATATCATTCACACATGGTTTTAGTTTCATTTTTTCTAAGTTAGTGTCACATTTTTTGGTAGAGATGATATGGCAATTTATTCAATCTTCTTTGTGCTCATATGTTAACCTTCCACTTCTAATCTCTATTAACTGATAGTTTTTGTCTTACCTTGTTTTACCTTACATATAACAAACCTTCTACATATCTGAAGTGTTATTTACCTAAGAGCACATAAATATTGCATAATCAGTATGTGTTTATATTTCATACGTTAAAGATCAACATTACAATCTCTTAGTTAGCTCCTTGTTATTGAATATTATTTAGAATAGATGTTACAATCATATTCATATCTATCTTTAGTATCTTGTATCTAACCTAGAGCATTTACTCATTCTGTGTGACAATCCTTGTTGGGTGGATTTAGCAAGTTTGATTATATTGCACTCAGATTTGTATTTCCTTGTGCCAATAATCCCCATGAAGATTAAGTTATAGAATCCATTCATGAGAGCAAGCTACCATTTAGGTCCTCTCACCTTGATTCAAGAAGATCCAAAAGTAGTAGGGAACTGACCATACCATTTTTAGGTGTCTCCCGATCATTTTATACGTTCGGTCCAGTCTTAATGTCAAACCCATCCTTAGCTACAATGACATACTTAGAGGGTTTTTCATATTTACTTGCCCCTTTCTTCAAGTGTGCAAGTCTAAATGATAGAGGTGTACAACTAGAAACTAACATAATGTATCTCCTAAGAGATACCTTTAAAGTAGGCACAAGAGTGGATTTCTCCTACAAGGAACAAGTGGAATTTTCCTTTGCACGAAAGACACTATTGAATGATATTTTGAAAAAAAATGTAATACCTTCAAGGTATCTATTATAATATACCTTTCAAAAATGCACAAGAGTGTATTTACCTTTCAAGGAATCTCCTAACAGATACATTTTGTTGTTCCCAAAATCAGCTATGCTCATTTTTAGAACAACCCCTACGAAACTTGTCCATTTCATGTTTTTCTCTCTAAGTTCATTTTTCGAGGCAAGTTTTTCTTGTTCTTGCATTTTCTCAACTGGCATCATCTGAAGTTCATGACGTTCCCTTATTGATTTTTCTCAAACACACAAAAATCATTACTATTTTGATGTAGCCAGAGGACAAAGTTTTCATTTACTAGAGTTAGTGTTTTTCTTGCGTTTCCATGTAGGGGCGGCATTTTTTGCCGCCACTGCATCCATTTTTTTAATGCAAATGTGGCATTTTTTTCTACCCTTGCATATTTCATTTCCCCCCATGCAAGAGCGGTGAAATTCGCCACCTCTTCATTTCTTTTTCAAACTCTAGTTCAGGAACAACAATTTTTGCCGCCCCTGCACTGCCTCGATTTTTGAACACAGCATTTATGGCTACATGCATCGAGTGGTTGGGGGAAATTTTTGCCCCATTTAATCTGTTTTTGCCCCATTTTGATCTATTTCTTCCATTCCTCCTCCTGCTCTCTACCTCTAGACAATCCAACAAATAGGAGATAGCGCATTTTTGCAAGATTCAAGCCTCTTCTCACATTGTTTTTTAGGTAGGTATTTATTTTTGCTTTTAGTTTTGTTTTTTTCCTCTTTCTTGTTCTCTCTCTCTCTCCTTGTTTGTTTTTCTTTTGTTTTCCTCTTTTTCTCATTGAACGAGGCATTTCTCCCCCTCTGCCGTGCCTCGACCCTCCTCTTTCATTCCCGTTTAACTTTTTCCACTTGTGTTAGGGTGGCTATCTCTGCTGCCCTCACATCTCCCAAATCCTTGCATGTAAGGGTGGAATTTTTTTTTGCCCTAACACAAGTCCCCCAACCTATAGACTCATGTACTAGTGGTAAAATTCACCACTGATACAGTCCAACTAGGTCTCAGTGTAAAGGTGGCAAAAATCACCGCCATTACACAGGACTTGCGTACCACATGCGAGGGTGGCAATTTTTGCTGCCCTTACATGATGAAATCCTTCAAACATGCATCGATGACTATTTTTACCACTAATGCATCTCCTTCCACCCTGGCATGCACAGGCAAAATTTTTTGCCACCTATGCACGCAAAATCCTTTTCACATGCAAGGGCGATAAATTTTGCTGCCCATGCATGTCTTTTCTCCATTTTTATTTAACTCTAGGAAAATTTCATTTTTTCCATTTTTCAAGCCTGCTCCCATTTCATTCCCCTTTTCAACTTTCTCTCACCTTAGCCCTTTCAATCACACTTCCCTAGTCATGATCACCCGACGTGCAATTTCCCTAGATTGCCATTTTTTCTCTAATTGCACAATCATGACTCTTATCACAGTTCTTCCTAGAGATCTTACTTCATCAACGTACTCTCGACAAAGGCTCATATCGATGATTGAAGCTTCTCCAAATAATTTGAAGGCAATGAAGTATCAGTATCAATGTGTTTTTCTAATCACCTCGGTCACTTCTAATGTCAATGACATTAGGGACATAGAGATCGACCACGTTGATATGTCTGAGTTCATGGAGAGAACCAAGGTGAAAAAACCAAGCTCAAAAATGAAAAGAATAATTGAAAGCAACATCCATCTAGTCTCCTCTTTACCTATGGCGGCACATCACATAGATTTCATCCTCCAGTGTGCCCAATTTTATAAAAAAGAGACCAGAGTTGTATTAGATGCTAGTGGCAATGTGGTAGTTCAGCTGGACCCCAAATTTATCAATAAAGTTTTCATGTGCCCTCTTATTATAGAAGTATTAAAGATCAAGTTTATCAAGGCATAGAAATAATATGACAAAGATCTTGAGAAGGTGAAGAAGGTGATCAACAACAGATGGCTGAAGACTCCCAGAGCCAACTTGTCTAGATGGCCACATAATTTTTTGAGAAGTGATTTTATAGAGGGAGTTGGCGACTTGATTACTCTTCTCAGTAGAGTATGAGGTCTACCAACTTCTTCTCAATTCCACGAATAGATGTATCCCTCTATCAAGATAATTCTCCAAGGGAAAAAGTCATCTTCTTGGATGAACAGATCAACAATGCTCTACATGAGCAATTGAAAAAAGTGTCTACTACTTTAAAGTTTTATATGACTTCGTACTTGGTATACATTACAGCTTCGATGAGAACCTTTCCAGGTTTGACATCATAGGGAGATAGAAAAATCACCCCTATGTATCAATATTATGCTCAACTAACACTAAAGGGATCAATCCATCACTTTAGGAGGGTAAATGATGCCTTCTTCACAGTATTTTTGTCTTTTTGATCCTCAATTAGAACATAAGAGAGTGTCAGATGAAGCCTAAACTGTCGTCAATGATTTCGGCTACATGTTTTTACAATTCCCTACCTTTTGCTATCTGTGGGTTGGCTTTTTCCAAGGCTATCCCTATATGCTCCCCATATTTTCTTGTGATAAATTGGTCCTAATAGAGATGTGTAAACAAATTATTGTCATGCAAAATAAATAAATGGAACTTAAGAAATCAGGCTTCAAGTTTCCAATTGAAATTGACAGATACTCAATTTTGACTGTTGCCAAAGCAAGGGTAATGGAGACTGAAATGCAACTCGTCACCATGAAGCAGTTTAAAAGAAGGCCCAATTTTGACTATAGGGGTGTTAAAGACATGATCAGAAGGAAGACTCAATTTCATGAGCCCATGATCGAAGACGTCTGGATAGATTTGAGGATCACAGAAGATATAAGAAAAATGGACTATAGTAGACTGTCTCTAGAGCAAATTGAATACCTAGGGCTCACTGATATTACTCAAAATATGGTGGATGACAAATATTTAATTAACAGTAGATATCTGGCTAAAAAATTCACTAACTCTCCTCTTCCTCCAATTCAATGGTCTCAAAAAGAGCTGACCTCTTTAAGGATGAGATTCAAACTAATATTGGCTAACACCAATGATTGGCTAGTGAACAAAGGGATCACATTGAAGGAATTCATCATAGGATCAGAGGCTGCATTCCAAGAGGAGACAAGAAAAAGAACAAAAAAATAGAACCGAGAATAAAAGTGACGTTCCTTCTCCTTCTAGGCCCCACAAGCCTAGGATCATCTTTGTGTCGAAGAAATCAAAGGTTGTCGAGAAAGAGCCAGAGTCAACAGATATGGGGGTTGAGGAACAAATCACCCAAGAACAAGCGATAGAATAGATGGAAACAGATCATAGACTTGCAGACTAATAGGGGACAGAAACTCTATCTCCATAAGAGAGGACACAACTAGTTACAGGAGTTTCTTCTTCTCCACCCCAATCCCTTGTTGCAACTCCTTCACCCATTTCTCCCATTAGTATTCCTTCCTCTGGAGCCGCCTCTCCTTTTGAATTTATTTTTGATGACCCTCAAGGTGCTTCTGGAGATGTTCTTCGATCATCAAGATCCATCCCTAGTCTTTCATCTCCTTTCAACATCAAAGACAGTTCCACCATCAACTAGTCAGTGGCCGATATAGTTACACTTACTACACCCACTACACCCATTATTCCCCCTAGAAGTGTAGATGTTACTCCAGTGACACTAACTACAGGGACTATTGCTACTGTAAGTGCTTCTGCTCTTCCACCTTGGTTGTCGACTTTCACACCCAAAATAAAAAAGCAAGCCATCTCTCCAAATGACTTCGACTTTGGTAAAATAGTACCGGTGAAAGCTAAGACCCCCAAGAAACCCAAAATCCTTTCAAAAATGATTGAGGATAAGGGGCACAAATTTTTGGAGATAGCTAAACCTCCACAGGATGTAAATCTAAAGAATTTTGATATGAGCAGCTACTCCATTTTTCACGTTGAGTTGGGGAAAATAAATCATGAGGGCGCAAAGAGAGATTTGTAGTCTGCAATGGATATCATGGTCCAAAATTTTGACAAAGAGAGAGAGATGAAGGATTATTACAAGGCAAAGGTGGAATAATTGACTGCAGTGGTCAGGAGATTTACTTTTGCTCCAAAGGTGGCGACTCCAGAGGCCTTCTCCATAGATGATCCTATTATCTAGAAAGCAGAAAAGACCTACCTGAAAGGAAAAGTACTTGAAGATTACATAGACAAGATGCATGCACAAGGGATTTCCTTGTTTACAGAGGTGATCGAAAAGATAGATAAAATGAAAAAAATGAGAACAGAGTTAGAAGAACTTATCTCTCTTATTTCTCAATATATTGATAGCACAAACAAATATCTTAGCAAGTGGATAGAGATGAAAGCGCTGAAGAAATGTACCTCAGTATCAATCAACATCATTGCCAACAAAGATTATAATATTGAAATCAAAGAATCACTAATATATAGGATCTAGGTACTTAAGGAGTTGATCAGTGACCTCGAGTCTTCCAAGGATGCCAGTGAAGAAAGCGACACCAGCCTGTTGAACATATTGGAGGAATTGCCTTACAGACTCACCTCTCGAGACAACCAATTCCTATCAATGGAGAAAATGATTTAGGAATTCAAAAGTATGATCCAAAGAGAATTCGAGGAGAAAGCATTCTCAATGACTTCTGTGGATAGTATTTTAGATAATCAGTTAACCCTAGATAATCTGAGAACCAGGTTAACTAGTCATGCAAAAGCAATCATAGTAGTGAAAGATGCTACAATTAGAGCTAAAGTGATTTTCATAAATACTATTGTGCCAGACAGTATCGGGATACATGCATTTATCACTATGTACAATGCTAATCTGAATAAGTTCGGTGGCAAGAGTTTAACTATTCCTCCATTCTCTCTTCTTCATTCTTCTTGTGTACTTTGTAATTGACTTGGGACATTTTCATATGCACTTTTGTAATATGTAATTACATGTAAAAATTTGGAAAAGTTCCAAAGTCAATGCTGACTCATCTTTGACTAGGTTTTCAATATTTTAGTCTTTTTACAATTTTGAAGATTTTTTCATATATATAAAGAGAACCTCTTTTGTAAAAAGGGGCTCTGGATAATTGAGAGCAAAAACTCTGTTGAAATTGAGATACTTTTTGAGACTTTGTGCTTAGTTTGTAAATCATATTTTATTGAATGAATGAGAAGCAGGTTAATTTCAGACTTTGTGTTGAAATAATTTGTGTTATTTTAGAAATAGTTTTTACGTTTTCTTTCCTAATAATCTCTCATCTGTTTGATTGAATAAGCAAAGTGTGTGTATGAGAATTATCTAAAGACATTCTAAAGGATATCAGGGAGACTTTGAGTTGGTGTTATCCTTGCGATCTTTTTATCTATTGTAGTTTTAAGTGAAGACTTTGAGCTTTACTTTACTCCACTATTACATACGCTTTGGATCAGTGAAGAGGATAATGAAAGACTTTGTGCTTTCGTAGGTTTTTTTGTAAACATAGTTACTACTCATAAAGACTTTTTGCCATTTACGAAATACCATTTATGAAAGAAGAGGAATGCTTTTAGTAATCTGTCAGGATCTCTTTTGCTCTGTCAGGATCTCTTTTGCTCTGTGAACATCATCTCTAAAGAAAGAGAGATAGATGGTGTTATTCTACCCTGAGTATTATTTTTTGCTTATTTTTATATATAACATATAAGTGATTCATAAGGAACCTCCCCTTGATGAGAGGAGAGATTTATCTCATTAAAATGTGGTAAACCCACACTTTTTGCTATATAAATCTCTTTGTACTGTGGTTGATATACCCATTTTGCCATCAGTTAGCTGACAACAAAATATTCACCCAACAGCTTTTGGTGACTCCACTAGGGAATATGAATGTGCATTTTGAATCCTCAAGCTTCAAATTGAAGCATCTCCATTTCCTTTTTCATTTTACACTCTGGTAGATTCACCATACACGTGAGGCCAGAGAGCTCAAGGTATTGTTGATTCGGTATTCGAGTTGGTGACAAACTAATTTTGATATTTCTCCTCCACCATCTCACCTTCAGTGAACTATGAGTTTCCCTCCTACCAATGCCAGATCTCCCATACCTGGTGAAGCTTCTAGTCTCAATACTGGTAAGGTTTTATCTATATTGACCCCATCAAGATTTATTATCCCGCCATTCAATCATCTTATCATAATGGCTCAAGGTCCTTGGGGCAACTCTTTTGGTCCTCTCAATCTGACCCCACCTTTACATGAACTACCTCATAGCTCGAGAAAGAATTTCCCCAAATTCTATAGCAATGGGAAGGTTCACCCTGATGAGCATATTGATGCCTTATCTATAGCATGTAGTATAATAGGTGTGGAATACGAAGATGTGGCAGTGAGATTTTTTGTAAAAACTTTACAAGGTGCTGCCACGGATTGGTTCTACCACCTTCAAGCTCAAACTATAACTGACTAGAATACACTCAAAGCCAAGTTTGAGGCTAGGTTTAAACCTGTTGAAGATGCACATGCCTTGTTAACTCAGCTTACACAAATGAAGAAGGAATCTCATGAGCCCATGAGGGATTTCTTAGCAAAATTCAATAAGCTGAAGAAACTGAATTCCTATGATCACTCGGCCAATACCAGAGAATCTCAAGTGCTTTTTCATCAACTCACAATTTCATGAATTAAGTTTTATAGTTGAGGGAAGCTGGTCCTATGGATCCCACTGTGGCTCAAAATTTGGCTACTAAGATTGAGGATGATCTTATTCTGGCAGGTAAGATCAAAAAAGACTAATAAAAATAGATTTTCTTCATCTACTGAAAGTTCTTCCACAAGCACCACAGATTCTATGGTGCAAAAATTAACAAATGAACTACTCACTTTGAAAAGACAAATGGCTCAAGGTATGTTTGCTCCCACTTATCAGGATATGCCAAGAAGAACATTTTAGAACCAGTCATATCAAGGCAATACTGCCAGAAACCAAGGGCAACCAAACTGCCTGCCTCCCCCACATGGGAAGCTTGCCATTGAAGCATCACCTACTAATTCAGTAGTTGGTTATCTTGAAGCTGAACAAGATTTATCACTCCAACCTAAGTTGGACCAACAAGATGATGTTAATCTCTTTGAAGAACAAGATGAAGAATTAGCTGGCGACTCCAATATCGATTTTCTAGATTATCGAGGTGAAGCTGGAAGTAAGGGAGAAGTGCGTGATGAATCTTATGCTATTTTTACCAAATCTCAGAATCAATCAACTCAACAAGCTGATAAAGAAAATGCAAGAGAAGAACCTCAACCGATAGTTTCTATCACTAAACGAGGGACTTCACTACCTTTCCAACCAAAAGATCAGGTAACTAACAAAAAAGTAAGTACCTCAAACCATCCCATACCTTCTACTTCTATTTCTCAAACTAGTACCACTCCCAATAAAGATCAAGATGATGGGATATCTTCCTCTACCTCTAGCTCATTTCAATTATTTGATATAATTGATCATGCCAAAAAGACTAAGATTCAAATGACCGAGATTGAGTACTTACGAGCCAATCCTGAATAGTTTGATAGGTTGACCAATTATGTGAGAAGTAAGACTGTTCCCATAGGACAAGATTATTCAAAGGAAACTCATGATTCCTCTAAGAATAAACCCACCCAAAATAATATTGTTGTTACTCCTCCTATTTCTTTTGAGAAAATAGAACCTTTTTATGTTTTCCTATTGATAAATGGTTATAAATTGAGTAATTGCATAATAGAATCTAGAGCTTCTGATAATGTTATGCCGGCCAAGGTAGCAGATTCTTTTGGTCTTATTTTGACTAAGACTTTCAGGAGGTGATTTTCTATGGAAAAAAAATAAGTCCCACTCTTGGGTCAAATAAAAGATGCCCAATTTGCGTTTGCAGCTTTTCCAGAAAAGAGAATCAAAATGACGATCCTGGTGGCCGATGTTCCAGCCACTTACGACATCCTTTTTGGTTGAAATTTTTGCAAGGATGTTGGTGGTGAACTAAGCATGGACTTGTCTGAGGTGAGGATCCCAGTCAAAGGTGTTATGAAGAGACTCCTCCCTAAGAAGAAAGTGAAATATGTGGTTATCCAGACCTCAGCACCTGAAGCTCAAATCTTGTTTGAGTCTTTAGGCATGGGTAACTACTTTCTATCCATAGAAGAAGTTCATGAGGCATCTAATGAAACTCTTAAAGGTGAAAACCTAAAAATGCATTCAGCTGGAACAATAGAAATATTGGTGGATTGTAGTACCAATGTGGAAGGATCTCTACCTCTAAATGAAGAAGGATCTAGCGAAGAATCAGTGTCTGATGGGGTATGGACTTTAGAATTTGATGGCAACTGCTCCTCTACCAGCTCAGGAGCAAGAATTGTATTGATATCTCCTCAAGAAGATATTTTTCTCTCTTCATACAAGTTACAGTTCAATAACACTAACAACACAGTTGAATACAAATCCCTGCTGCTTGGATTAAAGGCTGCTAGAGAAAAAGGTGTCAAACTCCTCCACGCCAAAGGTGATACTAAACTGGTGGTTTGTCAGGTAAGAAACTTGAATCAAACCAAAAATAAGAAATTGTGCCACTACTGCAATTTAGTTTGAGATCAAATTGAAAGCTTTGATGCTTTCAGCATCTCGGCCATACCTAGGGAATTCAATGACCGAGCTGATGCACTGGTTGTTTCAATGACTTTATTGGTCCCTCACCCTAACTTTAAAAGAGACATGTATACTATTGAGCTGGTCTTTAGACCAAGTGTACCTAATAATGTCAGCCATTGGCAGGTGTTTAACAATGATAATCAAATCATTACCTTTTTGGAGTAAAAGAATAGCTTTGAACAACATTATTTCAATGGCAATGAACCTCAAAAGCTTGAGTCAGCCTCTGAATCAAGTGCAAATGTAGGTAAAGAATTCTTGCAACTTAAAGGGAATAAGATCCCAAAAGGCCTAGTTTTCCTTGAGAAGCTATTTGACAAACACGACAGATTCATTAAACAGCGGCAAAAGGATTCAAGATCCTCCCAGGAGTTTGATCAAGTAAATTTAGGTACCGAAGAAAATCTCAAAGTGGTGAACATCGAGAAATGTTGCACTCAAGAAGAAAAGTTCAAGTTTACTACTCTGTTCCACCGGTATATAGATGTCTTAGCTTACTTCTATGATGATCTGAAGTTGCTTAGACTTGAAAAAATCTACCATAACATTCCTCTCAAAAGTGATTCAGTGCCTTACAAGCAAAAATCTAGACAGTATAACTTGAAGATATCAAGAACTATTCTATCTGAAATAAAAAAATGCTGATGCAAGGATAATTTTCCCAATCCATCATTCTACATAGATTGCAAACATAGTCCTTGTGAGGAAGAAGAATGGCAAGATTTAAATTTGTGTGGATTTTAGAAACTTGAATTAGTCATCCTTAAAGGATAACTACCCTCTGTCTATCATAGATCAAGTTCTACAGATGGTGATAGGTTCAAAGATGTTATCAATGCTAGATGGTTTCTCAGGGTATAATCAAGTTGAAGTTGAAAGAGCAGACCAGCATAAGACTACCTTCACCACACCTTGGGGCACCTTTGCCTATCGAAGAATGCCATTTAGTCTGATAAATGTAGGTGCCACATTTCAGAGAGCAATGGACCTCGCTTTCAAAGATGAAATGGGTAAGTTTATTTTAGTATACCTAGATGATTTAATAGTGTTTTCTAAATATCATCCTGACCATGTGCACTATTTATAACAAGTGATGGAATGCTGTCATCAGAATGGTATTTCTCTAAATCCCAAAATATCTATTTTTGAGGTAACAAAAGGGAAACTTCTCGAGCACATTGTGTCTTGAGAAGGTATAAAAATTGACTCAAAAAGAGTCAAGTCCATCCAGGAGCTTACTCTGCCTACAAGTAAGACTACGGTTCACTCTTTCTTCAAAAAAGTGAATTTTTTATGAAGGTTCACCCTTGAGTTCACTGAGAAGACTTGCCACATTGTCAACATGATGAAGGGCAAAGCCACTTTCAGGTGGAATACAGAGGGAAAATCAGCAATTGAAGACATCAAAGAAGCAATCGCTTGCACACTAATTCTGGTTTGTCCAGACTACACCAAAGACTTCAAAATATATAGTTATGCTTCTGAACATACACTTTCAGCTATTTTGGTTCAAAAAAACTAAGAAGGTGTGGAATCTCCTATTTCCTTCATGAGCTATCCTCTTAAAGCTCATGAGCTGAAATATTCAAACATAGAGAAGCATGCTTATGCGGTGGTCAAAGCAATTAAGCATTTCAGGTTTTATATCTTGAATTCATATATTGTGGTTTTAGTACCTGATACAACGGTGAAATCTCTTCTAACTCAATAGAAATTTGGTACTAAAAGGGGAAATTGGATTGCCAAAATTCAAGAGTGTGATCTTGACATCAAACCTACCAAACTTATATGGGAAAAGAGCCTCTGCTAGTTGATTGCTGACAATATCTCCAAGAAAGTAGAAAATGAAGAAATAGAGATCGAAGATGTGCCTACGATCCTCTTCATTACTACTACTGATGAGTGGTATTCTGACATCGCTCATTTGTTAACCTATGGTGAGTGTCCTGCTCATCTATCCTACAAGAAAAAATAAAATATTAAACTAAAGGTTGCTAATTATGTCTTGTGGGATAATGGTTTGTTTAAGAGAAGCCTTGATGGGGTATTTCTTCGCTGCATCGATAAGGTGTAGCAAGATAAAATTTTGGAGTCTTTCCACAATTTACCCTATGGAGGACATTTTTATATGCCAATAACAACCCATAAAATTCTATGAGCAAGGTATTATTGGCCTATGCTATTTCAAAATGCTTACAAATGGGTGCGTAGATGTGAATTGTGTCAGTAGTTCATCGAAAAGCCTAAATTGGTTGCATTACCCCTCAAGCCAGTGGTAATCAAGGAACCTTTTCAATAGTGGGGTATTGATTTCATTAGCACAGTCAATCCATCTTCAAGTGCCATGGATGATTATGTCCTCATTGTGACTGATTACTTTACCAAATGGGTGGAAGCCATTCCAACTAAGCATGCTACTTTAGAAGTGGTGTGTAATTTTCTTAAGGAAAATATTATTTCTCAGTTTAAGGTTTCACTTAAAATTGTAACAGATAATGCAACTTGTTTCTCTTCTCATAAGATTATCAAATTTTGCTTTTATTATAGAATTACCCTCTCCCACACTTCTGATTATTTTCCACAAGGGAATGGCCAAGCAGAATCAAGTAATAAGAACCTGGTTACTATTATAAAGAAATTGGTAGATGATAATCAAAGAACTTGGCATAAAACATTATTTGATGCTTTATGAGTAGATAGGATTACACCCAAGAGGGCCATAGGCATGTCACCATTCTAACTTTTGTATGGTTTGAATGCAGAGATACCGATCACTCCGGAACTACCAGTGCTCAGATTAGCAAAGGCAATCAAAGATTCTACCTTCAAAAATTTAATTGATAAAAAGATCATGTGTCTAACTGAATTAAATGAGCAACGAACCATGGTGGTGGACCAGATTATTGCACATCAGAATCAGGTGAAGAAACTTTTTGACAAGAGGGCCAAGGTTCATGATTTTCAAATTGGAGATCAAGTCTTGTTGTGGGACAAGAGGAGAGAACCAAAAAGAATGCACGACAAATTTGATTCCTTGTGGAGAGGTCCGTTTACCATTCATCAGATCTTTGGTGAGAATAAATTCTTGCTGGAGTATCAAGATGGAGCACTATTCTCACTGCCTCATAGTGAGAAGCATCTGAAGCACTTCAATCCTTGAAGTTTTGGATGAGTTCACTTGTACATATGTATAGTTTTTATATTTTTTGTTTTCTTTTAGTCTTTTGTGTCTTTTCCTTTTTGGCTTGACTCCGTAGCCCAATGGCTTGGATGAAGGCACTTAGAGACTGGTTTCTACTCTCGTCAATCAGTTTGATCAATGGAAGTTCCCCAATAAGAGCTAGTTGTTGTTCCCAAAATCAGCTATGCTCATTTTTAAAACAACCCTTACAAAACTTGTATGTTTCATATTTTTCTCTCTAAGTTCATTTTTCAAGGCAAGTTTTTCTTGTTCTCGTATTTGCTCAACTGGCATCATCTGAAGTTTGTGAAGTTCCCTTATTGCTTTTTCCCAAAAACACAAAAATCATTACTATCTTGATGTAGCCAGAGGACAAAGTTTTCATTTCCCAGAGTTAGTGTTTTTCTTATGTTTCCATGTAGGGGCGGCATTTTTTGCCACCATTGCATCCATTTTTGTTTTTATGCAAAGGTAGCATTTTTCACCACCCTTGCATTCGTCATGAAAGAGTGGAAAATTTTTCCACCCTTGCATCTTTCATTTCCCCCCATACAAGAGCAACAAAATTCACTGCCTCTGTATTTTTTTTTCAAACTCTAGTGCAGGAACGACGATTTTTGCCGCCCCTTCACTGCCTCAATTTTTGTGTGCGGCATTTATGGCTGCATGTGTCAAGTGGTTAGGGGTGGTTTTCACCCTATTTAATCTCTTTTTCCCATATTTTGATCTATTTCTTCCATTCCTCCTCCTGCTCTCTGCCTCTAGACGATCTAGCAATTAAAAGATAACACATTTTTGCTAGATTCAAGCCTCATCTCGCATTATTTTTTAGCTACGTTTTTGTTTTTAATTTTAGTTTTGTTTTTCTTTCTTCTTTCTTATTCTCTCTCTCTCCTTGTTTGTTTTTCTTTTCTTTTCCTCTTTTCCCTATTGAACGAGGCATTTCTCCCCCTTCGCCGCGCCTCAACCCTCCTCTTCCATTCCCGTTCGACTTTTTCCACTTGTGTTAGGGTAACGATCTCTGTCACCCTCACATCTCCCAAATCCTTGCATGTAAGGGCAGCAATTTTTGCCACCCTAACACATGTCCCCCAACCTCCAGACTCATACACTGGCAGTAAAATTCACCGTCGATACAGTCCAACCAGGTCTCGGTGTAAAGGCAGAAAAAATTATCGCCATTACACCAGACTTACTTACCACATGTGAGGGTGGCAATTTTTTCTGCCTTTATTCATTGAAAGCCTTCAAACATGCATCAGTGGCTATTTTTATTGCTGATGCATCCCCTTCCACCCTGGCATGCACAGGCGGTAATTTTTGTCGTCTATGCATGCAGAATCTTTTTCACATGCAAGGGCAACAATTTTTGCCGTCCATGCATGTCTTTTCTCCATTTTTCTCTAACTCTGGGAAAATTTCATTTTTTCCATTTTTTAGGCATGCTTCCTTTTCATTCCCCTTTTCAATTTGATCTCACCTCGGCCCTTTCAAGCGCACTTCCCTGGTCATGATCACCTGACGTGTAATTTCCCTAGATTGCCATTTTTTCCCTAATTACATGATCATGATTCTTATCACAGTTCCTCCAAGAGATCCTCCTTTGTTGATGTACTCTCGACAAAGGCTCATCTTGATGACTGAAGCTTCTCCAAAGAAGTCGAAGGCAATGAAGTATCAGTATCAAGGTGTTTTCCCAATCACCTCGGTCACTTCTAATGTCGACGAAATTAGGGACACAGAGATCGGCCATGTTGATATGTCCGAGTTCGTGGAGAGAACCAAGGCAAAAACCCTGAGCTCAAATATGAAAATAATAATTAAAATCAACATCCATCTAGTCTCATCTTTCCTTGTGGTGATGCATCACACAGAGTTCATCCTCCAGTGTGCCTAATTTTATAACAAGAGATCAGAGCTATATCAGATGCTAGTGGCAATGTGGTAATTCGAATGGACCCTAAATTTATAGATAAATTTTTCATGTGCCCTCCTACTACTGAAGTATTAAAAATTGAATTCATTGAGGCACAAAAAGAATACGACAAAGATCCTAAGAAGGTGACGAAGGTGATCAACAATAGATGGCTGAAGACTCCCAGAGCCAACTTGTCTAGATGGCCATAGAATTTTTTGAGAATTGATTTTATACAGGAAGTTGGTGACTTGATTACTCTTCTCAACAGAGTATGAGGTCTACCATTTTTTTCTCAATTTCATGAATGGATGTATCCCTGTATCAAGATAATTCTCCAAGGGAAACAAGTCATCTTCTGGGGTGAACAGATCAGCAATGCTCTACATGAGCAATTGACAAAAGTGTCTACTACTTTGAAGTTATATATGACTTCATACTTGGTATACATTACAACATTGATGAAAACCTTTTAAGGTCTGATGTCAGAGGGAGACAAAAAAATCACCCATGTGTATCAATATTACCCTCAGCTAACACTAAAGGGATCAATCCATCACTTTAAGAGGGTAAATGATGCCTTCTTCACAGTATTTTTGTGTCTTTTTGATCCTCAATTAGAACAAAAGAGAGTGTTAGATGAAGCCTATACTATCGTCAATGATTTTGGTTGCATGTTTTTACAATTCCTTACCTTTTGTTATCTGCAGGTTGGCTTTTTCCAAGGCTATCCCTATATGCTCCCCATATTTCCTTCTGATAAATTGGTCTTAATGGATTTGTGTAGATAAATTATTATCGTGCACAATAAACAAATGGAACTTAAAAAACCAGGCTTCAGATTCCCAATTGAAATTGGCAGATACTCAATTTTGACTGCTGCCAAAGCAAGGGTAATGGAGACTGAAATGCAACTTGTCACCATAAAGCAGTTCAAAAGAAGGCCCAATTTTGACTACAGGGGTGTTAAGGACATGATCAAAAGGAAGACTCAGTTTTATGACCCCATGATCGAAGATGTTTGGATAGATTTGAGGACAACAGAAGATATAAGAAAAATGGACTACAGTAGACTGTCTCTGGAGCAAATTAAATACCTAGGGCTCGCTGATATTCCTCCAAATTTGGTGGATGATAAAGATTTAATTAATAGTAGATACCTAGCTGAGAAAGTTGCTAACTCTCCTCTTCCTCTAATTCAATGGTCTCAAAAAGAGCTGACCTCTTTAAGGATGAGATTCGAACCAATATTGGCTAACACCAATGATTGGCTAGCGAACAAAGGGATCACATTGAAGGAATTCATCACAACATCAGAGGCTGCATTCCAAGAGGAGACAAGAAAAAGAGCAAAAAATAGAACCAAGAATAAAATCGACGTTCCTTCTCCTTTTAGGCCCCAAAAGCCTAGGATCATCTTTGTGTCAAAGAAATCAAAGGTTGTCGAGAAAGAGCCAGAGTCAACAGATATAGGGGTTGAGGAACAAAGAACCTAAGAACAAGCAACATAATAAATGAAAATAGATGATAGACCTATAGATCAATAGGGGACATAAACTCTATCTCCATAAGAGAGGACATAACCAGTTGCAAGAGTTTCTTCTTCTCTACCCTAATCCCCTGTTGTAACTCCTTCACCCATTTCTCCCATCAGTATTCCTTCCTCTAGAGCTGCCTCTCCTTCTGGATTTATTTTTGGTGACTCTCAAGGCACTTCTAGAGATGTTCTTCGATCATCAGGATCCATCCCTAGTCTTTCATCTCCTTCTTTCAACATCAGAGACAATTCCACCATCGACCAGTCAGTGGCCAATATAGTTATGCCTGCTACGCCCACTACACCCGTTGTTCCCACTAGTAGTGTAGATGTTACTCTAGTGACACCAACTATAGGGACTGTTGCTACTATAAGTGCTTCTGCTCTTCCACCTTGGTTGTCGACTTTCACACCCAAAAGAAAAAAGCAAGCCATCTGTCCAAATGACTTCAACTTTGGTAAAATAGTACCGGTGAAAGCTAAGACCCCCAAGAAACCCAAAATCCTTTCAAAAATGATTGAGGATAAGGGGCAAAAATTTCTAGAGATATTCAAACCTCCATAAGATGCAACCCTAGAGAATTTTGATATGAGCAGCTACTCCATTTCTCACATTGAGTTGGGGAAAATAACTCATGAGGGCGTAAAGAGAGATTTGTAGTCTACAATGGATATCATGGTCCAAAAATTTGACAAAGAGAGAGAGAGATGAAGGATTATTACAAGGCAAAGGTAGAATAAATGACTGCAGTGGTCAGGAGATTTACTTTTGCTCCAGAGGCAGCGACTCTAGAGGCCTTCTCCGTAGATGATCTTATTATTTATAAAGCAGAGAAGACCTACCTAAAAGGAAAAGTACTTGAAGATTACATAGACAAGATGCATGCACAAGGGATTTCTTTTTTTACAGAGGTGACCGAAAAGATAGGTAAAATGAAGAAAATAAGAACAAAGTTAGAAGAACTTATCTCTGTTATTTCTCAAGATATTGACAGCACAAATAAATATCTTAGCAAGTGGATAAAGATGAAAGCACTGAAGAAATGTACCTTATTATCAATCAGTGTCATTGCCAATAAATATTCTTATATTAAAATGAAAGAATCAGTAATATACAGGATCTAGGTACTTAAGGCGCTGATCAGCGACCTCGAGTCTTCCAAGGATGCCAGTGAAGAAAGTGACACCAGCCTATTGAAAAAATTGGAGGAATTGCCTTGCAGACTCACCTCTTGAGACAACCAATTTCTATCGATGGAGGAAATGATTCAAGAATTCAAAAGTATGATCCAGAGGGGAATTCAAGGAGAAAGCATTCTCAATGACTTATGTGGATAGCATTTTAGATAATCAGTTAACCCTGGATAATTTGAGAACTAGGTTAACTAGTCATGCAAAATCAATCACAACAGTGAAAGATGCTACAATAAGAGCTAAGGTGATTTTCAAAAATACTATTGCACCAGACAGTATCGGGATATAGGCATCTATCGCCATGTATGATGCTCATCTGAAGAAGGCCGGTGACAAGAGTTGAACTATTCCTCCATTCTCTCTTCTTCATTCTTCTCATGTACTTTGTAATTGACTTGGGACATTTTCACATGAAATTTTTTAATATGTAATTACATGTAAAAATTTGAAATAGTCCCAAAGTCAATGCTAACTCATCTTTGACTAGGTTTTCAATATTTTAGTCTTTTTCCAAATTTAAAGGTTTTTCCCTATATATAAAGGGAACCTCTTTTGTAAAAAGGGGCTCTGGATAATTGAGAGCAAAAACTTATAAAAATTGAGATACTTTTTGAGACTTTGAGCTCAGTTTGTAAATCATATTTTATTGAATGAATGAGAAGCAGGTTAATTTCAGACTTTGTGTTGAAATAATTTGTGTTATTTTGGAAATAGTTCTTACGTTCTCTTTCCTAATAATCTCTCATTTATTTGATTTAATAAGCAAAGTGTGTTTATGGAAATTATCTAAATACATTCTAAAGGATATCAGGGAGACTTTGAGCTAGTGTTATCCTGGTGATCTTTTTATCTGTTGTAGTTTTAAGTGAAGACTTTGAGCTTTAATTTAATTTATTGTTACGTACTCTTCAGATCAGTGAAGAGGACAATAAAAGACTTTGTGCTTTCATAGGTTTTCTTGTGAACATAGTTACTAATCATGAAGACTTTCTGCCATTTATTGAATACCATTTATGAAAGAAGAGGAATGCTTTCAGTAATCAACCAGGATCTCTTTTGCTCTGTCAGGATCTCTTTTGCTCTATGAACATCATCTCTAAAGAAAGAGAGATGGATGGTGTTATTCTACCTTGAGTATTATTTTTTACTTATTTATATATATATAACATATAAGTGATTCATAGGGAACCTTCCCTTGATGAGAGGAGAGATTTATCTCATTAGGATGTGGTAAACCCACACTAATATATATAACATATAAGTGATTCATAGGGAACCTCCCCTTGATTAGAGGAGAGATTTATCTCATTAGGATGTGGTAAACCCACACTTTTTGCTATATAAATCTCCTTGTACTATGGTTGACATACCCATTTTGCCATCAGTTAGCTGACGATAAAATATTCACCCAACACATTTCAAATAGGGACAAAAGTGGATTTCTCCTTCAAGGTACAAGTGCATTTTTCCTTTGCACGGAAGGCACTATTGGGTGATATTTTGAAATATTTTATAATACCTTCAAGGTATCTCTTAGGAGACACCTTTCAAACATGCACAAAAGTGGATTTCCCCTTCAAGGTATCTCATAGGAGATACCTTTCAAACATGCATAAGATTGGATTTCTCCTTCAAGGAACAAGTGGAATTTTTCTTTACACAAAAGGCACTACTGGATGATATTTTGAAGGCCTTTGTAATAACTTCAAGGTATCTCCTAAGAGATACATTTACAAAATTTACAAGATTAGATTTCCCCTTGAAGTTATCTCTTAGGAGATACCTTTCAAATAGGCACAAGAGTGGATTTCTCCTACAAGGAATAAGTGGAATTTCCTTTACATAGAAGGCACTACTGGGTGATATTTTGAAGGCCCTTATAATACCTTCAAGGCATCTCCCAGGAGATATCTTTCAAGCACAAGAGTGGATTTCCACTTCAAGGTATATCCTAAGAGATACCTTAAAAATAGGCACAAGAGAGGATTTCTCCTTCAAAGAATAATTAGAATTTTCCTTTACATGAAAGGCACTATTGGGTGATATTTTGAAGGCCTGTGTAATACCTTCAAGGTATCTCCTAAGAGATACCTTTAAAACATGTACAAAAGTAGATTTACCCTTAAAGGTATCCCCTGAGATACCTTTCAAATAGGCATAAGAGTGGATTCCCCATTCAAGGTATCAGAATTAAAAGGCACCATCTGAGAGCTCGCTATGAATTGAGGGTCATCAGGTGGTGAGAAATAGATGAATCATCATAGAAAGCTGCATTCTAAGAATCTATGAGGCAATAAAAATGTGTAACATGTCTATATTTTGAGCCAAATAGATAGCTTAGTCCTATTCATTCCATGTGAGTACTTAGTTGTATCTAAGGTGGCAACCACGTATCAAAAAGTGGTAATTTTTAGCTTTAAAGCTAAAATTGATGGAAAATAAAATTCAAATTAAAGCTAAATTGAATTCTAGATTGATTAACTCTTAAAATCAATAGTTCAAAGCTTGACAAGTTCTCCCATTAATAGGGCACAAACCAAGATCACCATCAACATTGCATTAATCAAGCTTGCCAAAAAGGTCTTCTATGCATTCATCCCACATTAAGATAATATACGATCTCATCAATAAAAAATTGAAAGCCATGGCCAAAGCAGGAACAAATGCAACTATCAATTCAAAACATGGCCCATTTCTCTATTCATATGGGATAAACTTTAGCTTAGCCATTGCTTCCATCAATAGAGCCCCCAAGTGGTTTTTCAGATAAGACAAGGATTAAGCAAATGTAATTGGCTACAAATACATACAACCAACATCATATATATAAGGTGCTAAATATATATAAGGTTTTTTTAATAAATTAGATGATTTATATATATAAGGTGCTTTATACTTTTATATATAAACAAAGTCTGAATGGACTATAGTTTTGCTTCGAAGTCTGAAAGTTTAGCTCTAAAGACTAGTGACTTAGCTCCAAAGACTGATAGTTATGCTCCTAAGATGAAAAATCATGAATGGGAAGAATATACCTCCATCATTGAGAATCAAATCAATACCATTAGACCAATAATGCTGCAATCCATAATTTGATGTGATGGTGTTTTCAAAATATCTCCAAAAGAATTGATGTGACGGTATTTTGTGATGATGTTTCCAAATGGTCTTTTCAAACAAGATTGATGTAACTATATTTTAAATAGAGGGCCTTACAAAAATATTTGGTATTATACATAATTAATTGTGATTATTGCTCCCAGTATTACCAATAATGACCTTTATGACACACATGACTACTTGACCGAATAAAGCACCTTCCCATTATATCTCGCATGCTATGAAGAGATAACCATAACTGTAGTTGTCATTCTTGTCATAATCACATCATATAACCTACTTTGCTATTCATTTTTGCATTGTCACTTCCAATAATTACTAGTCGTATCTCTAACCTATTGCTTCCTATATTCCCTATGTGAATTCTAACTCTGTGTTTTTATAGTATAGTCAAATTTGTAATTAAATAGTGCTTGCTCTGAAGATGGGTGGGAGAAAGAAAAAAAGTGAATTGAAATCCTTTGATGCATTGCAACAAGATGAAGTAGCCAAAGATGTATTTGAAATAATAGGTTGGTTGAATTTCTTAAAAATGTTTTACATATTTCATGAAGAAATTGTACAAGAATTCTATGAGAATTTTGATGAAGATCATGCTATTATCAAAGGGAAGAACATTCCAGTGAATCCCTCTATAATCAGTGCTCTATTTGGGATTCTTGAGGACATAGTAGTTGACATTGAAAAGATCATTTTTTTACCTAATTTATATGTTTGTTGAAGGAAATGAACCACACCCTAGACTGATCAAATCCCCCCAAGGAGTGGCCAAGGGAATTCTGAGAGAAAGTCTTCCTCAACCTTGGCAAAATGTTATTTTCTAGATAATGAAATATATCACTTGTGATGGTCAGTTTACAATAGTGGGTGGAGATGATATGAGACTCCTTCATTTGAGTAAAGGAGCTAATCAAGAAGAATATATGATCAATCTTCTCTCTTTCCTTCATAATGCTCTGATTAATGTGTCTCGAAAGCTAGGATGAGGTACCCTAGGTCTACCACCATCATGGGCTAGTGACACTCATTTGTCACCACCATTTTCTTAGTAAACCAAGGGGTGAAAAGGCTTGGTCCTCTTTCCTCTAAAATTTTTCTCTAGGTACTACCATAAAGACACCGCGCTCTAACTCTCCTCCTTCCACTACAATCTAGATTGAAGAACCCACAGTTGAAATTGTAGAATGGCCATCTCTACCACTATTAGTTTAGAAGATACTACATCAGAGATCAAAAAAACAAATGGGACTTTCTTCAGACACCCCTCATCCTCCTCCAACTAAACTTTGGTGCATTCACCAACTTATCTTTTAAGAAGAAGAAAAATAAGAAGATGTGCAAGCTGCAAAAGAAGTTGTATTTGTAGAGGGAACCCTAGTAGAAGAAGTTGTACCTCAAGAAGCAAAGCATCATGTGCCATCTGTTGCTGATAAGGATAATACACCCTTAATTGAAGAAGATCCATCTTCTCCACATTTTGTAAATGAAGAAAAATAATTGTGACATGATATGGCTTTATCATACCATGAGAAAATAATTAGAGTACAACAAATAGAGTTACATGTTCTCTGTTAAACTTTGAAAGGTAAGGAATTGATGATTTCTAATTTGAAACAAAGGTGGAAAGAATCTAATACTAGAGTTAGTGACCAAGAAATAATTATTCAAGGAATATAAGCTGAATAGACTATGATCCATAATGTAATGTTTTCATAGATCCAAGAATTGAGTAATTTGAAAAATTATCTTGATATCAAGGACACTCATATTACTAATTTACATAATTCTCTTGCTACCAAGAACACTAAGATTACTGATTTGAAAAATGCCCATGTTGTTAAGCATAATTTGATTAATAATCTAAGAGAAAGTATTTATGATAGAAATACAATGATTGCATGACATATTAATAGACTAATAGAGCTTGCCACTTAGAATTTTGAGTTACAACCCTCTATTCAGGCCATGCAAAGAGAAACACGAGAGATTACAGTTCAGACAAAGGGTCCAACAAGATTTGTTTTCTCTTTCCTTGTTCCATTACATGAAATAATCTTTGCCTAGCATATCACCTAGAAGAAAAATAAAAAATTAAAGTATGAAAATGCCAAATGTAAGGAGGAATATCAAAAGCAATTGGAAGAATCCCAACTATAATTATAGAAAGCACAGGCTTCTATCTAGCAGATTTGTGTTATTTTTAAGAAACTATTAGCATGCATGTAGCCTTCATCAGTTTATGTTTTTTTCTTACATGAACAGTTTTATAAATAGCAGATTCAATTAATTTCCCTTGTTTTTTCACATATAATTGAAGATGAGCACATATTTATAGACATTTTTCTAAAGAGCACTGAAGAAAGACAGGATGCCATTTGTGAGTTCTATACTTTTAATTTGTTGTTAGGATATCAATCTGGTTTTTTGATAAATTTATTTTTTAGAGAGACACAATTACATGTCTTTCTCTCCACTATAAGGAACCAAATGTCATGACATTAGGCCAATATAGATTTCTAGAATTACAAAGCACCATTGGGTTATGCATGAGACCACAATTTCCAGAAACAAAGAAACTTATTTCTTCTTTTCAACCATTGTATCATATGCATATGAAGAACAAGTATCATGAGCTATTGAGATATAATATTTCTGATTTAAAAGATTTTCTAAACCACCATTATGCTAATGGTTTCAATGCAAGTCTTGCCAGGTGGAATACATTACTTGTTGAGTTGAAGCGTAGGGAAGTCCTCAACCCCACCAATATTAAATGGAGTCTAAGAAGTGCCAAATCAGTTTTCTAGATAATCACTCAATGATTAGAGGAAAGAGTTTTAGATGTCTGGATTGGGATGAGGTTTAGACCTCCTATCATTTTATGTCCTTTATCTCCATGGCAATGTTAGAATTCTCAAGCATAAGTTGAATTTGAAACCTAGGTACATATAGTTTTTAGAGATCTTGGATTCTTGCCAAGGGGCCACTATGACTGGGGTCATCATTTTGAAGATTATGATCTGAGTCAAAGGTTTGAATCAAGAAATTTGGATCAAGGATCAGTCATCCCACTTCTTTATGAGAGGACTTGTAAAGGGTAAAGTGTGGGAGAGAAATGATGAGCATTTCATATATCTCATCATAGTTGTATAAATTATCCCTAAAATGTTGTGTTTAGTTATATATTGTATTGTATTTAATAGTTAAAGTC
This sequence comes from Torreya grandis, assembly GCA_037957365.1. Lineage (NCBI taxonomy): Eukaryota > Viridiplantae > Streptophyta > Pinopsida > Cupressales > Taxaceae > Torreya > Torreya grandis. The sequence goes on along the minus strand of JARHVA010006491.1, from coordinate 212,285 downwards.
TGATCTAAGTAGATATGAATGCAATTTGTTCATTATTTGTATGTAATTTATTATTGATTTTTTACCTTGTTATTATGTCTTACTTGGATGAATAACATAGTTTTTAGTACAAAAACACATCTCATGGATGGGATAATTTTGAGTAGAGAAACACATTCCAATGATGGGGTAATTTTGAGTATAGTAAAACATCCCAATGAGGGGTAATTTTGAGAATGTAACACATAGTTTTTACAACTCTTTCAACTACAATTTTGAGGATTTGGCAAGCGAGCTCCAATGATTAAAAGATCAGAGGACACTTTAAAGATGCTCTGAAATTACTCTAAATATGCTCTAGATGTGCTCTAAAGACATACATAGGATGTTTCAAATAAGTCTAAGAATGCTCCAAAGATCTAGACAGGGTGATCAGAAGACCTATACCAGATGTTCCAAAGATATCTGGATATGCTCTGAAGACTACAAAAATTATGTGTAATACATACTGATGAGAGAAATTAGGAGAATTTTAATACAAAAATTTTGTTTGAGAAAAAAATAAAAATTGATTGGATGCAAATGATAGCTAGAAACCACAAAAAACAGGAGCATCCATATAAATCTTCAGCTACCTGCTACTTCCCACCCCTCAAAAACTTCTCCATAAATAATAGCTACTCCTATATAATAGGTTCAGATATTTTATAAGTAGTTTTTTAATATATAATGATGCATGGGACCCCTCTACCCAAGAATATTGATGCACAAGGGAAAAATTCACCACCCCAAATAATAATGCTAGGTGTTATTCAATCATTCATTCATTAAATTTTATGACACAACATGAGGGAAAAATTTGCCACCCCAAAAAATGTCTTTTCAACTTAGTCTAAAATGGAAATAATTTAAATAAAATAATAATAACCTGGAATAGGCCAAAAAATGAATTTTCAACTCAATCTAAAATAGAAACAATTCACAGTATCCGAATAGAGCCAACATAAGAACAATGCGATGGGATAAAGACAGTAGAACCATTGAAACTCTCTCACATCACGACACTTTTTTACTATGATTATTTGCTTATAGTTAATAAAAAGTGTCTGTTTTCCCCTCACATTCACCATTTAGGTCCCTATTGAATACAAGTAAGTGCTAAACAATCCTATTTTTTGTCATTACATTATCTCAACCATTTCATTATTTGCTTACAGTTAATAAAAAAATTTGTTTTCCCCTTGCATTCACCATTTGGGTCCCTGTTAAATACAAGTGTGAAAAAATACTAATCTCTACCATTTTATTATCTCCTAGTTTATTATTTGCTTATAGTTAATAAAAAATGTCTACTTTCCCCTCACATTCACTATTTGGGTCCCTATTGAATATAAGTAAGCCCTAAACAATTCTAATATCTGCCATTTCATTATTTGATTACAATTAATAAAAAAATGTCGATTTCCCCTCACATTCACCATTTGGGTCCCTATTGAATACAAGTAAGTGCCAAACAATCCTTATCATTTCATTATCTAGTCCATTTCATTATTTGCTTACAGTTAATAAAAGATGTATACTTTTTTCTCACATTCACGATTTGGGTCCCTATTGAATACAAGTAATTGCTAAACAATCCTTATCATTTCATTATCTAGTCCATTTCATTATTTTCTTATCGTTAATAAAAAATGTATACTTTTTCCTCACATTCACCATTTGGGTCCCTATTGAATACAAGTAAGTTCTAAACAATCTTAATCTCTACCATTTCATTATGTTAGCCATTTCATAACAAAAATCCAGGTCTATTTGAATCTTAGAAATTTCATAACTTAAAGTAGTAAACAATGAATAAAAGGTTCATGTCAAGCCAAACAAATCACACATTTCAAATATAGTAAAATAATACATAGATTAAATACCTGACAAGAAGTACTTACATAAATGATAGTGAAAAATGGGGTCAAAGCTTCCACCACTAATGCCACACATGCATAAATGATCATGAAAAATGGTATCAACGCTTCCACCACTAATTCCACAGTTAACCTAACAGTCAATAAAAGAATGTTTTTTGGCCTTCAAAAGGGAAAGAGAGAAATTGAGAGAAAATAATGGAAAGAGAAAAAGACAAACTTAACCCTAATTTTGAAGTGTGCAGGAAAAATATTTATATATTTATACATATTAAACATTTAAACAACTATGTACATTATTTAATAAAAATATTTAATGATTTAAACATAAATAAAAATAAATAGTAAACTCAGATAGTTTTTTAATATAAAAATATCTACCTTTTTTTATTGTTTATTATAATTATTCTATTTTAAAAAGTTTATTCATATTTTTTCATTAAATTACATGATTAAATTGTGTAATAGGTCCTTAATTTTTATCCCCCATAGCATATATTTGAGATATTTTAATTTACCAATTCAAATACTTGTGAGAGCGAGTTGCCTTTCTTGATTTAACAAACTATTTATATTTGGAGATGAATTCGACCTCAAAATGGTAATTAAAATAAATGATGCAAAATTGTACCTAGTAACTCAAAACCTAGACTTGGAAAAGGATTTTGTGAGGTTATATAAAATATGGTTATGTGAGGGCATAAGTAGTCTATACCATACCAATCTATAAACATTAACTTTTTATTCATGACAACAAGTTGTGTGACATCTCAATGTAGAGTCAGGGCAAAACATTTCGGCTAACAACACATTGAGTACTTTAACTTTGAAGCTGATATTAGGGTCAAAACCAAGGGAGTCATAATTTTGATGTAGAGATTGTGCTAATGATTTATAAATAATAAGCTCTTACATAATAAGTGGAGTTTCATCCACATTTTTTGAAGATGTAACATAAGCAAATTGTCTAATAGGGATTTGACTCCTTAATTTTTAGCTCCCACCCCCAGGAATTATACCTTTGAGATAATTTAATCCACCAATTCAAATACCTCTGAGGGCGAGTCGCCTTTATTGAACTTACAAACTAATATTTGGAGATGAATGCAACCCCATAATGGTAATTAAAATAAGTGACACAATATCATACCTAGTAACTCAAAGATCACTTGGGAAAGGATTTTGTGTGTTTATATAAATTATGGTTATGTGAGGGCATATTACGAAGTCTACCTTAGAACACTTACTATATATAGTATTTCTATATATAGACTTTGAATCCACTTATAGATATTTATATCTAAATGTAGATTTATATAATTTAGGGAATTTCATTCTAATAAAATAACAATAGACTTGTCGTAACAAATTACACTTGATGGGTCTCCTACCATGAGTTTTTGGATCACATCCAGGGGATCATCAGAATTAGAAAATGTTCAATAATCTTTTACAAGACCATAGTACATTAAAAATTATATAAGTTCAAATATGAAAATAGAAGTAAAATTATCATCATGAAACTTTGGAACCTGTTGTTCCCAAAAGCCGTCACTTGATTTTGTGGATAACATATCAACCATTTTGGATTAAGTTTTTTAAATATTTAAGCCGTTTCAGCTAAGGAAGTCGCAGGTTCAACAGGTGGACTTTCTTCAAAGGAAGTTCAAAACACTTAGGCTTTTTCTTAGTATTTTGAGGATGGTTCAATGCCCAGGTTCAATCAAAAGACTTAACGATGGGATTCAAATAATTAAAATGAACCACTTTGAACCATTGAACCATTGAACCCCATCTCCACAAGGTTCAAAAGTTCAATGAGTTCAAAGGTTCAATGACTTCGGTGGACTTAAAGAAAAGAAGGCTTCGAAGAGTTAACATTGAATCGTTGAACCATTAAACCTTGAACTTTGAAAGGTTCAAAGGTTCAATGAGTTCAATAAGTTCGATAGACTTAGAGAATAAAAAAAGGTTTCAAAGAAAGAGAATGAACCGTTGAACCGTTGAACCTTGAACTGAAATGGTTCAAAGGTTCAAAGTTTGAAAAGAAGCTTTGAGTGAATGAAGGAAGCGGAATATTATAGAAAGAAGTTCAAACAAATGGTTCAAAGAAATGGATCAACTGAAGAAGAAAAAAAGAGCGAGCACAGCCCTTCACAAAACATTAAACCATTGAAAATTTGAACTAAAAGAGTTCAAGATTCAAGGTTCAAGGAGGTTCAAGGTGACCAATGATGTCTCCACAGATGTCAATTTTAGGGTAATGGAATAACTATTGATTTTCAAAAGACCTGAGAATAAGCTCAACAACCAACCCAGAAAGGAGCCGAAAGACCAATAGAAAGTGAGAAGGTAGCCCCGAGAGCTCAGATTGCTAAGAAGAGACAAAATGTGAGAAGGAAAGAGAGAAAAACTATAGGAAATCTAAAAATATCTGCATGAGAGTTATTTCCAGTAGGTGTAATAGTCCACTAGGTAGACATCAGGGAACACAAATATTCAAAGGCATAGTCTATTTTTCCTGCATTATGTAAAGGTGAATGGACAGTTGTGTAAGCATCATTAAAAAGACCAGACAGCCCATGTTGAGGAAGAGACATTTGAGATAATTCAGAATGCTAAAGTCAAGGCCTATGCCCTGTTCTAGCATGGCTCTTTGACAGATATTTAAGGCATTCAATTCAGCATGGGCCGATTTCATAAAAACAAGCGCCCAAGTCTTTCTTATAATGCTATATATTGTAATCTCTCATTTTGTATAAAAGGGATCTCTCTATTATCAGAAGCGAAGCTCTACCCAAATTAAAAGGCATTCCTGAGACTTTGAGCTCAGACTGTTAATCATATTTTGTAAAATGAATGAGAAAGCAAGTGACCTTTCAAACTTTGTGTTGGAATAAGCTTGTGTCATCTAGGAAATTGTTCTTATGTCTGTTTCCTAAATACATTCTTGTCTATTTAATTAAACAAGCAGAACAAGTGGAAGTAAGCTAGAAGATATCTTGAAGTTGACTGTGGGAGACTTTATGCTTCCATAATTGCCTTCAGTCTATGTTTTGTGTAAAGGATATTGGAGAGACTTTGAGCTCCCCTTATCCTTTGTAATCCTTTACTCTATTGTAGTTTTAGGTGCAGACTGTGAGCTACATTTAATCCTACTATGTTACTTTGTCCTAATTAGTGGGAGAGACAACGAAAGACTTTGTGCTTTCATTGGTTTCTTGTGGTTTCTGTTACTACCTAGGAAGAATCTTATTGTTGGCTAAATATCACTTTTGAAAGAAGAGAAGTGCCTTCCAGTAATTACACCAGGATTCTCCTTTGTTCTGTGAACATCATCTCTAAAAAAAGAGAGATGGATGGTATGATTTCACCTCTGTGTCTATTTTTAGCTTAATTATATATGATATAGTATATAATAGTTTATAGGGAACCTACCCTTGCTAAGAGGAGAGATTTATCTCATTTTGGCTGTGGTCACCACATTTATTTTGTTGTATAAATATCCTTATGCTATGGTTGATGCACCTATTTTTCTGTCAGTCAATTGGTGACAAAATATTTACCCAATAGTTTTTTGTGACTCCAATAGGGGAAAAACGCATAGTTTGAAGCCTCAATCTTCAAATTGAAGTAGTTTTAGTTCTTTTCCATATCCATTTTACACTCTGGTAGATCCACTGTACACACGAAGCCAAAGAGCTCAAGGTATTGTTGACCCTGTATTTGAGCTTGTGTAGTTGAGTAATTTTGATCTTTCCCCTCCACAAACTCACCTTCAGTGAACTAGGAGTTTTTCTCCTACAAACATTAGGTCTCCAATACCAGGTAAAGCTACTCTTTCCTCTGCTAGTAGAGCTTTGTCCATACATATCCCACAGAGATTTATTATCCCTCCTTTCAACAACCATATCATGGTAGTCCAAGGCCCTTGGGGTAATACTTTTGGTCCCCTGAATCTGACCCCACCTCTACATGAGCTACCCCGTAGCTCAAGGAAAAATTTTCCCAAGTTCTATGGTGATGGGAAGGTTCATCCTAATGAACATATTGCAGATTTTTGCATAGCTTGTGGTGTAATAGGCAATGAATATGAAGATATTGCAGTCAGATTGTTTGTGAAAACATTGCAAGGTATTATTGTAGACTAATTTTATTATCTACAAGCACAAATAGTGATTGACTGGAAAACTCTCAAGGCCATGCTTGAGGCCAAGTTCAAACTTGTAGAAGATACACATGCCCTGTTAGCTCAGCGTACACCAATGAAGAAGGAGCCTCATGAACCCATGAGAGACTTCATTGCTAAATTTGATAAGCTGAGGAAAAGGATTCCTATCATTGCTCAGTCGATGCTTGAGAATCTCAAATGCTTCTTCATCAGTTCTCAGCTTCTTGAAGTGAGTTTCTTGTTGAGGTGATCTGGCCAAATAGATCTTACTGTAGCTCAAATTTTGGTGACTGAGGTTGAAGATGACCTTATCTTGGTAGGAAAGATAAGAAGAGATCCTAACAGAGGTAAATCTTCTTCATCTTCTGAATATTCATCTACATGCACTAGAGATCTTATGGTGCAAAAGTTAGCAAATGAATTACTAGCTCTCAAAAAATAAATGGCACAAGGGATGTCTGATCCTCCTTATCGAGATATACCAAGGAAGATGTTTCTCAACCAGTCATATTAGGGCAATGTTGCTAGAAATTAAGGGAAACCAAATTGCCTTCCTCCCCCACCAGGGAAGCTTACCATTGAAACAACACCAACTAACTTATCATTTGGTTATCTTAAAACTAAACATGATTTTTCTTTCCAACCTAAGTTGAACCAAGAATATGATGTTGATCTCTTTGCAAAAAGCCAAGAAGAATCAGCTGGTGACTCCAACATTTGTTTCTTGAATTACCAAGATGAACCTAAAAGTAAAGGTGAAGTGTTTGATGGATCATACGTTGTATTTACCAGGTCCCAGAACTAGTCAAATCAATAAGCAGATAAAGAAAAAATAGGTGAAGAATATTGATCAACAATTTCAATTGCTAAATGAGGAACTTTGCTACCTTTCCAATCAAAGGACCTGATGATCACTAAAAAAGTAAGTACCTCAAATATTCCTTCACCTTCTGCTTCAAATTCGTAGACCAGTCCTACACCCAGTAAAAACTAGATTGATGGAATGCCTCCCTCTGTCTTGAATTCATTTCAATCATTTGATATAATTAACCATGTTAAGAAGACCAAAATTTAAATGTCTGAGTTTGAATTCTTGTAATCTAACCCTGAGCAGTTGGATAGGTTAGTTCAATGTGTCAAGGATAAAACTGTCCCTACAAGAAAATAAAATTTGAAAGTAACTTGTGATCCCCTAAAGAACACACCTACCCAAAATAATCTTGTGATCACTCCTCCAACTACCCCTAGAAATATAAAACCATTTTATGTCTCCCTGCTGATAAATGGTCATCTGCTAAATAATTCCATAATTGATTCTAGCATATCTGACATTGTCATGCCCACCAAGGTGGCAGAATATCTTGGTCTCACGTTGACTAAGACCTTTGGGAGATGTTTCTCCATGGAAAATAAATAAGTGCCTCTATTGGGACAAATCAAAGATGCTCAATTTGCATTTGTGGCTTTCCCAAATAAGAGGATTATAATGACAGTCCTGGTGGCCGACATCCCACCTCCTACGACATTCTTCTTGGGCCAAATTTTTGCAAAGATGTTGGTGGAGAATTGAGCATGAACCTGTCTGAGGTGAGGATTTCTGTCAAGAGCATCATGCAAAGGCTGCTCCTTGAGAAGGAATCGAAGTACATTGTCACTTAAACTTCAGCCCCTGAAGCTCAAATTTTATGAGTCTTTAGGCATGGGTAATTAATTTTTGACTACTGAAGATGTTTCTGTTTCAACAAATGAAAGTTTCATAGCTGACAATCCAAAAAAATTAGATAAGACATCATAAAAATTGGTAGGGCACAATATATATGAAAAAGGATCTTCTCTTCCTGATGAAAGAAAATTTGAAAGAAGATCAAAATCTGATGATGTCTGGATTCTAGAATTCGATCGTAGCAACTCTTCTACTAGTTCTGGAGTTAGAGTTGTTTTGATATCTCCTCAATGAGATATTTTTCCCTATGCATATAAGTTACAGTTCAATAACACTAACAACACTACTGAGTATGAATCACTGCTACTTGGATTAAAGGCTGTTAAGGATAAAGGTGTTAAGCTCCTTTATGCCAAAAGAGATGTTGAACTGGTGGTTTGTCAGGTGAGAAACCTGTATCAAACCAAGAATGAGAGATTGTGACATTATCACAATCTAGTGTGGGATTGCATTGAAAGTTTTGACGTTTTCAGTATTTTTGTCGTGCCTAGAGAATTCAAAAGTCGTGCAAATGCATTGGTCATCTCTGTAACTCTCTTAGTCCCTCACCAAGATTTCAAAGAGGATAAGTACACTATCAAGTTGATCTTTCAACCAAGTGTACTTAATAATGTTGACCATTGACAGGTATTCAATGGTGATAACCAAATCATTGATTTTTTGGAACAAAGAGACAGCTTTGAAAAGCTTCAATTTGAAGGCAGTGAATCTTCACTATGGGAATCAGCTCCAGAGACAAATTCAAAAGCTGATGAAGAGTTCCTTCAGCTCAAAGGGAATAAAATTCTCAAAAGATTAGTTTTTCTTAAGAAACTATTTGACAAGCATGATAGGTTTATCAAGGAATAACAAATAGATTCAAAATCCTCTAAGGATTTTGATCAAATCAATTTGAGTATAGAAGACAATCCAAAAATAGTCAACATTGGGAATTATTGTATCCCTGACGAAAAACTCAAATTTATCACTCTGCTTCACGATTACATTAATGTTTTGACATATTCATATGATGATTTGAAACCTCTCAGACCTAAAGAAATCAAGCACAAAATTCCTCTCAAAATTGGGTCACTGCCTCACAAGTAGAAGCAAAGGTAGTTCAACCCCAAGATATCAGGCACGATTTTGTCTGAGATACAAAAAATGCTGAATGCAAGAATTATTTTCCCAATCCATCATTCCACCTGGGTTACGAATATAGTCCTTATAAGAAATAAGAATGGAGAAATTTTCCTATGTGTTGATTTCAAAAATCTGAGTCAGTCATCTTTAAAAGACAACTATCCCCTGCCCATCATGGATCAACTGCTACAGACAGTGATTGACATTGAGATGTTATCAATGTTAGATGGATTTTCAAGATATAATCAAGTGAAAGTTGGTGAAGTAGACCAATATAAGACCACCTTCACAATACCTTGGGGAATCTTTACATATCATAAAATACCATTTAGCTTGATCAATGTTGGCACCACCTTCCAAAGAGCAATGGATCTTGCTTTCAGAAATGAAATGGGTAAGTTCATTATGGTATACCTTGATGATTTGACAGTCTTTTCTAAGCATCATCCTGATCATGTGCATTATCTACAACAAGTGCTAGAGTGATGTAGGTAGAATGATATTTCTGTTAATCCTAAGAAATAAATTTTTGGGGTTACTGAAGGGAAACTTCTCAGTCACGCTGTATCCCAAGAAGGCATAAAGATCAACCTAGAAAGGGTCAAATCAATTCAAGAGCTTGCTCTTCCTACCAATAAGATTGTAGTTCACTCTTTCTTTGGTAAGGTGAATTTTCTATGAAAGTTCATTCCTAAATTCATAGAGAAGACTCACCACATCATCAATATGATGAAGGGCAAAGCCACTTTCAGCTGGACTAAAGAAGACAAGTCAACATTTCAAGACATCAGGGAAGCTATTGCTCATGCCCCAATTTTAGTTTGTCCTGATTACACCAAAGATTTCATGATGTACAACAATGCTTCTGAATATACGCTTTCAGCGATCTTGGTTCAACAGAACAAAGAAGGTGTAGAATCTCTCATATCTTTTATGAGTTGTCCTCTCAAAGCTCATAAGCTAAAGTACTCAAACATGGAGAAGCATGCTTATGCTGTGGTAAAGGTGGTAAAGCACTTCTATTTTTACATTTTGAACTCACACACTATTACTTTGGTTCCTGATACAACAGTCAAGTCCATACTAACTCAGCAAGAGTTTGGAACCAAAAGGGGCAATTAGATTGACAAAATCTAGGAGTTTGATCTTGTTATAAACTAATGAATCTTGTGCAAGGAATGGGTCTCTGCCAATTAATTATTGAGAACATACCAAAAGAAGCAGAGCGTGAAGAAATAGAAATTGAAGACACGCCAATAATTTTTTTTGTCACCACTATGAATGAGTGGTATTCGAATATTGCTCATTTCCTTACCTATGGTGAGTGTCCTGCTCACTTGTCTCATAAAGACAAGAGGATTGTTAAGTTGAAAGCTGCCAACTTTTTTCTATGAGATAACGGTCTATATAAGAGGAACCTTGATGGGGTATTCCTTTACTGCGTAGATAAGGTGTAGTAGAATAAACTTTTAGAGTCATTCCACAATTTGGCTTGTGGAGGACATTTTTCTATGCTTGTAACTGCCCATAAGATTTTGTGAGCTAGGTATTATTGGCCTAATCTATTTTGAGATTCATACACTTAGGTGCGTAGATGTGAGCTATGTCAATAGTTTGTTGGCAAACCCAAGTTGGTTGCGTTACCTCTCAAGCTTGTGGTGATAGAAGAGCCATTTTAGCAATGGGGGATTGATTTTATTGGTGATGTAAATCCATCCTCAAGTGATAGACATGATTATGTCCTCACAACCACAGACTACTTTACCAAGTGGGTGGAAGACATTCCAGTTAAGCATGCTACTTCAGAGGTAGTGTGTAATTTCCTCAAGGAAAACATCATTTCCAGGTTTGAAGTCCCAACCAAGATTGTAATAGACAATGCAACTTATTTTTCTTCTCATGAAATCACCCAGTTCTGTTACTCTTATGAGATTATTCTCTCCCATTCTTCTAAATATTATCTGTAAGAAAATAGTCAAGTAGAATCAAGCAACAAGAACTTGGCGACCATTATCAGGAAGCTGGTAGATGAATATCAAAGAACCTGGCATAAAGCATTGCTTGATGCTATATGGGCAGACAGAATTACACCCAAAAGGGCAATTGGTATGTCCCCATTTCAAATTATGTATGGTCTCAATGTAGAGATACCAATCACCCTAGAGTTACCAGCGTTAAAGTTAGCAAAGATAGTGGAAGATTCAACTTTTGAAAGTTCTATCGACTGAGCTTAATGAGTAATGAATTATGGTGGTGGACTAAATTACTGCACATCAAAGTCTAGTGAAGAGACTCTTTGACTAGAAAGCAAAGATCCATGATTTTCAGGTTGGAGATCAAGTCTTGTTGTGGGACAAGAGGAGAGAACCAAAAGGAATGCATGGAAAATTGGATTCCCTATGGAGAGGCCCATTCACCATTCATCATTTAAATGGTGAAAATAGTTTCTTGCTGAGATATCAAGATAGAATGCCATTTACTCTGCCTCACAGTGGGCAGCATCTGAGGCACTTCAATCCTTTAAGTATCAGATAAGTCCATTTATACATTTGTATAGTCTTTCTTTATTTTATGTTTTTTATTTGTTTTTGGCACCGTTGGTTTTTGGCACCTTTATTTTTGGGTAAGCGTGACTCCATAGCCCAATGGCATAGATGAAGGCACTGAGATTTTGATTTCTACTCCCTTCAATTGCTTCAATTTAATCGATGGAAGTTCCCCAACTGGAGCCAACTGTTGTTCAAAAAATCCATCACTTGTTTTTTTGGACAAGGTATCAACCATTTTTGTCCTGCAGACCAAAACTCTCTCTTTTCTTTCTCAAAAATATTTTGAGCAGTTAAGTTTTTCAAATATTCAAGCCTTTTCAGCTAAGGAAGTCACAGGTTCAATAAGAGAGCTTTGTTCAAAGGAAGTTCAAAACACTTAAGGCTTTTCCTTAGTATTTTGAGGATGGTTCAACACCCAGGTTCAATCAAAAGACTTAACGGCGGGTTTCAAACAATTAGAATGAACCACTTTGAACCATTGAACCCCACCTCCGCAAGGTTCAATGACTTTGGTGGACTTAAAGAAAAGAAGGCTTTGAAGAGTTAACATTAAATTGTTGAACCATTGAACCTTAAACTTTGAAAGGTTCAAAGGTTCAATAAGTTCGATAGACTTAGAGAATAAAAAAAGGTTTCAAAGAAAGAGAATAAACCATTGAACCGTTGAACCTTGAACTAAAATGGTTCAAAGGTTCAAAGGGTTCAAAGGTTCAAAGGGTTCAAAGGTTCAAATTTTGAAAGGAAGCTTTGAGTGAATGAAGTGGAAGATTCCAGAAAGAATTTCAAATAAATGGTTCAACTGAAGAAGAAAAAGAGAGCGAGCACGGCCCTTCACAAAACATTGAACCATTGAACCTTTGAACCTTTAAACCAAAAGAGTTCAAGGTTCAAGGAGGTTCAAGGTGACCAATGACGTCCCCGTGGATGTCAATTTTAGGGTAATGGAATAACTGCTGATTTTCAAAAGACCTGAGAACAAGCTCAACGACCAGCCCAGAAAGGAGCTGAAAGACCAGTAGAAAGTGAGAAGGTAGCTCCGAGAGCTCAGATTGCTAAGAAGAGACAAAATGTGAGAAGGAAAGAGAGAGAAACTACAATAAATATAGAAATATCTGTAAGAGAGTTATTTCTAGTAGGTAGAACAGTCCACCAGGTGGACATCAGGGAACACAAACATTCAAAGACGTGGCCTATTTTTTTTGCATTAAGTAAAGGCGAATGGACAGCTGTGTAAGCATCATTAAGAAGACCACACAACCCATGCTGAGGAAGGGACATTTGAGATAATTTATAATGCCAAAGTCAAGGTTGATGCTTTGTTCCAGCATGGCTCTTTGACAGATATTTAAGGCATTTAATTCAGCATGGGCCGATTTCATAAAAATAAGTGCCCAAGTCTTTCTTATAATGCTATATATTGTAATCTCTCATTTTGTATAAAAGGGATCTCTTTATTATTAGAAGTGAAGCTTTGCCCAAATTGAAAGGCATTCCTGAGACTTTGAGCTCAGACTGTTAATCATATTTTGTTAAATGAATGAGAAAGCAAGTGACCTTTCAAACTTTGTGTTTGAATAAGCTTGTGTCATCTAGGAAATTGTTCTTATGTCTATTTCCTAAATACATTATTGTCCATTTAATCAAACAAGCATAACAAGTGGAAGTAAGCTAGAATATGTCCTGAAGCTGACTATGGGAGACTTTGTGCTGCCATAATTGCCTTTAGTCTGTGTTTTGTGTAAAAGATACTGGAGAGACTTTGAGCTCCCCTTATCCTTCGTAATCTTTTACTCTGTTTTATTTTTAGGTGCAGACTTTGAGCTACATTTAATCCTGCTATGTTACTTTGTCCTAATCAGTATGAGAGACAACAAAAGACTTTGTGCTTTTGTTGGTTTCTTTTGGTTTCTGTTACTACCCATGAAGAATCCTGCTATTGGCTAAATATCACTTTTGAAAGAAGAGAAGTGCCTTCCAATAATTACACCAGGATTCTCCTCTATTTTGTGAACATCATCTTTGAAAAAAGAGAGATGGATGGTATGATTTCACCCCTATGTCTATTTTCAACTTAATTATATATGCTATAGTATATAATAGTTTATAGGGAACCTCCCCTTGCTGAGAAGAGAGATTTATCTCATTCTGGCTGTGGGCACCATATCTGTTTTGCTGTATAAATCTCTTTATGTTGTGGTTGATGCACCTATTTTGCCGTCAGTCAGTTGGTGACAAAATATTCACCCAACAGAACTGATGGTAATGATTTATAAATAATTATTAGGCTCTTGTATAATAAATGGAGTTTCATCCATATTTTTAGAAGATGTAACATTATTAATTATTAGAATAAACAAGTGATGGTCGTATAATGGTAGGCATACACATTGGAATAGATGGTGTCTTTAGAACATATATGTCTACTTCAAATTTTTGTCATATTTCTAAACCCAAAATTCTTCTTGGTCGCTTCTAAAATTTTTAATGTCATTGTAACAAAAGCAATTTCTCCATTGCATTAACCAAGACAAAACCTGATCACCCACAACTGTGCTCCTTATTCAATGAATATAGATGCCCCCTGATCGAAACCAAGGGAGTTACAAATTTGACGTAGAGATTATGCTAATGATTTAGAAATAATAGGCTCTTGCATAATAAGTGGAGTTTCATCCACATTTTTTGAAGATATAACATAAGCAAATTATCTAATAGGAATTTGACTCCTTAATTTTTAGTCCCCCCAAGAATTATACCTTTGATATAATTTAATTCACCAATTCAAATACCTATGAGGATGAGTTTCCTTTCTTGAACTTACAAACTAATATTTGGAGATGAATTTAACCCCAAAATGGTAATTAAAATAAGTGACACAAAATCATACCTAGTAACTAAAAGACCTCTTGGGAAAGGATTTTGTGTGCTTATCTAAATTACACTTGATGGGTCTCCTACCATGGGTTTTTAGATCACATTCAAGGGATTATTAGAATTAGAAAATGTTTAATAATCTATTACAAGACCATAATACAATGAAAACTATAAAATTCCAAATATGAAAATAGAAGTAAAATTATCATCATGGAACTTTGGAACCAATGGTAATGATTTAAAAATAATTATTAAGCTCTTGCATAATATTTGGAGTTTCATCCACATTTTTTGAAGATATAACATTATTAATTATTAAGAGAAATAAGTGGTGGTGGTATAATGGTAGGCATACACATTGGAATAGATGGTGTCTTTCGAACATATATGTCCACTTCAAATTTTTATCATATTTCTAAACCCAAAACTCTTCTTGATAGCTTCTAAATTTTTTAATGCCATTGTAACAAAAGTGATTTCTTCATTGCAATCACCAAGACAAAACCTGATCACCCACAACTGTGCTCCTTATCCAATGAATACAGATGCCCCTAATAGAAACCAAGGGAGTTGTAATTTTGATGTAGAGATTATGCTAATGATTTAGAAAAAATAGGCTCTTACATAATAAGTGAAGTTTTGTCCATGTTTTTTTAATATGTAACATAAGCAAATTGTCTACTAGGGATTTGAATCTTTAATATTTACTCCCCTCCCTTGAATTATACCTTTGAGATAATTTAATTCACCAATTCAAATATCTATGAGAGCAAGTCGCCTTTCTTGAACTTACAAACTAATATTTCAAAATGAATTCAAACCCAAAATGGTTATTAAAATAAGTGACACAAAATCATACCTAGTAACTCAAAGACCTCTTGGAAAAGGATTTCATGTGCTTATCTATTTAATTATAAAATAAAAATAGACTCATCACAATAAATCACACTTGATGGGTCTCTTACCATGGATTTTTGGATCACATCTAGGGGATCATCAAAATTAGAAAATGTTCAATAATCCGTTACAAGACCATAGTACAATGAAAATTATAGAAGTTCAAATATAGAAATAGAAGTAAAATTATCATCATGGAACTTTAGAACTGATGGTAATGATTTAGAAATAATTATTAGGCTCTTGCATAATAAGTGGAGTTTCATCCACATTTTTTGAAGATGTAACATTATTAATTATTAGGAGAAACAAGTGGTGGTGGTATAATGGTAGGCATACACATTGGAATTGATGGTGTCTTCGAACATATATGTCCACTTTAATTTTTTATCATATTTCTAAACCCAAAATTATTCTTGGTCATTTATAATTTTTTTAACACCATTGTAGCAAAATTAATTTCTCCATTGCAATCACCAAGACAAACCCTGATCACCTACAACTATGCTCCTTATCCAATGAATACAAATACCTCCTCATCGAAACCAAGGGAGTTGTAATTTCGATGTAGAGATTGTGCTAATGATTTAGAAAAATAAGCTCTTGCATAATAAATGGAGTTTCATCCACATTTTTTGAAGATGTAACATAAACAAATTGTCTAATAGGGATTTGACTCTTTAATATTTAGCCCCCCTCCCTAGAATGATACCTTTGAGATAATTTAATTCACCAATTCAAATACCTGTAAGGGTGAGTCATCTTTTTTGAACTTACAAACTAATATTTAGAGATGAATTCAACCCCAAAATGGTAATTAAAATAAGTGACACAAAATCATACCTAGTAACTGAAAGACCTCTTGGGAAAGGATTTTGTGTGCTTATATATTTAATTATAAAATATCAATAGACTCATCATAACAAATTACACTTGATGGGTCTCCTACCATGGGTTTTTGGATCACATCCAGGGGATCATCAGAATTAGAAAATATTCAATAATCCGCTACAAGACCATAGTACAAAAAAATTTATAGAAGTTCAAATATGAAAATAGAAGTAAAATTATCGTCATGGAACTTAAGAATCGATGGTAATGATTTAAAAATAATTATTAAGCTCTTATATAATAAGTGGAGTTTCATCCACATTTTTTGAAGATGTAACATTATTAATTATTAGGAAAAATAAGTGGTGGTGGTATAATGGTAGGCATACACATTGGAATTGATGGTATCTTTCGAACATAAATGTCCACTTCAAATTTTTATCATATTTTTAAACCCAAAATTCTTCTTGGTCACTTAATTTTTTTTTAATGCCATTGTAACAAAAGAAATTTCTCCATTGCAATCACCAAGATAAAACCTGATCACCCACAATTGTGCTGCTTATTCAATGAATATAGATGCCCCCTAATTGAAACCAAGGGAGTTGCAATTTAAATGTAGAGATTATGTTAATGATTTATAAATTATAGGCTCTTGTATAATAAGTAGAGTTTTATCCATATTTTTTGAAGATGTAATATAAGCAAATTGTCTAATAGGAATTTGAATCCTTAATATTTAACCCCCCCTAGAATTATACCTTTGAAATAATTTAATTCACCAATTCAAATACCTGCGAGGGAGAGTTGCCTTTTTTGAACTTACAAACTAATATTTGGAGACAAATTTAACCCTAAAATGGTAATTAAAATAAGTGACAGAAAATCATACATAGTAACTCAAAGACCTCTTGGGAAAGGATTTTATGTGCTTATCTATTTAATTATAAAATAGCAATAGACTCGTCACAATAAATTACACTTGATGGGTCTCCTACCATGGGTTTTTGGATCACATCCAGGGGATCATCAAAATTAGAAAATGTTCAATAATCTGCTACAAGACCATAGTACAATGAAAATTATAGAAGTTCAAATATGGAAATAGAAGTAAAATTATCATCATGGAAATTTGGAACCGATGGTAATGATTTAGAAATAATTATTTGGCTCCTACATAATAAGTGGAGTTTCATCCACATTTTTTGAAGATGTAACATTATTAATTATTAGGAGAAACAAGTGGTGGTGGTATAATGGTAGGCATACACATTGGAATAGATGGTGTCTTTTGAATATATATGTCCACTTCAAATTTTTATCGTATTTCTAAACCCAAAATTCTTCTTGGTCACTTCTAAAATTTTTAACGCCATTGTAACCAAAGCAATTTCTCCATTGCATTTACCAAGACAAAACTTGATCACCCATAAATATGCTCCTTATTCAAATAATATAGATGCCCCCTGATTGAAACCAAAGGAGTTCCAATTTTGACTTAAATATTGTGCTAATGATTTAGAAATAATAGGCTTTTGCATAATAAGTGGAGTTTCATCCATATTTTTTGAAGATGTAATATAAGTAAATTGTCTAATAGGGATTTGACTCCTTAATTTTTAACCCCCCCAGGAATTATACCTTTGAGATAATTTAATTCACTAATTCAAATGCCTATAAGGGTGAGTCGCCTTTCTTGAATTTACAAACTAATATTTGAAGATGAATTCAACCCCAAAATGGTAATTAAAATAAGTGATACAAAATCATATGTAGTAACTAAAAGACCTCTTGGAAAAATATTTTGTGTGTTTATCTAAATTAATATGGTTATGTGAGGGCATATTAAGTAGTCTACCTTAGAACACTTACTATATATAATGTTTCTATATATAGACTTTGAATCCATTTATAGATTGTATCTAAATATAGATCTGTATAATTTAGGGAATTTCATTCAAATAAAATAGAAAAAAACTCATCGCAACAAATTACACTTGATGGGTCTCCCACCATAGATTTTGGATCACATCTAGGGGATCATCAGAATTAGAAAACATTCAATAATCCACTACAAAACCATAGTACAATAAAAATTTTAGAAGTTTAAATATGGAAATAGAAGTAAAATTATCATCGTGCAACTTTGGAATCGATGGTAATGATTTAGAAATAATTATTAGGCTCTTCAATGCACAATAAGTGGAGTTTCATCCACATTTTTTTGAAGATGTAACATTATTAATTATTAAGAGAAATAAGTGGTGGTGGTATAATAATATGCATACACATGGAATAAATGGTGTCTTTCGAACATATATGTCCACTTTAAATTTTTATCGTATTTCTAAACCCATAATTCTTCTTGGTAACTTATAATTTTTTAGCGCCATTGTAACAAAAGCAATTTATTCATTGCATTCACCAAGACAAAACCTGATCACCCACAATTTTGCTCCTTATCTAGCTAATACAGATACCCCCTGATTGAAACCAAGGGAGTTGTAATTTTGACATAGTGATTGTGCTAAGAGGCTATCTCTTTACATGAAGAATGCAAGTCATCATAGACTAAAGAATTGCATGGTGATTTAGATCCCGATAAGTTTGTGCCCATAATTATTTTTAAGATGAACTTATTTTGACATCAATGTCATGGGTTTGGAGTAATTAGTAGGTTTAATTATCAATTTACAATCTTTCTCTTCACATAACCCCTCTTACCCCCCACACACAAAAACTATATTAGTTATTAAATAAATATAATTGACATATTATAATATAATAATATCATAATATTTTTATATATTAAACTAATTTATTATATATATTTTTAGATCATTACAGGGTTTGTATAGCGCCCCCGCCTGCAAAGAAAGAGTTTTACAAAGCACAACACAATGCCAACCAAAAGACCAAAAAAATCAAAACCACCACCAAATACAACAACAAACATAGAGCCCCAGATGAACATAGGTACTCTATAGAAGATCCCAAAAATAGAAAACAAAATGGAACCAATAACCAAAAAACTAGACAGTACCAGGAAATGAAACTAACCAGTTTTAGACATTAAGACCCACTAGGACCTCATCATCTGTATCAATTAGGAGCAAAATTTCCCAACCTTCACCAATGAGTTCCTCCTCCATAATAGAAACTTCTTCAAAGATAGGTTCCAATGTCTCTTTTCACCCAGACGAAGATGACACTGAGTGAGTGATGCCCTCTGATGCATTAGGGCCAATTTCCTCCACCAACACAGTGTTATACCATAATGGTGTTGCCACCTTGCCTCTACGTACCCATCTTACTAATTTTCTAACTGCCTGTACTCACCTTTACTCATGTTGGTACTCCCACAGTCAGAATAATTCTAGAATTGGGATTTTTAGCTATGACATAAATGGCAAAGAAATGAATTTCCCAATTTTTATATCTGATAGGATCATCTTCTTTTGTAAATCCTCCACAAAACCTAAGAGGATCATAAATCTCAACTCAAGATCCCTAAAGGTAGAAGCCATAACAACTTAGAAGCCATCCTACCTAGAGAATGGTAGATTTGGTAGGGGAGTTAGATCATGCAGAAGAATCTTCTTTACCAGACCAACACGTAACTCTAGATGAACATAGAAAACCACCACTTTTACCACAACTTTAGCATCAAATAATAGAAACATTATATTCAAGGAAAAAATTGCCACCAATTCAAAATTTACCCTAATTTTCACCTGCTTTACCATAAAATATTGCCCCAAGATGTCCATAATTACATCATGCATTTATTCTGTAGAAATCTAAAAGATATTCTTGAGTTAAGTATGACATATTTGTCCATCAAAGGTTATTTCTTTGACATCACTCATTCTATAAATGCATGTAGTTGCTAACACTATCTCACTCACACTCTCTATGCTGTGCCCAATCAAACACAACATAACACACTGTAATTGAGAATCCATGAGCAAAGGACTTGAATACCGAGGTGGCAACAAACTTAAATAGGTGTGAGGGAAGCCTTTGGGCTCCTTCGTGCCATGAGATGCCATCAATCTAGCCAATAATACTCTCCATACTTCATTAATGTCAATCTGCCATCTGAATCTCTTCATATATTTTAATATTAATCAATATTATTATATCATATAATATATATGTTAATATACATTATAAATTAACATTATATGTACAACAAATTTAATAAAAATCATGTGCATAATAGATTACATCAAAGATCAAATCTATCGAACATTAATAAGCAATGGGCATTAAATTAAAATAATCATGTATCCATGAAGGTTAAATCACGTATCCATGCATCATTATCAATTGGATATATAGTGAAGTGATTTGAAAATCATCATTTATAGGGCCAAATCACATCAAAGTAGTAAAATCAAGAATCACAAAAATTTCATTTATCAAGATTATAGAAATTATAATATATCTATATATTATTGTCAATGGTACAAAAATAATATTAAATTTTTAACAAAATTAAATGAATTTTTATGTTGTATAATGCCATGTAACATTAGAAAATGGGTAAATGTGATCACAGGTATAGATTTAAAAATTTGTGGCATTTTACCATGTGCACATTAGATGAGGTAGATTACTTCTAAGCGCAAATCTATCAAACATTATTATGTTTGGGAGGAATTAAATTAAAAATTTTAAATCACATATCACCATTAAAGTTGTCACAAGCATTAAATTTGATGTTGCAGATGACACTTGGCATTCGGGATAGTTGGCAGTAAAGCATGCAAATTATTAATTTTCAGTAGTCCTTTAAACTTGGTTATACTATGAACTGTTAGATTACATACAAATTATACAAAAGAATTGATTCTATTCTAATTTTATACAAAATGGCCATCAAAATTTAGTTAACAATCTAGTCTTTTGATCTCCAATTTAAATTAGTAATACACAATTTTTTTGTTCAAAAGATTCAAATTAAAATAAAGCACAAATGAATATCTATTCTGATGAGTTTATTTCTCCACTCCAATCCTTTGATTTATTTCTCTAGTTTATAAGACTAGAATGATAATTTTCTCACTAACTTCAATTTTGAAGTTTGACTGTGAGATGTGTTTATTGGTGTTTCTAATTGTAGGTGTTGTAAAGTGAGTTGGAGATGTGTTCATCAGTTACCACAGACAAGAATATTTGGTGATTGTTGACTCATGCATACCATGGCCTTGTTAATGGTTTGTTTATAATGCATAATTACTAAGATTAATGTATTCAATGCACCTATTTACAAATGTAAAAATACAAACAAATGATAACCAGCTATTGTCATAGACTAGGAGTAATGACAGTTAGTGTTTTTCATTTTACAACCTTAGTAGGTATACCTCATAGATGTGATTAGACATTTTGTATGTGTCCTTGTAGCCTTATATATTTTGTTATCCATCTATGATGATCTAATTTTCTATATTATTTGAAGTGGAAAATTGTCTCTATCTATTATTTCTTTTCTTCTGCTTCTATAGTTTTAGTATTTGCTCTCATAATAGACTGTAGTTCATGCTTTATACTCCTTTATGGTCTATGATGATTCAATATCTAATCTATTTTAAAAAATTAAAAAGCTTTCGATAGGATAGGTTGGGTGCATATCTAATTATAGTGGTGTTTCTATTTGGATTTGATGTAAACCAATTATGGTGCTCTATGCTCTAATAATGCATTGAAATAGATGGTGTTTTTGGAATATATATGTCCACTTCAGTTTAAACATAGAGATTACATGCTAAGAGTATCTCTCTTTACATGCATAATGCAAGACATCATAGACTAAATCATTGAATGGTGATTCAGATCTCGATCAGTATGTGCCCACAATTATCTTTAAAGATGAACTTAATTAATATTTTGACATTTTCAAGGGTTTGGAATAACTAGGTTTAACTATCAATTATAATTTTACCCCTCTCACCAATACATATATACATACATTATATGTCATGATATATGTGTGTGTGTGTGAAGAGATGTGCACATGGACAAGGGTGAGCGCGCAGTGAAGCAAAATAAATTTTTAAATCTGTATATGTCTCTACCTTTCTTATCCCTTCTTACACACATGAGAAAAATAAACCAAGTGAAACTCTGCACATTTCCCAGTTAAGTTGAAAGCATAAAAATTGATTTTATTTTATTGAAATCTATGTGGTTATATGGAAGCTTAGGGCTAGCCTGGGCAACACTAAATCCTGCTAGGATGTTGAGTACAGTCGGACCTAGGGCACCCTCAAGCATGCTCTGGGATGTATTTTTATATCATATGCACAAGATATATATATTTAATATAAAATATTATTTTATTGAAATCTATGTGGTCTGATGGAAGCTTAGGGCCAGCCTGGGCAACACTGAAGCCTGTTAGGATTATGAGTATGGTCAGGCCTAGGACACCCTCAAGCGCTCTCTGGGATGGATTTTTACAACTATTGGGACCTTTCCTATAATATATTTAATATAAAATATATAATTTATATATAATATTACGTAGTTTAATATGTATATATATATAGATATATTAAACCAAGTAATATTATATATAAATTATATATTTTATATTAAATATATTAGAGGAAAGGTCCCAATAGTTGTGCATGTTCCAAATTCCAATTACCGAACAGGGCTTTTGTTAACATGTGCTCCATTGATGGATCATATTGGTGTGTATAAATATTAAAGTGCACCAGAAGCTAAACATGTAGTATCTAATACTTGTTCAACATTTATTCTATAAAATTAAAAGTCACCAATCACATCTTGATAAGTAAGACTCAAGTATTGATACTCTTATGCAAAGCTATTAGTACTCCAAAGGTTAAGTTTTGGTCATAGGTTTAAAAAATGCATTTTATGACCTCTCATGATAAAATATGTTATATTGTAAAATGTATAATGTGTTAGACCTTGAAACCTTAGTTATAAGTAGTTAAGATGACATACTAAAAATTTCAAAATCTAATGTGATGTTATGACACCTTAATTTGATGTCTAAAGTTAGGGTGCAGGGCTACTAGGACCTTTCTCCTATACTGAAATATATAATATATAATTATAATTTGATTTATAAACTATAGTAACATATATATTATATAATAATAATAAAATATATTATATAATATTGTAATATTGTATTCCATTATATAATATATATTTTAAATAAATATTATATATTTTAATATAATATATATAAATATCAGTTTAATATATTAAATATATCACTCACTTTCAATTCAACTTGACTACTCGAGGTGCATTTGCATTTAGAAATAGGCGGGAATCCCCAAAAAATTTGAAATTCAAATTTACTTTTCAAAATAGGGTCTATATAATTTTCACATATTTTTAAGAGGAACAAAAACTGCCAAACATATCTGACTAGATATATTCCTATTCCTACATATTCTTAGTTTTTTCCGAACATACATGATAGAGCGCTAACAAATCATAACAGAGTAGGTTGTAGAGTGTCTAAAGCATTGACCATATTTGTTACTATCATATTTGTAGATCCTTATTTTTAGGCATTTAATCTTAATAGTGTTCAATATATATTTTACTATATCTAAAATGTGCAAAAATCCTTATGTTTAGGTATTTAATCTTAATAGTGTTCAATATATATTTTTTAATCTATCTAAAATGTTTGATTTATTTATATTTACTTGACCCTTTTATTCATTTTTTAGAACCATAATATATTATGAAATTTTAAGATTCAGATACCTAGATTATTGTAATATTTTTTTCCCTACTAGAGTGCGCCTAGCTATGATGTCTGTGAGCCTTCTGATAAAAGAATGTGCACATGTCTATTATTTGAGAAAATAGGGTTTTTAAATTGTAACACTAAAATTTTATAAAATAATACAATAAATATTATTCCAAATTCTCTACTTGTATATGCTTCAATCAATTTTTAATAAAAAATAGTACAATTTTTAAGAATGTGAGTTGAGCTCAGGAAGGCCCTGGGTTGGCCTAGGTAGCATTGAGCCCTACTGTAAAACCCATTTCAAAAGGAAAAGAGGTCAAAGGAGTCAAGTGCGTGTATAAGACAAAAATGGGTAGAATCGACCAGTTGTAATTCAATATGGGTAGACTTCGTGTTTGGTTTAAATTCTATGGAAAATAGTCACACAATAATTAATTTACAACATTTTTGATCATCTTCATCATTTTGAAAAAACTAAATAATTGTGTAGATTTATCCAATAAACCATGCAGTTCAAATGTCCTTCCTTATAAATGAATGAACATGAATAGTTACTCAAAATTCACCTCAATTATGCATAAAGTGTTGAGCCATTACAATCCAAAAAAAATATTAGTCCCATCCATGATAATAGAAAACATAGGATAATATAATAGGTAGTCTCCCATAGATTTATACCATGGCATTTACCAGAATAATTAACTATACCCCCACCTATAATTAGGATTTGAAATTCTGGAGTTGGGTAAATGAAAAAGTCCAATTGAGTAGCCAACTTATAGTTGATGAATTTGTGTGTACTCCCAAAGTAAATAAATATAGCTACCTTTTATTTCTTGAGGAAACCGATCACCTTAATATTTGGATGAGTAGTAATACCTAAAAGTGCATGACAAAAAATAGTAGGTTGAGAATATTTAGATTCATCCTCAGGTCCTTCCAGACTGTTGATGTGTGTCTGTCTCAAGGATATAATGTGAATAACATAATAACATTTCTTAGGTTATAAGGACAACATGAATATGGTAATGACACCTTGGGGCTTCACTCAGTTTTGATGGAGAGATTATGTGGTTACAACTTACCACCTTCTAGTCTACAAGTAGACCCTGGTATAGGGACAACAAGAATATGGTAGTGACACAATCTACTTGAATTTTTTATGGTGTAAATTTCTTTGCATTTGCCAATATAAGGCCAAACTCTTAAACAAACAAATGGATATACACAAAAAGCATTAATCTAAAGTGATTCATGTTTAAAAAGTTCAAAATGGGGGAGTAAGGTAGGGAAAAAAAAGTTCCCTTACAACAATAAAGGCCAATAGATCTCCTTTGATTTTTGTTAGCAACCTAGATAACACCCAAATAACAAAGACCAAGAGAACATTACAAACAAACTCTCAAATTATTTAGCTCCTTCTATTAATTCTAGTAACAACTATATTTTGGTTTAAAATGAGGGAGAAACTATTGGAGGTTTGTCAATGATGTCTCCAAGGTGACCAAGGATGTATTGATGCCTCTAAGTTTACCACATGATTTCTTAGTGTTCAAAGAAAACTCCTCATTTTAGAATTCTAGAATTTAGAGAATGATTATCAAGTTGTGGAAACTTAATGTCACCTATGATGAAATAATGATAGAGATATGCATTGGTGTTCCACAAATTTATAATAAGTGATGGTTGGGAGGCATCATGGTACATTATTTGTGAATTGTAGAGAATCTATGTTAATACTTAGTGAATTATGACCCAAACTTAAGCTACAAATTAATTTAAGTGGATATTTATAATGAAGTTTAAACTACAGTGATCTGGTGTACAAAAAGGAGCAAAGAGAAGGGTAAGATATAAAATGAAGTGAGTGATTACCAATTTTAGTCCTAAATATCATGACAAAGCATCAACTAAAATTGATTATGCATTTAAACCAATATATAATGCAAAATAGCCTAAGCTCATATTTCACTATATACTTCAAAGGATAATGTAAATAATCACAAGTAAAAACTAGGTCTACTTTTAAATATTTACTAGTATAGTCAAATAACATTAGCACATCTAAGTACATAACAAAATGAAGTGAAATAAAACAAAAGATCTTCCAACTAATCTAGCATATGCACAAATTATAAACCCTATGATTATAAAATGCAACCCATAATTTAAAGAAACCATTCAAATTCAAGACATAAAACTAAAAATTGAGAGAAAATCTATTTAGCAATTGACATATCAAATGTGGACAATTTTTGTAGAATTCTTTGATTATATTAATTACTTCAAGTGTATAAAATTTTCTCAAAATTCTCTCTCTTTTACAAATAGTAATACATGCCTTTATAGAAAGGTCAAGAAATATACCAATCAATTACAATATATAGGTGTACAAAACATGAGGACAACTATCCTTACAAGTTATAGAATACACTTGTTCTTCACATTTAGACCAACCTAGGGGCAATATGTTAACAGACTAGCATATGCCCTACAAAATAATATTCCTATTCTAGATATTACAATGTTCTTTATAAAAAGGAATAATAGCCACTAGGTGGGCCCATTATCAAAGAATCCCCTTGTTAATTTTGTAGTTATTCTATTGCCTTTTAGTGTTGATCCTTGATGAGCTCTATGCCCACAGCTAGCTTTATTAGGAAAACATCTTCCTGATATGTCAAGTCATCTAAGTCTTGGTCATCTCTAGCCATGGCCTCTTTTATGCTCCTTGCCTCTGTTATTTTCTCTCCTACTATGAAAATCATGTCCAAAATTCTTTTGTTGTCTCTTCTAGACTGGCCCTAACTTTTTTTCCTAACTAATTACATGACCAAAGTGACCCTGTGCTTGGGTTCAACATCATCAATTATTCTAATTATAGTGGTCTTGGTAGGATTTAACAACATTATTCCCAAGAGCTACTCAATTTTGAGGATCAATTATTTATCATCCACCAAAATTCTATTCAAATATTTTGTCCAAGTACCTAGACCTTGGATCTTGTTTACTATTATTCCCAGTATACTATTCAAGTGTGCTAGGTTGATAGTTTTGAACTTAGGAATTTTACTCCTAATTACAATGTCAATGAGATCCCTAACTTGGGTCTTTGCCTTTTTCCATTCAATTATTAATTCCTTGGCTGCTTCAACCTACTAGCTTGGGGAATCCTGCCTTAGCTTTATTTAATTCAAAGAATTAAACATATCAAAGAATGAGTCCTCAAACATGTCCATTATGGAGTCAAGGACTAACAAAATGGCCTAAGTTTCTAGATTTTCCTTTTCTCTTTCCAAGTTTAGAATACTCTATTTCATGCCTTGGACCCCAGCCTTTGGTTGAGCTGATTGAGACTCAATCAAGCTCTCAACATATTCCTCATGTATGGTAGCTTCTCTGAGCTGATGTCCTCCCACAGCAGTTAATCCTACAAAGGGATCCACCTTTTGGAAGGTGAATTCCTTAGTTCTCACCATAGCTATCTTAGTGGTGACCTACTCCAATCCAGTTATCTCTGGATTAAATTGCATGGTGGTAGATGATCCTATGAATTTAAGTGGCTCTAGGACCTCTACACCTGTGCTTCCTGATGTTCCTAAAGAATCCAACTTCTTTCTTTTTGATCCTTAAGTGACCATAATCCTCCTTCATTTTCTTTTACCATAACCCTAATCCATGGCTTGATGTCATCAGGTACTTCAATATCAACAACTCTTGCCATGGCCCATGAATGGGAGATAGAAGAAATCTTTTGTAATTTACCATAAATAAACTAGTTAGGAATGACTAGCCCATGAATGGGGAATTCATCACTGGACAAATTTATCTCACTTTTGGGGTGAGAGATGGTCAATCTTGGTTTCATTTTTGGTCCAACAGGAACCAATACTAGCTCTACTTTCCTATTCTCTTGGGATGCCATAGGGACCATACCTAAAGCAAGTTATTTTCCTTTATCTTCTTTAGGCTCCTCTTCTTGGACATGGGCCTCTTCAAGTTATTCCTCTTCCTTTTCAGTGTCATATGCCTCTACAAGTTCCTTGAGATCACCCTCAAGTGTCTCTTCTATCTCTAAGGCAATCGTATCTATGTACTCAACTAGGGAAGGTGGCCTTTAGGGTAGTGTTGCAGATGAGGGCCCCTCTTTAGGCCTCTCATCTAGTTTCCTCTCTCCCAATTTATCTTTACCATAGCCTTGGTCACCTTGTTCTTGCATAACCTACTCCTGAGGTTGTGGCTACTCTTCTTGGGGCTCTTTTTGGGTTATCCCAGATAGTTTAGGCAACAAGTGATATTGGAGATGGTGCATCAACCATGCCTCTCCTAATGGCTTGTCATCTTTGGTCAATATGTGCTCAAGTTTGATGTTGTGTCCTTTGACTCTGGCCAACACCTCCTCATATTTATTGGCCTTAATGTAAATAATGTTATGGACACCAATTTAATGCATGTACTCAGGTTTAGAGAGCTTATTATCCTTAAAATGATTAGTCACTATGTTATTAGGATCCCACATCTTGAGTTCATCAAGCTAAAACCCAAATGAATCCCTATGCTTGGCCATGGTATCAACCTATTTCCAATCTTGAAGTGTAGTACTTTCAATAATTAGAGGTAAGGGGTGGAGAATACCCTTCCTCTTTTATTTAAAAATTCCATCAATGCCATGGATGAGTTGGGAGGAAATTTCTTGCTCGACCAGCTTACTAAGTACATATACTGGCAATGTGTACAATTGGGACATGATCCCCTCAATCCTAATGAATATGTAGTCAGGGTAGTACCAGATGTCACCCATCATTTCCATGTACTTCTTGATTATTAGATGGACCCTAGGCATGGGAACACCTATTATGGCTTCCATTATGGCAGGGTAGACATAGTCACAAATAAATTATATATGGTTCTTATATTTAAAGATATGCAATTTGGAATAATGGTGGGATATGGTAGTTTTTCCCTTAAGAGACCAATTTCTAATCCTTGGGAAGTTGATAGAGGCAATTAGGGTATCTAATAGGTATGACATCATATAAAATTTCTTAGATGTCTTCCTTTTGATGGTAGTGAACTATTTGGTCAAGAAAACATAGATCAAATCTCCAATTGGAGGAGTGAGCTTTTCTTCCACCATGAAATGCACAAAGAGAACCTAGATTTTATTCACATAAATGGTTGAAGGGGCTCCAAAGGTTTGGTTCAATAGGGTCATTATTACCCTAATGCCCTCCCTGAATTGGACTATTGGGATCTTGCCCTCAAAGTCTCTAAAGATATGGGGTCCTTGGTGAAACCAAGGTCTAAGGACAGAGTCTAGGTCATTTTTGGAGGTCCATTCTTTAATTTTGGACAAATATACATGGGTAATTGGGAGCCTATAATATTTCTCAAAAAATTATTTGAGAAATATGTGATACCTTCTTAGAATTCCCTTCCCAGACGATCCATTCATTATCAATTCTACAGTCAATAAAGATATGTGTAAGGATATCTATACAATGTAGTACCTTAGGTTTTACCATAGCGTAGTGGAGGTTGACCATCTGAACAATGACTAGGTCATAGTGCCTCCAACTCACTGTGGCAATTCTTTGCTCCTCTTTTATGATGGGTTTCAACTCCTCCATCATGAAGAAGAGTTTAAACCAGTTCCTAATGCTTGAGGAATCAAGGTCACAACATCTAATTTAGTGTCCTTAAATATTTGTCCCTCATTATATATTAATAAGTAGAGTTCGGTTTCCTCTTTTAGTTGTTTCCTACAAGCTTCCATGGTTTCTATTTCTACAAATTATTCACACTAGTTTGAAAATCTATCTCTATAAAAGATCTTTTGTGCTCAAAAACACAATCAAACTCTCTTTAGATAAAATTTTTACCAAATGAATTTAATTAGGTCACTTTTATGTAGGGTTTAGGGTTATAGAGCTTTAATGGTAGGATATATCTAGGCTCTGACTTATACGTGCCTTAGATTTGATTTGGACCTTTGCCTGTATACTTTTGCATTTTTGAGCCCATAAGATCTTGTATTTTTTCATTTTCTACTTGTATGGTGCCTATATGGCATTTGCCTAGACATTTCATGGCATATTTCATAAATGCTTTTGAGCACTATCCATCCATATTTAAAATACCTTCTTTTATTTTGCATTATAATATCAAAAGCTCGGATTAGTGTGAGTCATTGATTTTAATTTGGGTCTTTGCTTATGATTGGCTCTTTTTGTTCCAAGCCCCATGGTTGTGACACTTGGAATTTTTATATGCCTCCTCATGATCCATTTATTACATCAGTCATCTATTGAATGAGTATTGTCCATGTGGTGAGCTTGTGGGCCTTTCAAAATTCATGGGTGCGTTCACGTCATTGGATCATCCTTAAATAATAAAGCATAAACTATCAGATCATCTATTAGTTATGCTTCAAATGGGATTTCACCATGCATCAAGCCTAGGGGATCTCAGGGATTCATTGAAAATTATATGGGGTCCTTACATTGTTAGAACATCTTCTGGTGATGAAGTGTGTGTTATTGATCTGTAGATATACCCAAATTTTAAGTTAGTATCTTCATGACCAAACGATAGTGTGAACATCAATTTCAAGCTCATTAAATATTCATGATCGAATGAGAGGGTACCACTTGGCACTTTCACAAGGATTATGAGGGTCTTGGACTTAATTCAATCCATTGGATCAAATTATGTGATGAAGCGAGCACTGTAAGATCATGATTTGGGAGCTTGCTCATGATTGGTTATTTTTTTAAGTGAGCCCCTTTGATTTTAATCCTCAAATGTGAGAGTGACACTTATCAATTATTTAGGTCTTTTGTAGTCCTTTGATTTTTCAATTGCACCTCAATCCATTTGATTGGGTCTTTGCGATGAATTGATAACTTTTAGATGAAATCTAAGGATGCAACTTTGTCGGGGCCTTGGCACTGTTAGATCATCTTCTAATGACAAAGCATGAATTGTTGGATCCTTAAAGGGATCTCCTAGGAGATACCTTGAAAGAACATTCCAAATCATATGCATGTTTAATGTATATCCTAAGAGATATATTGAAATAAAATTCCAATCATGTGCATATTCAAGGTATCTCCTAGGAGATATCTCAAAAGAAAATTCCAATAGTGTGCATCAGGGTTCTTGCCAAATAAAAATTTATAATGGTTATATAAAATATTTTACAAGGACCTTTGCAATAAAAATGGAAGGTATTCCAAGTCCCTTTGAGGTATCTCCTATAAAATTCCAATCATGTGCATGTTCAAGGTATCTCCCAAGATATATCTCGAAAGAAAATTCTAATAGTGTGCATCAGGGTTCTTGCCAAATAAAAAGTTGTCATGGTTATATCAAATCATTTACAAGGACCTTTTAAATAAATATGGAAGATAATCTAAGGCCATTAAAGGTATATCATAGGAGATACCTTGAAATAAAATTCCAATCATGTGCATGTTTAAGGTATCTCCCATGAGATACCTTGAAAAAAAATTCCAATCGTGTGCATCAGGGTTCTTGCCAAATAAAAAGGTGTCATTGTTATATCAAATAAAATCTTAAACCAAGTGACATAGATTAAAGTTTTCAACATGATAAAATTACCATGGCAAAAAAAAAATCTGATGAAATCCTCAAGAAAATTGTTTCGAGTGAATTATTTCATAGGCCAAAGCGGTGATGACAAAAATCCTGAAGGGTCTATGAAAAAAATGCCAAAGGGCACTTTCAAAAGGTTCAAAGGGCACTTTCAAAGGGTCTAAAGGGAACTTTCAAAAAAGGTCTGAAGAGAAATTTCAAAAGGTTCAAAATTAAAAAGTTTTGAAGGGTACTTCCAAATTCCAAAGGGCACTTTCAAAAGGTTCAAAGGGCACTAATCATCGAGGAAAGGGCCTGAGAAAAAAGTCCTTAATTATAAGTCTAGAGAGAAAAAGGCCATTCCAAAAATGTAGAAGGGTAATCATGGAGGGCAATGGGTCATTTCATAAATTTTGAAAAGCAAATCTATAGGTCAATTATCCTTGCCAAAACTTCTGAAGGGTAAGTTGCACAAAGCCCGAAGGGTATGTGCCTTTGGGGTCGTTGTTTCAAAAAAATTGCATTGGCAAGATTAATGTGGGGAATTGTTTTAGGCTTTTTACGTAGGAAAAAATATCCAACGATAAAATTTTTAAGGGTCTTTTTGAAAGGGCAAAGTGCCTAGGACAAAAGGTTGAAGGGTCTTTTGGGTACTTTCAAAAAGCCCGAAGGACCTTTCCAAGGACCTTTATAATGGTTATATCAAATCCTTTATAAAGACCTTTGAAATCAATCTGGAAGGTATTCCAAGGCCTTTTGAGGTATCTCCTAGAAAATTCCAATTGTGTGCATGTTTAAGGTATCTCTTAGGAGATACCTCATGTGCATCAGGTTTCTTGCTAAATAAAAAGGTGCCATGTTTATATTAAATCCTTTGTAAGGACCATTTCAAGAAACATGGAAAGTATTCCAAGGCCCTTCAACGTATCTCCTATGAGAGATACCTTGAAATAAAATTCAATTGTTCGCATGTTCAAAGTATTTCCTAAGAGATATTTAGAAAGAAAATTCCAATAGTGTGCATTAAGGTTCTTGCCAAATAAAAAGTTGTAATGGTTATATAAAATCCTTTTCAAGGACATTTGAAATCAACATGGAAGGTATTCCAAGGCCCTTTGAGGTATCTCCTAGAAAATTCCAATTGTGTGCATGTTCAAGGTATCTCCTAGGAGATACCTCATGTGCATCAAAGTTCTTGCCAAATTAAAAGGTGCCATGGTTATATCAAATCCTTTGTAAGGACATTTTTAAGAAACATGGAGGGTATTTCAAGGCCCTTCAAAGTATCTCCTAGGAGAGATACCTTGAAAGAAAATTCAATTGTGTGCATGTTAAAAGTAGATATTTAGAAATAAAATTCCAATAGTGTGCATCAAGGTTCTTGCCAAATAAAAAGTTTTACTGGTTATATCAAATCCTTTGCAAGGACCTTTGAAATCAACATGGAAGATATTCCAATGAACTTTGAGGTATCTCCTATAAAATTTCAATCATGTGCATGTTCAAGGTATCTCCTAAGAGATATCTCAAAAGAAAATTCCAATAGTGTGCATCAGGGTTCTTGCCAAATAAAAAGTTATCATGGTTATATCAAATCATTTGCAAGGACCTTTTAAATCAACATGGAAGGTATTACAAGGCCCTTAAAGGTATCACCTAGGAGATACCATGAAATAAAATTCCAATCATGTGCATGTTCAAGGTATCTCCCAGGAGATACCTCAAAAGAAAATTCCAATTGTGTGCATTAGGGTTCTTGCCAAATAAAAAGGTGTCATGGTTATATCAAATAAAAGCTTAAACCAAGTAACATAGATTAAAGTTTTCAAGATGATATAATTATCATGGCATAAAAAAATTCCAATGAAATCTTCAGGGAAATTATCTCGGTGGATTATTTTATAGGCCAAAGCGGCGATGACAAAAATCCTGAAGGGTCTATGCAAAAAAGGCCGAAGGGAACTTTCATAAGGTTTGAAGGGAACTTTTAAAGGGTTTGAAGGGAAATTTTAAAAGAGGTCTTAAGTGAAATTTCAAAAGTTTCAAAGGGCACTTTCAAAAGGTTTGAAAGGCACTTACAAATTTTGAAGGGCACTTTTAAAAGGTTCAAAGGGCACTTATCATCAGGGAAAGGGCCCAGGATAAAATCCTTGAATTATAAGTTTGGATGGAAAAAGACCATTCTAAAAATGTGGAAGGGTAATCACGGAGGGCAACATGCCATTTTGAAAAGTTTAAAAAGCAAATCTATAAGGCAATTGTCTTTGCCAAAACTTTTAAAGGGTAAGTTGCATAAAGCCTGAAGGGTATGTGCCTTTGGGGTCATTATTTTGGAAAAATTGCATTCGTAAGATTGATTCAGGTAATTATTTTAGGCTTTTTGTGTAGGAAAAAATATCAAATGAAAAAATTTCAAAGGGTATTTTTGAAAGGGAAAAGTGCCTAAGACAAAAGGTCGAAGGGTCTTTCAAGTAATTTCAAAAATCCTGAAAGACCTTTGTAAGGACATTTGTAATGGTTATATAAAATCCTTTGTAAGGACCTTTGAAATCAAAATGGAAATTATTCCAAGGCCCTTTGAGGTATCTCTTAGAAAATTCCATTCATGTCCGTGTTTAAGGTATCTCCTAAGAGATACCTCATGTGCATCAAGGTTCTTGCCAAATAAAAAGGTGCCATGGTTATATCAAATCTTTTACAAGGACATTTTCAAGAAAAAAGGAAGGTATTCCAAAGCCCTTCAACATATCTCCTAGGAGAGATACCTTGAAATAAAATTCAATTGTGTGCATGTTCAAAGTATTTCTTAAGAGATATTTAGAAAGAAATTTCCAACAGTGTGCATCAAGGTTCTTGCCAAATAAAAATTTGTAATGGTTATATAAAATCCTTTATAATGACCTTTTCAATAAACATGGAAGTTATTCCAAGGCCCTTTGAGGTATCTCCTAGAAAATTCCAATCATGTGCATGTTCAAGGTATCTGCTAGGAGATACCTCGTGTGCATCAGTGTTCTTACCAAATAAAAATGTGCCATGGTTATATCAAATCCTTTGAAATGACCTTTTAAAGAAACATGGAAGGTATTCCAAGGCCCTTTGAGGTATCTCCTAGGAGAGATACCTTGAAATAAAATTCAATTGTGTACATGTTCAAAGTTTTCCGAAGAGATATTTAGAAAGAAAATTCCAATAATGTGCATCAAGGTTCTTGAAAAATAAAAAGTTGTAATGGTTATATAAAATCCTTTTCAAGGACCTTTTAAATCAAAAAGGAAGGTATTCCAAGGCCCTTATAGGTATCTCCTATAAAATTCCAATCGTGTGCATGTTCAAGGTATCTCCTAGGAGATACCTCATGTGCATCAGGGTTCTTACCAAATAAAAAGGTGTCACGATTATATCAAATCCTTTACAAAGACCTTTTCAAGAAACATGGAAGGTATTCTATGGCTCTTCAATGTATATCCTAAGAGAGATACCTTGAAATAAAATTTAATTATGTGCACGTTTAAGGTATCTACCAGGAGACACCTTAAAAGAAAATTCCATTCGTGTACATCAAGGTTATTACGAAATAAAAAGGTGTCATGGTTATATCAAATCCCTTACAAGGACATTTTAAATTAACATGGAAGGTATTCCAAGGACCTTTGAGGTATCTCTTAAGAGATACCTTTGAAAGAACCTAAGCATTCCATTGAACCTATTGTAGAAACACAAACAACAATTCATAGCAATATTAGAAGAGGTAAAAGCATGGTCATCCAAAAACATGTCCATTAATCAAAATGAGATTCTATAACAATGTAAAAACAAAACATGCATGGATATGATCATGATCGTGTGATGATGGAAAAATTGATCCTCTAGCTCGATGGGATATTTTCTAGTTATCTACATGGAGGAACATCTTGTAAGGGACAAAAGAAAACTTTTGTCCTCTTGCACAATAGACAAAAACATCCCTTTCGTATCCTCATGATTACATAAAAACTAAATAAAAGGGATGTGACTCTAATGGGCCAAGTATAATGGTTTCCTAGCAGGAAATGAGAAGAAAAAAGAAGGGAGGGAAGGGAAGAAAGAAGTGGTGCTAGCTCAGAAAAACCAAAATATCCAATTATGCTCCAGAGTCAATATGGATGTTGAAATCTTTCACCAACTTAATTTTTTACTTGGTATATCCTTCTAGCATAGGGACAAGATTCCCTTGTTCTGGGCCCACTTGGTATTTTAATTTTACTCTATATTCTTCAATCTAGGCAACAAACTTCTGAAACATGGTCGGATTTCATCCAATGAGTTCTTTAAGATGGTCAAAAGACTTCTCAATTGACACCAACTATTTTATTTTATCAACATCAAAATACTCTTTTGGTGTATAGATGAGGTTTTTCAAAATGATGTGTATCATCTCTTCCTCTAAGACACTTGCACCATCAAGCCTTACCATCTTCCTTAATGCAACATCTATCTCTTTTGTTGTAGTATTGAGGGACTACTCTTTTCCTTTTAAATTTAATATGTCATCTTTGAGCATCATCAAATGATGCTTGATTTCCAGTTGACACTCCTTGGGCTTATTATGATCATTGGGAGTAATGATCCTTTCTACAATCAAAGTATTTGTGCCCATCTTACAGACCTCATCCATTTTATGATGGACCTCCTCCCACATATTGAAATCCATCTCATAGAAAAACATTTGAACATCACATTCCCTCTTATTGTCCATTATGTTGTTCAAGCATTTCAATACCAAGTCAATTATTTCTTCTACACTGGTGCGCATATATTCTTTCCATTTTTTTGCTTCTCTTATTCTGGACTTCAAATAATCAATTCGGCCAAATAAAATGGCTCTATTGAGAAGAGAGGATGCTCTGGAGCAATACTGGTAGCTTGAGTTACTACCTTGGGCTCACTCAATAATTTTTCAAGTACTAGATCATAGCCTGATTTTGTGCCTTCAACTCTTAAAACTAGTAAATATTTGAGTTGTTATTGTTTTATTTATTTGCATATTCCATGGTGTATTATGAGGGTTATGTGGTCTAAGACATATCCTATTTGAGACCCCTAACCGAGACTTCATCAACTGACAATCTTAGTGGATTACTAGAAATCATCCTTTATCATGCAAGATTATTTCCTTGGCTTCTCTTAGCTCTTGTGTAAATTATTGGGTTTAAAAATTAAGTGACCTAAGATTGGTGATGGTAGCCTTGATCCAATGATGTGAGGCACTTTTCATAGTTGACATCATAATCCTTTTTTGAAATAACTTATGTTGTTAGATATTTGATGACCAAACAATGTGAGATTAACACCCACAATTTTAATTGGTTCATAACTTTGATCCTAGAAATATTGGATGATGAGATATTAGTAATGGAATTTTGTGGGTCCTAAAATGCTAGCATTTTAAAGATAAGCTTTTGAATTTTCAAAAGGGAGATTACATAGCCAAATATTTATGTAAGGAGTCTTGATTTGATGATGTGAGATGTTTTCCTATGATGATGCCACTAATTTATTCAAAATTGATCCATGTAGTTAGTATTATATAGATAAGATGGCAAGAAATGCCCAAGGATGATTCTCCTTGGTGAACAAGCTAAGGGTCTTAGGAATTGGACTAGAGCTAAAGCCTCGATAGATGAACAATTCCCGCCAAGGAAACTTTTGCTGCAGAGGATACCTAGGAGGGTCCCCCCAATTAAAATGTTTTATGTGTTTGCTCTTGTTTTTGTTGTTTAGACTTTTTATTTTTGTTCTTTTAGCCATGTAAGGCCTGGTTAAAACTCTTTATTTCACTTGTGTGGCTCTGGGTCCCTGTAAAATCTAGGTTTACCTCATCTAAATCTAAATCTATATATATATATAAGATGGCTTGAGATGTTTATAATATAACTTTAAAATAGATCTCATCATTAGATCCCAAATGATCTAGTGACTTGAGATCCCCACCTGAAAGCTTCACATTCATTCATTTTAAGGCTTATGAAAAACTAGATAAGGCATTGAGTAACTTTATATTCCCACATAACAAAGCAAAACCTATTATTGTGAGGTAAAAATGAGATTTACATTTTTTATTTTAAGGCTATGTTATTTTATGCATTGATGTTAAAATTCATATGAAATATCTGCATTTTATTGGGCCTTCAATAAAATTTTACCATCAAACTAAAGAGAGATTGATGTATCTTAACTTGCATAGGGAATTGTTAAGGGAAATATGAATAATTTGATGAGTGAGAGATCAATATTTCACTATCATTTCACCTTCTTTATTTAATAAAGGTGTTCTAAATATTAAGATTTAAACACACCCTCATTGTAACATTTTTAAATCTACATTTCTTGGCAACTTTTAAGGGTTGCTTTAATGAAAATTGAGCCAAACCTAGCATCTATTGGGATATGGAGTCTTCATTATTTCTTCCATGTCCATCCATACCTCCTTTATTTGTGACCTCATGGCCTCTAATGTCATATAAAATCTTCCTATCTCAAAGCTATTCTCATAATAAAATCCCTATAAATCATAGATCACTTGATTGATATGGATTTCTAGTCTGGCCAATGGATTGGCAATATGAGAAACATCCTATTATGTGGGCTTTATGGGATAGTTGGTGAATGGTTCATCATCACTATTATTCTCTTCCAATATCTTGGAAAATTTACTTGGAGGCAAAAACATATCATGTTTTTTGAATGGAGAGGTTAGGGCCTATAACCTAAGTTTATCAATGTGTCCCCTCATTTTAAGTAATTTATTTTTTGGAATGCTCAATTGGGATTGGATAGAATCAACAATTTATTTCATTATCATCACACCAATTATCTTTCTATCTATTTTTTATTTTCTATTAATGCCTCATTTTTTTAGTAGATCTTTTCACATCATGCTCAGGTTGAACTTGAATTTTTTTCCACTACAATCCATGGGTTAATAGATTAGAGAGCTTTTTCCACATCTCCTTGCATTTCATGTATCTGAGCAATGGAATCATCTATAAATTTAAGGGAATGATTAATCCATATCATGGCTTCAGCTATACTATCTCAATAGACCCTAAACATTTCCTTAATTAGCTTAAGGGAATCTATCTTTTGCTCCTTTTCACGTAGATCTTGTTTCAATTGATCTATCCACTCTTGGATCTAGCCCATCTCTTGTAATCATGAATTATTTTACTAATTTAGCTTATTATTATTATCAATTAATTTTTAAATCTATCTTGTATATATATTTTTTTCCATATGAATATTTCATCCCTTCACATCACCCTCAAGGATTTTGATGTTTGTGTTAGCTCTCTTCATATTTTTAGAGAGCTCATTCACATTTTTATCCCTCTTCTTTAATTTATCATCACCACTCAAGTATTTGGATACTATCATATACAAGTGTTCCTAAATTTTTTAGCTTTGTCAATTTTTCAAGCAATTGAGAATTCCATCATAGATATAGATATTTGACAGTTAGATGGAAGAATATCTTTTTCAAGCATGATTGTAGAAGGTACCACATAGTGTTTGTACATTATTTATTTCCGAGGAACATATTTGGTTCTTAGCCTTGTAGTTGCATCTTAGGTTTATCTTTTTATTTCCTTCCTATCATAGTATTATTGAGCATGCATGACCAACTCTTGCCTTGGTTTGGTGAAATGAATAGACACGTGAGGGATTTTATTTTTCTCTAGATTGATTATGCCTTTGGTTGAATGACATGTGCTACATAGGAGGGAAAAACAAAAGCATAATCCTTTGATTAAGAAAATTGGGGAACAAGTGGGGTAATAGGCATGGAAGATGAGTCTATTAGTAAATACATTATTACTACTTGAGTTTTAATTGTCAAAGGTTGTGAAGTGGAGGGATGGAGTACATAAGAAGTGGCTAGAGAAAAAACTAGGACACTTATAAAAGGAGGAATATTGGTGATCAATGGTGCAAGGGCTAGCATATTAGAAATAATTATAGATAATATTGGGGGAATAACAACAAAATTAGATATAGTTATAGTTGCTACAATATGAGTAATAGGAAGTGAGGTTTCCAATGAATTTATATAGGCTCTAAGTATAGGATGACTAGTGATAATTGCACCCTATTTTGTGGCCTACAGTTTGGGTTCCCCGCTATATTTTATCCTTTTTAATGAATTTGGATGCTTTTTATAACTTGCCTTTATTTTCCTACTCAAGTTGAGGCCATGGTTGTTAGAGTATGATTTTCTCTACTGAAACTCATTTGTTAAGGAGAAACCTGAGGATCAACCTCAATCTATGGCATTTATTAATTTGGACTCTCCTGAGTCCTTTCTTGGTATTCATCATTTATTCCTTGATCAATAATATGAACTATTAGAGGAGAAACATCTCAATACTGAGAGGAGCAAGGGATAAATACCACTGTACTCTTTATTGTACCAATTCTAGATGATCTATGTTTGCTAGTTATTAGTTGTACCTCTAATTTTATTAGTATTACATAATCCACTCCTCCCAAACCTCATCTTTTATATCACATATTTTCATTTACGACATGTCCATGTCCATAATCAATGTTTTGAGGTGTTACATGTTTTATAATAGGTGGAGGTTGATATGGCTTAAATTTTGGATCAATCTACTCTATAGATGCTTTTGAGTCCTATAAAGAGCTCATATAGTTATCCTCATATATATATTACCATCTATTATCCAAGTCTAATTCATCATATAGAGTGGTGATATTTCCAATTTCCACCTTAAATTTTCATTAGGCTTGTACCTTTTTCTCCTCCACTCCAAGTTCCCTTTCAGGTTTTTGAGAAAATGTTTGGAATCTAAAAACTTAGGTTATAATCCATTTTATTTGTTTATAATATTTTCCAAGGCTTAGGTCCATAAATGTTTTGTGATGCAATATTATTTGAGCCCTGGCCTTTATTTCTTTATTCAATTCCATCACATTGATTTTTACATATCTCATACTCAAGCCTTGGCTCATGTTTGAATCAGTGGATTTTTTTTTTTTCACCAACCACTGCACAAATGCTCCTTCTAGATCATAGGCCCATGTATCATCCTCCAACCTCAAGCTGAACTCCTTCACTTTAGATTCTAAAATAGGGAACCCTTTTTTCTTCTTGGTGATACCAAAAAAGTTGTATGGAGTTGCATCTAAGCCAACATTTCTTTTGCCATACCTATGATGTTGATTAATTAGGTTCATTTTTATAATAATTATAAGGATAAAATCCTTTTTATTATGTATGTTGGTAGCTATAAAACCTAGTACTTGTACCCTCATAATATTAAAATGGTCCAATCTTTGAAGAAAAACCAATCTCCTATGACTCTATATTTTAAAATGTCCTTACAAGATTGAGGAAATATTGTGAAGGCTTAACCATTTATAATAATGAGCATAGGATCTATAAAGAGATCAACAAAGGTACAATATGAGTTCTTTTGTGACATCTCAAGAAGGCTAGTCCATGTGGTAATCAATTGTTGATTGCCCATAGCACTATCCTTTACTAAGGGAAAGATGGGAAAGCCTCCTCTTATTTTTAAATAAGAACATATGTGTTGGTATGGAGGGGTATACAATTTTTTTACTTGTGTTAAAGGCCTCTAGTTGGTAATGAATGTGATTGACCATAAGGTTAGCACAATGAAAATTTCTTAGATCAAGTGTGGGACTTTAGCAAACTTTTAATAATATATCTAGCATAAGGGAATCTACCTGTTGATCCTTATTATGGAAAAATATGGTTGAAATCATGCATAGGACCTCTTTGGCATTGGGAAAAAATCTCAAGTACTCCATAGGTAATTTCAATTCTTATTTTAGAGGTTGGGATAAGACAAAGCTAAGAAAAATGAGCTTTTCAATAGTATTGGCCAAGAATATGGTTTGATTTTGAAGGTTTTTAATGTAGATTTTAAATTATGGTAAAAAAAATATCTCCCTAATATTATCTATACCAAATTCTAGGATTGTTTCCCCTTGTGGATTAATAAATTTTCCCTAGGTACATAATGTTGGGCACACGTGATTACTAACTCAGGACATGGAAAGGTATTAGGCACTATGTGTTGAGTTATTTGGGACTGTTAGGCTTTGATTCCAAATTGATCATTAGAAAAATGGGTTAACTTATGATAGGCTTCCTCTCTAAGCCTCTTAAAATCCCTATTATTATTATCAAGGTAGTCAATAAATCTTGGGGTATCTTTGGATGGCATGATGCTGGAGAATGCAACTTGAGAAGGAGTAGGGTTTAATTTTAGACAATATGTGTCTATCAAAACCTTATCTATACCATTAGATGAAGCAAAATAAATGGATGGTGTTATGTCTTATACCTAAAAGTCAGTTGTGATTGAGTCTCTAAATCAACTTGGCTTGTAGCAGACTCTTTTTCCTTAGTACTTCACTTTATATTTATTTTATATTAGTTGATATCCCAATAGGGATCTAGTTCATTATTTACTGGTCATTGTTTTGTAAACCTAAGTTTGTAACTACTCTGACTTGGTATCATAGAGTTATGCTCTTTCTAGCTATTGCTTGATTACATTTAATCATCTAGGATTCTGAGGATAAAATAATATATTACAACACCTAGTATTTTTCATTTCTACCACCTTCCTCAACATGTGTTTTTATATAAAATTTCCCATTATACTTATTTATAAATTGTCCCTTCATATGATACATTTTTAAATATGAGAATTGTTTTTGGTACCCACATTTCACTCCTAAAATGTCTTTTCTATAATCTATATTGAACCCAAATAGATTTAAGTCATTTATTACCTAAAGATAAGATGCCCTGAGTGGTTTGATCTAACAACTTCATCAAAATAACTCATACCATTGATTGTGGAAGAATAAAACAATGTGAGAGACTTGTTTAAATACAAAGCCTACCAAGCTACCCACTAGTTTAAATGTTAACAATACAATTTCTAAGCCTTACAAAATTTTAATAAAGTTTTGAAATACACAAAATATATGGTGAGGTACAAAAAATCCCATCAAGTGATGGAATCGAACCTATTTAAATCCAAGGGATAAGAATAAAACAATGCAAAAAATAACTTATTTACATATTCTACACAAAACCTTGACCAACTTATGGATAAGCTTTGAGGTGTATCCCATTGATTGGGATATGCAAAAATTATTTGTCAAGTGTTTTAGTCGAAAGGTATTATTTTCCACACAACTTGTGATACGATAGGTTCCACTCCAGATAGCGTCAAATTTTGCATGCCTTCCTATCTTGGTCCTATCTTCATCCCATTTAAGCACAAAATCCCCTTCCTCAAAATCCTAAGGTATGACATTTTTATCAAAAATTTCCTTCAAAGTTTATTGGTGTTTGTTAAATTTATTCCTAGATATCTCCTTGATTTATTTTAGCTTGAGTAGCTCAACAATCCTTACCATCATTGCATGTTTATGCTCAAGTTTTTGTTGATTCACAAATTCTAGAGCATCCAATGTAATTGCTATTGAAAACCTTGCTTCTTTACCATAAAATAACATAAATAAAGAATTACCAATATCCTACTTAGCCATGATCCTATCTTCCCATAGGGTTGCCTTCAACTTCATGTGCCACTACCTTTGATTCTATTCCACGGTTCTCTTGATGATTCATATCATATTTTATTTTGTGGATTTTGTTAATCCATTACTTTGAGGGTAATAATTTGGGGAAGTCTTCAAAAAATGTTATTCCTTATATTGAATTCCACTATTTTGGTTCCCATAAACATCTTTATAATATCACTAATAATAGTGTGGGGAATTCCAAATATGGTTATAATGGCATCCATCGAAAAAGTAGCAGACAAAAATGTAGCGGTTAAAAATGTATCGTGAAAAATGTAATGAGGATAAAATGTAGTAAGGAAAAAATGTAACAAATAAAAAACATCATAGGAATAAAACATATTAAAGGATGTGCTCACACAGAAGATGACACAACTTTCAACTAAATGTCCAAACTAATGAAATCACATTTTCCTCTATTATTTTGCTTGTAAATTTGGTGCATTACTTTTCCACCATGAAATGTTAACTACTATCACCAAAATGAACTAGACAACAAATAAACAATGTGATAATAATTAAAAATTTTCAATTATGCTCTTCATGACATTTTTGAGACATTACCAATACCGCTACATTTTTACTCGCTATGTTTTGTCCTCACGATTTTTTGTCATACTACATTTTTGTCATACTACATTTTTACCACTACAATTATTACCGCTATGTTTTTATCCACTAAGATATCACATAGAACCTGTTATAATATCCTCTAAGAATTTAATAGTAACCTTTTCATTAGTTTCCTTTATTTCAACTGCCTCTATCCATCTAGTGAAATAATCTATAGTTGTGAGAACCCATTTTTGACCCCCATTAGATTATGGGTTTATCATGCCTATGATCCACGCCCCATTGAGACAAAGGTTGATCTACTAAAATGGGTTTCATAACCACTTTATTTTCAATTTCTATAAAGAGTACACATTATTTGTATTTTCTTACCCAATTGTGTACATCAAAAAACAAGGCATTCTAGTAATACCCTACCCTCATTATTTTTTGTTGTTGTGAATGGGGAGAATAATCTCCAATATAAACTTCCTCATGAAATTCTCTTAGTATTTTCTCAACCTTTTCTAGTTTATCAAATCTCAACAACACTTTGTTCTTATTCTTTTTGAACAATATTTCGTTAACTAGCACAAATGAAAGAGCTTAGAGTATATAGTGTCTTCTTTTAATCATGTCTAAACCCATAGGATAGTGTCCTATTTCCAAATAATTGGTTAATTATTCAACCCAATTGTGCTTCTATGTTAGGACCTTATTTTCTTTAACAATAACTTCATCTTCAAATAAATAGACCTTTTTTTATTATCTACTAAATTCCAAATGTTGGCATAATGCTCTACCTTTGGTCAACTTGGTCGACTTGATTTGAATG
The DNA here is from genome assembly GCA_037957365.1 of Torreya grandis. Classification (NCBI taxonomy): domain Eukaryota; kingdom Viridiplantae; phylum Streptophyta; class Pinopsida; order Cupressales; family Taxaceae; genus Torreya; species Torreya grandis. The sequence continues at coordinate 167,847 of JARHVA010006491.1, read as the reverse complement.
TCAAACTCAATTATTTTAGTTATCTAGGTAGCTCTCTTTTCACTTATATCCCTTACCATGATATACTCTTTGACATTTGAATGCATGACATAGGCCTGGATTTGATTATTATATAATATATGCTTGAATTTATTTAGAGACTTTAATAATTATTAAGCTTGTCTTTTAATGTTTCATAAGCTTAAATTATTTGGCTCACAAACTATATATGCTACTATGTATCTCGGCTATTATTTTGAGTTAGTATGGATGCACTACTAAATTCTCCCCCATAATCATACAAAACAAAATTCTTTCCAAAATTTTGGTTAACCAAAATAGGGGCTGAAGCAATTGTATTTTTTATTTTCTCAAAACTCTTTTTACCCTTTAGTATCTATATGAATTTTGTGTCTTTATTTAGCATGAGAGTAATGGGCTTGACTAAGCTTGAAAATTATGCTATGAATTTTCTCATAAAATTAATATTTCCAAGGAAAGATTGTAAGTCCGTCGTACAATGCAAAAAGCTCAATTATAGTATAGTTTAAAGCCTTTATAGGTCTATTGCTAGATCATCTTTAGAAATAATGTGCCCTAGTAATTTTCCTCTTACAAATGTAAAGATTATTTTTTTTGGGTTCAAGGATATAACAAATTCTCTAAATCTCACAAAGAGTTTTTCTAAATGAGTTAGGTGATCTACCTTTTTATTAGAGAACACTCTTATGTCATTAATATACACCAATTTCATCTCAATTGTTAATCTGTTGAATGATATGTTCGTATCTTTTTGAAAGGTTACTCCCACATTTGTTAAACTGAATGGTATTATGATAAACACAAGTTCCTCATTTGGTGGTAAACACAAATTTTATTAGTCTTCCCCTCTTACTCAAAATTGATTAAAACCAAAAAAATCCATCATGTAATGAAAATACCTTTGAACCAACCATTGCTTACAATAGTTTCTCCATAAAGGGAAAAAGATAGTGATCTTTCAATGAAACTTTGTTTAAATCCATGATGTCAACATAAAGACACATATACCCTTTTTTATTTTTGGCATTTACCAAATCAAAAACCCAAGTTGAGTGATTTATGGGATAAATTATGTGAGCCTATATTATCTTATTTAGCTCTATTATCATCAAAGGTCTGATCTTTGAGTTTACTACCATTTATTTTTTCTTAGCAAGCTTGATATTTGGTTCAAGATAAATGGTATGCTCTTTAAAATGATTGTCATATACTTAAGGATCCTTGTAGTTACAGGTCATTATATCATCAAACTTTTGAAACATATTGACAAAGGCTTTCTGCTCATCATCAACACGTCTTTCCAAGCTTAGAATAATATGACCACTTCCATGTAATCTTAAACATTGAATATCATGTTCTTTTTACTCTCCTTGAATCGGTCATCTAGGTTGAACATGATTTCCAAAGTCACTAGTCCTTTGAGAAATATATTATTTCTTAGTTGTCATATCTATTTGTCATAATCTTTCTCTATTTTTGGGTTCAATTCATCAGAAAATTCTACATAATGTTGAATTAAGTTTATGATATGAGTGTCATTGTCAAAGACTTAGAAATGGTGGTAATTATTTGAATCTATATATCTAATTATAAGTCTCACTTTGATCTTTTTTACATGCAAATATGTTGGGGATTAGAACTTATATCTCATGACAACCATTTTATCAATGTCTTGATTTTGTGTCCTTAAGATAGTTTGGATGTTAACAATGTCAAAGGATTCCACAAAATACCATACTCTATGTTTATAAGTCTTAAGCATAAGTTTTTTAGCCATACACAAGGTTCTAACCTACTTCACTATTACTTATGAGTCTCTAAAGGTTTCAATTCCCATCTTATTATAAACTAACAAATCATGTATAAGGGTTTCATATTCAGCCATATTATTAGTATAACTTATTTGTAGTTTGTGGCATATCATGTCCTTATTTTCCTTTGGTGATATTAATACTACCCTTATTCCTACACCATTTTTACATTTGGATTCATTAAAGAATAATTCCTAGATGTACTTTATATGCTTCCTTTATTTGATTATCCTAGGTAGGGGTGAATTTCATTCATGAATATAGTAGGTGTTCATCTTAGTTTGTTTAATAAGGGCCTATTGGAAATGAGCCTCATATTTTTCAATAGGATCAAATCCCATATCATTATCCAATTTTTTTAGAGCTTCATCAAGAATTTACTCATTCATTTCATTAGCTTCAGAGATACTTTCATTTTGGTCATCTTACGAAATGTAGTTATTTTATATGAGGCTATAATCAAGTTTCTTAACATGATATCTATCTATAAGTTCAGCGAAAATCTTGATTCTTGTTCCTTACCTTGTTCTAAATGTCATGTTGTTTAACCCTAGATTTAGATGTGGGGTATTTAAGATTAAGAAATATAGAATTATTTCAAGCACAAGGGAAATAAACTAATCTATATCAAGCTAATTAATTAAAAAACTCAAATAAATAATATTATGAATTTAAACAACTAAAATTGTTAAAAATTATAAGGTGATAGTGTTCCTTTATGAATTTTGGCTATTGGACATTACTATCGGTGATAGTGTTCCTTTATGGTTAGTAGTGTCCAAAGGGTTAGAAAATAGGTACAGATTTTAAAATGATAGTGAAGAATGTTTATCAGGGTTTTAGCTTTTTGTGCAATATAGGGGGCCTAGGTCATTAGAATGATATGGATTAGACTAATAGATAAGCATTTAAGCATAATGAGATAGTGAATGAGAGCCTTTACACAATAGGGAGGTCTAAAAATGAAGGGTAGAGCCTTGATTGATATTTGGCAAATGAAAAGGACTGTGATGTTATAAATATTTAGTTTTAATATCTACATTTTCCCCCTTTAATCTAATTACTCATCAGGATGAAATTACTAGGTTAAAAGAAACAAATGTGTACCTAGGTGTGTATAACACACCTTGCCTTTGATTGAACCCTCTTTAAGTGCTTTGATGGTGTATGACCTATAACCAATAGCATGTTACAATATAAATTATTACATATAATCTAAAATTTGAAATAACTGAAATGTTTGAAAAGAAAGAGAATAAGGAAGGATTACATATATGTTTCGATGTAAATATGTTGCTTCTTGATGTTATGACTTGGTAAAGATGCTTCCTTATGAAGCATTGGAGTTGGAAAAGGCTCATACCTAAACCTTGGATATTTGAAGAGAGAGATTGGAAGGTATTATACTCCCAATTTGGCGTAAGGATGATTTATGACATGACCATTGAGATCATTATATCTCAATCATACAAATCAAATGTGAATATATATAATTTGGAGAGGATTAGTGATTTAATCAACTTGTCCTATGCATCTGGTCAGATTGGATGATTTAATCACTCTAATATATAAATTTGGTGAGGTTTAATGATTTAATCATTTCAACCTATAAAATGAGCACATTGTTGCAGCATAAAGACTCGATAACAATACATCCTAGTGTAACTAATATGTCTTAGTGAGTAGTATAATTGGTATTTTTTGAATTTTTTGGTGCAATAGAATGACATATGCACCTATAATATGTCTAATCTAGAGTATATGTGTCATAGAACTAAAAAACTATTTCAAATCTATATAAAATTGGTGCAATGTATAAAATTTTGACCTAGGTGTATATCTGAATCATGGAACTAAACTGGAGATTACACAAATGTGGAGGTCATGTCTTTATGACATGCCCCCACTGAAGACTAAAGATACTGAGTAAGTGTATACATGTGGAGGTCATGTTCTGATGACATTCCCCCATTGTAATATATAAATTGATAAGGTGTATAAGTGTGGATGTCATGCCTTTTTGACATGCCCCCACTACAATCTAGAAAATTGTGAAGGTTTATAAGTGTGGAGGTCATGACTTTATGACATTCCCCAATATAATATATAAACTATGAAAAATGTGGATTTCATGCTTTTATGACATGCCACCCTTTGAGGTGAGGGAAGGAGAATCTAGTAGGTACCTTACCTCAAAATGATAAGGTAGATGTATAATCTATGTATGAATCATGTAGCATCTAGTTATAACATGTTAAAGTAGATATATCAATTAGGATCATAATATGTGATCACATCAAGTCCTAATATGCATGATATAGATCATGGCAATACCAAGTAATCAAGCACACACATAAGAGCATCCAATGTAATGTAAATGAATGGTCTAAGGAGACCTCATATACGGGGCATGTTAAAATGTTACACAACAAAATCAATGACATATTTAAATTATATATTCAACATAAAATGACATATTCAAATTTCCAATCAACATACAATGGTACAGGATCTAACAAGCAAAGAACATATTCAAATATTCCACAAGCAAGACAATATCAAGCATTGTAATACACTCAAGGAAGTGAAAATGTGAATAAATGAAGTATAATCAACCATCATACCATATTATAATAGTCCCTACATATATGTGTTAGAAAAAATGTTATGTAGTATAACATATCAAGTGCACTTTGAAAGATATAAGCATGAAGATAGACATTTGTTAGCAATATAAGCTCAAACATGATAATGTGTAAATGATCATAGAAGATATGTGACATGTATCAATCATGGTTAAATAAATTAGATGCCTCTAACATACTATATGACATGATTAGAGGAAAGGTCCAACAACAGAAGTGCATAGATGTTGTTGGGGTATGTTTGTATGACACTCAAGGGTACATGAAACATTTGTGTATAGGAATGAAATGATATGATATATACTTACATACAACAAATAACATAGATGCCAAGGAGATAATAAAATCTAGGAATGTTGAATATTTTTATATTTTTGAATTATTTTAATGTTTTTGTATTTTTAAAATATTTGAAAGGAAAAAAGGTTATACTATGATCCCATCCAAGGATGCTCATAGGTAGCTACAAGCTCAAAATATGGTATGTGAAACTAGTGGTACTTCCAAGGAGCATGAATAAGAGTCATATATGGATCCATATATTCTTGGGTATTATGCATGTGTATAACAAGACTTTTTGGTCATGAAGAAATAATAGGAGTGTGGGTTCATGGAACCATTCTTAAGTGCTCTATGGTTTATTTGGAGTAGTTTTAATTGGAACATGTTTAGTTTATCTAAGTAATTGAGTATGTTGTGTAGACCTAGATGAATATTCTATAGAATCCATGATGTGTCTCTAGTATATAGGCCTCTTAAGTATCAGCCACTTAAGAAATGGGATTGTATGTTTCTTAAATTTTTGTAGAGATTTAACCTTAATAGAATTTATAATTAGTTGTCTAAGAATAAACTTATCTTGTTCAAGTGGATGTTCATATGGATTTCCAAGAACTATGATGACCCTATTAGTATGAATGAACTTAATACACCCATGCACTATGGAAGGTACAACACATAGTTTATGTTATCAAGGTCAACACAACAACATATCAAATACTCCTATATATGGTACAATCGAGAAGCTGGTAACCATATGTGTTAGACCAACCTATAAAGGTAAATCAATCTCACCAATAACTTGTGATGGTACCATTATATGCTCTGATCATTTTGGTTAAAGGTTATAAACCATCATGTGTATATCATGAATGTGTAAGTAATGTCTGGTACATACATTCTCACTAGCACCTTTAACAATCATAAAACTATGTATATGTTGATCGTCAAGGTATGCTCGAATAAATAATGAATGAATATTTGATTCATCATCCACTATTTCACTATCATCAAATTTAATAAAATTGTCTTTGAACCATAGGAGGTATTGTGCGTGTATAATTACCAATAATCACATTTAATGGGTGCCCATAATGTGATGGAGGAAAATGTGCATTGTATGATATTTTCACTTTTGAATCTTTCTTAGAATGATCTTGCAAAGGATTGTTAAATATTTTTTGATTCTGGTGATCTCTAGGTTGTGAACTTGAATCCTCTTGAGGATTATTGAAGGTAATCTTTTGGTCATTGGTAAGGTATTGAATTTTATCATTCAAGGTATAACATATGTTTATAGAATGCTTATGGCCTTGATGATAGTCATAATATGCATTAATATCATATCATTTGGCTAGAGGTCAACTCATATCAACATCCATAAGAGGAGGAAGAGATATGGGATGACACTCCACAAGATTCTAAGGTAAAGAAGTTGGGGACTCGAGTAAGCAAGTAATTTTTTTCTAGGTGCATTGGATAAGATGAGTTAATTAGGTTGTTATGACACCCTGTTGATAATTTTTGTTCCTTATTTTTTAGATTTTATAAGTTTTACATTGTAGTTTGGTTTTGTAAGAAAATTGGTATTAGATCCAGTCATATGTTTACTACATAATTGAGCTTATTCAAGAAAATAAAGTTCATTTCATAGTATCAAATAATATGGCATGAGTATCAAAAGATTTAAACTTTTTGAAAATAATGGACTCATGTAATGTGGCAAACAATCTTTGTTTGAATATGTCTTGAATTTTTTTTTTTGCCATTAAATTTGTCATTTTGGTGAACATTTTTTTGTATCTCAAAACATACTCATTGATAGGTTCATTGGTTCCTTATCAGATCTTTCAAATTTGAGCATATGACATATTTTCAGTGATGTTCATAGAAAAATGTGTTAGGAACTAAATGGCTAGAGGTTTGAATGCTCTCATTGATTGGAGTGTTAAATCATAGAAACATAATAAAGCATAGTCCTTAAGGATCCTTGGAAATAATATGGTGAAAATTTTATCATTAGAGGAATAATTAAGGCATACCACATAGAAAAAATTGGAGATATTGTTCAACTTCACCCTTACCATCATAAAATATGAACTTTGGTGTGACAAAACTAGTTGACAAAGAGTGAAAAGATATTTCAAGTGCAACAAGATTGTGTAACACCTATTGTGAATCCATAACATAAGGCAACTTAATAACTTTTTGTTCAATATTAATAACCTTATCGTACAAATTTTTTATAATTTACATAAGATCTTGCACATTTTTATCACTATGGTTTGAAGTTTGAGAAGTCACCAAAGGAGGTGCACCCATGGTTTGAGTTGATATAGGCATTGAAACCAGTGATTGGGTTGAAGTGTTACTAGTTTCCATAGAGGATGTAGCAATATTAGGATCTGGTTCAAGGAATAATGGTGTAAATACATAACCCATGTCCCCATTGGATGTAGTAAGCAATGATGTAATCAAGGTGAGTGTTAAAAGATTATGGGAATGTCTCATATCTCTAATAACATGATAAATAGATGCACATGGTTATTTATTTATTTTTTTAGTTTCCAATATGGTTTTGAGGATCTCACAAGATCTTCAAGGTTTAGACAAATACACTCTTGAAATATAGAAATAACTTGTACTTTCTCGTAATTTATTTATTCATTTTTATTGTTTTCATTAGATTCATTATTTTCATGATCAAAATCATCTTCTATGATAACTCTTTAGTATTCTTTTCAATTTCATTATTATCACTTTCGTTAGGCATAGGATTTGATACTTCATGGGTTTGAACCATCTTAGGTGGAAAAAGAGGGAGCACTACGTGTTTAATAGAAACACCTAGAAAAACCACCTAATATAGGTCTATGCCTAGGTTGCATATAAATCATAGAATAAATCTGGAAAAAAAAAGGAAAAACCTCATGAGGTTGAATATCCTAGGGCAAGCTAGGGTTTGTATAAATAGATGCAGAGGTCGATTTCACCAAATGTTTAACCCTAAATTGAGATGTGGGGTATTTAGAGTTAAGAAATATAGAAGTAATTCAAGCACATGGGTGATAAACTAATCTATAACATGCCAATTAATTAGAAAACTCAAATAAATAATATTTTAAATTTATACAACTGAGATTACTAAAAATAGTAAGGTACAACTATTGAAAGATATTGAAATAAATAGGAAACAATAGTAATTAGCTAGTTTATAGTGCACAGATAAATATGGACTAGAAATAAGTGTAAAGTATGAAGATCATTATTTTATATCAGTTGTTAGATTCTAAAAATTTCACTTTTGTAGCTATAGATATTATTATCAAATCTAGACACTCTTATTGTCGCTAGTGTCTGACTATAATGTAGGTGTCTAGTACATAATAATGAATGGATCAAGATGCAACCAACTTTGTTGTTCTAAGTTTTTTATCACCTTTATAATGATGTATTTATATCTAATATCCATACTATCTCTCTTTATTGATTTATCAAAACCTTAGCTTTTCACCCTTCTTCACCCTTGGGATGAGTTTGTTGAAAAATGGGTTACTGGGATCATAGTATCGAGCTACCCCAAATACCCCTATATCAATGGGTATTGCTTACATATCCAACACTCTAAGGAGGGATTTATAATTATTTAATTCTCCCCTATGTGTAGGAAAGAATGTGCACAAGGGTGAAATATACTATTTGAATATGCATGTAGTGATACGTCGAATTCACCAAATGTTTAACCCTAAATTTAGATGTGGTGTATATAGGGTTAATAAATATATAAGTAGTTCAAGCACAAGGGTGATAAACTAATATATAGTAGTCCAATTAATTGGAAAAATTAGATATATAATATTATGAATTTATATAACTTAGATTGCTAAAAATGGTAGGTACAACTATTGAAAGACATTACAATAATAGGAAATAATAGAACTTAGCTACTTTATTATGTGAAAATGGATATGGATTGGAAACATGTATAAATAATTTAGGATAAATGTTTTGGATCAGTCATTAGATTCTGTAAATTATACTTCTATTACCATGGACACTATCATTAGATCATGGACACTACCATTAACGTTATTATCTGATTATAATGTAGGTATCTAATACAAAATAATGTTTAGAACTAGATGTGACTAAATTTATTGTTATGGGATTTTATTCACCTTTATATTGATATATTCAGATTTTGGATACAGGTTTTCTCTCTACATTGATTGATCAAAACTCTAACTCTTCCTCCTTCACCCTTAGAATGAGTTTGCTGAAAAATACATTAGTGGGCTCACGACATCAAGATGCCCTAATTACCCTATGTTAATAGATGTTACCTATGATATCTACATAAAAAATAATTTAATTAGGTCCTTATACTTATTTATTTCTCTCCTACGCGTGGGAAAGTGATAGAGAGATTAAGGAAGATCAAGCCTAATACCTTCTTGATTGCAAATTGTAACCAAACAAAGAATCTTATTTCAAATTTATTGAGAGATATTTAGCTAAACAATGAGTTTTATCCTTCAATATTATATTTTAAATTAATTATATTTTCTCTCAACTCACCATATTTATGTATACCTTTATCCAAACTTGAAAATACAAGAAAAGGTGAAAACAAGGTTTCTAGACCTTAAAATTAAGCCTATAGACTGAGTTTATTTAATAAATTTATTTGTCAGTGTCCTAAATCTTATAAATAAAATTAAAACCTCATATTTACCTTCATGCACCATATATATAAATTTTTATTGCATTTTTATGATTTGTTTTCAAGTTATGATGATTTTAGTTTTTATAGCGCTCTAAATAGGCCTTCTCTTAAATCTACAGTCTAAGATTTTTAAGTATCTTGAGTTTTAGACATTAAAATTTAATTAAACCACTTTCAAACATTCAAAAACATCTTAACATATCTCTCCACAAAATTTCATGAAATTTGAAGTGTTTATTTTCAAGTTATAGAGGTTTTAGTCCTTCAAAACCCTAGTTGATTGTATATAAGCTGAGAGCACTAAATCAAGAGAAATTTCAATTTTTAAGACACATTTTTCAAATATTTCAATTGTAAAATAATATACATGAGTATATATAACTCTTTCAACTATTGGAACCTTTTCAAAAATGCTAATGGAAAAGTGTGTTAAAAACTGATTTGCAAGAGGTTTGAATGCTTTCACAGATTGAAGAGGTGAATCATAAAACCACCTCAAAACATAGTCCTTGAGGCTTCTTGGAAATAATTTTGTCAAAATTTTATCATTGGAGGCATATTCAAGGAATGCCTCATAAAAGGATTCAAGATGTTGTCCAGGATCACCCTTGCCATCATAAAATGAGAACTTAGGTGCAACAAAACTAGTTGGCAAAGGATGCAAAAATATATCAAGTGCAAGAGGGTTATGTAACACATGTTATGAATCAATAGCATGAGGATATTTTAAATATTTTTTTTCAATGTTTCTAACCTTTTCCTCCAAGTTATTTTTAACTTGAATGAGTTTTTGAATTATAGACCCTAGGATTTAGATTAGCAAGTTGAGTAGTCACCAAAGAGGATGTAAACATGGTTTGAGTAATAATAGGAATTGAAATTAGTATTCGTGTTTAAGAAATTTGTAATTCCATGGTAAATGTAGTAATAATGTTTTGGTTTTTAGGAAACAAAGGTTTAGACACATAACTCGTGCCCCCATTAGAAGTATAAAATGGTAATGTATTCAATGGGAGGGATGTTCCAACTATAGCTTTTGAATTTTTTATTTCTAATATATCTTTGAGGATCTCATCAAGATATTAAAGGTTTTGATGAATAAACTTGTGAAACTAAATTAATCTTTTTCACTTGCTCATGGTCTATTTGTTCATGTTTATTAGTTTCATTAGACTCATGGTTTTCAGTATCAGAATCTTCTTCTATGATACCTCATCAATATGTTTTTCATTATCAACATCGGTATCATCATGATCCATACGATTATGTCCCTCAATGGTTTTATACATCTTAAATGGTGGGAGGGGAATCTCAATGTGTTCAATAGGCACACCTACCAATTTAGGGATATGCCTAGGTTGCATGTAAAATAATATAAGCAAGAAATGAAAAAAGCACAATAATCTAAAACCCTAATTGACTAAAAATCTTAAGAATCAAAAATTGTGCATTCATACAAATCAGGTTCACCAAATTTTTAACCCTAAATTATTTATAGATTGGGGTTATATAGGGTTAAAGGGGATATAGAAATGAATAAGCACAAAGGTGGTAATCAGATCTATAGTAGGTCAATTAGATGTTAAACTTACATATAAAATATGTTGAATTTATTAAATTGAGATAGGCTAAGAATAGTAAGTACAACTATGCTAAATATAGAAATGACAAAGAAGTAATGTACTTAGTTGGTTCTAATGCTACATAGTTCTAGATTTCGAACAAATAAAAAGTATACTAGAAGAATATTCTAGAACAGTGACCAAATTATAGATTGAGTGCCTCTGTAGTCATGAATACTTGTGTCAACCTAAGATGGTTGCATCAACACTAGTGTATGGGTTTGACACAAGTGTCATGTATGGAATATCTACTAAAAAAGGATGTGATCACCTAGATGTTTTTGAGTTTTTTAACACCTTCACTATAGTGCATTCATATCTAGGTCATAGACTGTCACTTCTCATGAATTTGAAAAATTATAGCTCTTCATCTTCATAGTGACCTTGGGTAAAAATGGGTTAGTGGGCACACGGTGTTGAACTAACCCTAAAGACCCCTCTATCAATGATTTTTTCTTACATAACCAATAATCTGAAGAGGGCCTCATACTCATATAGTTATCCCCTATGTGTTGTCTTATGTGTGAATCATGCAATATGTGGAAAGTAAGGACAATAATGACCTAACTTGTAACTTGGCAAATTAGGCTCTTGGGCTGCTCCTTCAATACTTTAGACCTATGTATGTAATGTTCCTATGACTGATATGAAAAATAGGATAAAATAAGAAATTTTTTATTTATCAAGTGTTTGATTGAATACTTTTGATAAGTTACCTTGGTATGTTTTGGTCTTTTCAAGGTGAGGAATGAATGAGGGTTGATCTTGTATTTATATCAATCCCTTTGGAGAAGTAACTCATATTAAATCACTTAGGCCAACCATTAAAATACATATCATTTATAAATTATATGAATTTAGGGCACTAGACATTTGTGTCGAAGCAGGATACTAACATCGATGCATGTCTCTATCTTATATGCTAGTGTCCAGGGAACATGAAAGTATGTATAGGCTCAAAACTTATAAAGGTCAAAGATAAGCATGTTTTAAGTATTTTGGGAAAGATATAAGGTTTGGGTCATCAACATAAAACTATAGGGACAAAAATATAGGCCAAGGGTCATAAGATAGGGTAGATGCAAGACTTTTGAAAGTGGGAAAGGTCCAAAACTGAGAGAAACAACCAAGGTCTGAGTTTTCCAAGTGTATAAGACTAAAGTGTTATATAATTCAGAAATAGAGTCTACAACTATATAGTAATATTTAGTCCTATTATTCCTCCAAGTAGGAATAATTTTAATAAGTTCAACATCCACCAACCCAACCTCCTCTAATTTAAGCACAAAATAATCAGCCGAAAGGTTCATTCTCATTGTTGTCCCCTAGACCTTAGACCTGTTCAAAGTGAAATTTAAATTTCCTCCCAATATGAGTCTCTCTTCCTTAATGAAAAACAAGTCCATAAGTGTATCCCAAAACTTTATTTTATTCTCATATAGACCATAAATATTAACCACTACAAAATAATTCCCCATCTTTATAGAATGTAACTAAACTCCTAAACTAAAAACAAGAAAATTAGAGTCAAGAAGCTTGAACTACCTCTTCTTCCAACCCAATAACAACCCCCCTAAGTGGCCAACAAAATCCAATGAAATGAATTACTAATCCTTCATAAAAGTTAATAATATACCCTTTGCTTTCTTACCCTTTATTGTGGTCTCTTAAAGAATCAATATATTTAGATTGTGAAGCAATAAGGGAAGACTTTTAAGAGATACTACCCAGTCCATGTGTATTAAGAGATAAAATTAACATCATGTAACCTTCCCTGGGGTTTGGATTACTTTGAGTGCCCCATCAATAATTTTTTTATTTCCCACTTTGAATCTCCCTTAATGTTTTATCTTTCACTTGTGTAAAGAAGGACTTCCTCCCTAAGTTAGACATGCATTTCTCCCTCTCTAAAACCGAACTAAGACCACCCAGAATTATTGTCACTTTAAAAACATCTAAATTTTTTTGGGATATGAGATTGTATTTCTTAAAACCAATAAAGGACACCCCTTCCTCTGATTAGGATGAAGATTGATTTGTGGACCTATCTTACATATTATTTTTGACAAGGAGAAGAGAAGACCCTATAGTGTGCAAAATGTTTACCCTAAAAGTATAGTCCTTATTTTAACTATCCTTCTTGATGGAACTCTCATGACACCCTTCATCTTTATCCCTTGTCTTAGTTGGAACAAAAGGTGTATCCCCTAAGGGTGGCCATTTATCAAAGGGTAAATTTAATGAACCATAATAATTGGAAAAAGAGTATGGGGATATAACCACCAACATCTTATCCACTTTAGAATAATATATTATATGATCAATAAGAGGAATAAGGGGACATAATAGATTAGAAGATATGGGAGATGACATAATATGTTTTTTGTAATACTAAGAAGCCAATGTTGGTGATGGAAATTCCACTTCCTTCATCTCCACATTCTTCCCTTTCTTTATATTAAGCATATCTTCCTTTAAAACCCCTACTTATTTGTCCCTCACCTCTTCAATTCCCCCTTTACTAGTATTTCCATTAGTGAAAACTATTCTTCAATAAATTCAAGCCCAAATTTAAAATCCACCTCCTTCCCATGATTAGTATCCATTTCACCAAATTTACACTTACCCTATTTTGACCTAAACATAGGGACCTTCTCTAGCTCTCTAAAAATGTGGATCCAAGACCTTAGGTCTCCATACCTATCTTGCAATTTCAACAAACAAGCATCAATTCAATTTCCATAAGCATGACATCATACATAAATAAAGGGAACTTTAGAATAGTAGAGAATCTAAACATATTTCTAGTTGCCTATGTTAATCTCAATAGCCTCAAGAGTCCCTCTCGTAGATCTATGTCCACAAAAATCCTAGCCATAAAATGAGATTTACTCTTAAGAACAACTTAATCCCAATCAACAAAGGTAACCAAATAATTCCCAATATCCTGAAGAATTTTAGAGGACCATAACTCCATGGGTAAACCTAATAATTTAACCATATAGGCTTAACAACTTTGGATTCCCTTCTTTGTTCAAAGCACATAGATGATCTCTTCAATTCCAAAGAATAATATCCCCAATACCATATTTTTTGCACAATCCTCTCTATATCCTTTGATATCCTAAAAGGAAAAACCAACCAACCTCATGCAAGGTATAAAAAATAGGAACATGCCTTAAGGGATCCCAAACTATTTCTAACCAAATCCTCACTGTCTTTTCTGAGCAAAATCTACCATAAAACTTCTCAATTATAGTTTTACTTTCCATTTATATAACTTGACTCATTAAGATACCTTCAACTAAAATCAAATTAACCTGCCCTTCTTTAAGCTTAACACATCCTTTCCTCTTCTTCTCCACTACACCAATCCCTACATGAGAAAGAAAATCAGCAAACTAAGGGCCTAAAAAATATATGCTCTTAAACGCTCCCCCTACATACCCATCCTTAATTTTTTCACTCATATCCTATAAAATATCCAAGTTGTTGGTCACTTGCCATGATCTAACCTCCAAAAACCCTAAATATCCATCTAAAGAGCTCAGTCCTTGAGAAGAATGAAATTCTTGATGTGATAATGAAGCAAAATTCTCCTCGGCTTGTTTTCTAGAACTTTTTCTAATGACATCATTAACCATTTGAACCATATTATGTTTTTTTTTTCACTTATTGATCAAAAATGAATCCACAAGAAAAATCTACTCTCCTCCAAAAGGGTCATTTGAATAATCAAAGATATCATCCTCAACCTCGACATGACTACCCCCATCTTTCTCTCTATTCTTTATTAGCTTGATCTCAAAATTGTAAGAATTAAAATACTATGGCCATTTCATGCTAAAATGCTTGAGATAATTTTTTCAAATAGTTGGCATACAACTTTCATTCCTAAAATTCTAAATAGCCATAGTTCAAAATCCTACTCTTCCCTAGAGTGTTATAATTCAACCTTTAATCTTGTTCTTATTTGATTGGATAATTTATCATGTCGTGTTCTAAGCATTGACCTAATAAGGATTATATAAATTCACCTTCCTAATTTTCCTTCAATATCCATTCTCATCACCTTCTACCTTCATGCTCTCTCCCTTTCACTTTTGCTCATGCCTAGCTCAACTGCCTACTCATCAACCTACAAATAAGAAAAAATATTTTAGTCTGTTGTTAACAAAGATGCGTAATTTAAGTGAACTCTATGCCAAATAAAATTTAATGCAATTCAAGGGAAGTCTAAAGATATTTCCAAGGAAAGTAACTTGACCAATACTATAAGAAAGATCTATGAAACTTTCAATACCAAGTTGGACTATTTTGCCTGATGAAATTAGGGAAAAAGACCTGACCAACAAATCAAAATAATAGATATATGAAAATAAAATAAACTATTGGATTATACCATATCAAAAGCACAAAATTTGGCTAAAAGTTTGAAAAAAAGGAATGATCATAGACCATATCAGAGGAAAGAAGATTGACAAAGACTATCAAACATAATAAAGACTATTTACTAGCAATTGCCTCGATGGTGTAAGGAATGTTAGAAGGGATGCAATTTTTTGTTTTTAGGGGTCAATATATTGGAAACATGGATGAATGGAAAAAATAAGATATATTATGGGACCATAATGTATTGTCCCCACATTTAAGATATTGTATTGTTGATTCAAGTTGCACATCAGATGTGGTTTCTTATTTCAATCAAATCAACACTCGTGACATCTTCATCTACCTTTAATGACATAAAATAACAAAACAAAAATGTCGCCACCATATAAACTATAGACCCTTTACAATGGGTGATGCAAGTCATGTAAATTCAACCACTACCATGAATCTAGGTTTGGTGTACAATATGGGGCCCTAGCATATGGTATCACTTGAAATACCCTGTCATAGCCACTCCTTATCACCACCTAGTGCATGTTGAAATATTTCACCACTTACATATGCTTTATTGCCTTGCCATTTCTTACAGGGGTCCAAGTTTGGTATTTTTGTAATTCAATATCTTGTTTGTAAATAAATAATGTTGAAATATGGATTCGAGCTAGTCATTAGATGTGGATCCTTATTGAAATCATATCAACACTCATGACATCCTTGTTAGCCCTTGATAATATAGAACAACTAATCAATTATATTACCACATTTTAGGGTGCATACCCCTTTGTAATGCATGAAAGTCATGTGGATCTAATAGTGGACCTAAATTCAGGTCTGGTGTTTGATATCACATGAAATACCTTATCATTGCCCTTCACATTAACCACCCAACTCACCTTAAAATCTTTCACCACTTGCATGTTCTGTATTGCCTATCCCTTCCTCACCACTTCACCATTGCTCAATATCTTTAGGAAACAAAATGTCTCTTCCCCACATAGATCATTGACAAATCATATGAAGGAACACACAATCTCATTCAGTACCATCACCTGCACCATAAATTTATTATTATTATTATTAATTACCATTATGTGCATAAAAGGTAGATGAGGTCAACGGTCATGGGTTTCAAGTGAGGTACGACTACCGATTTACACTCTTTCACTTTACAGAACCATGCTTTACTAAAATTTAAAATTACATCTTTTATGTTATATATTATATTAATACTATAATATAATATTATATTATAATATTTTTATCCTTATCATTATTTAATATAGTTCTTTTAAAAAATAAATGTGCAAGAGATATAAGAAGCAATTAAGTAATTAATGCAATAATGATTAGGTGGTGTTGTCATTCACATTTTAGAACAACCCTAATGTTTTGCACAACTATTAAGGATATGACAAAGAATGTTTATATTACCCAGTTGACAATTATTCTATTAACATGGCATGTATTGGAAAAACTTTGATGCTGAAGATAATGTTCACCTCCATATCATATTTGTAGAGAGTTAAATTTGGCATGTATTTACTATGTTCTAGAGGTTATTGTGGATTATATATCATAAATTAGTGTAAATCAGATAAAATCATAAAATAAAAAAACACTTGTCATGTGTACTTCACCAACAATGACAATGAATGCAGTGAAATAATTGGAAAAAAACTTTCAACTGAAAACTATACAATATATATTGGCAATATGGATGAATAGAAGCAACAAAATAGACTCTGGGGCCTCAATGTCTTATCCCCGCATTAATTACATTGCATTATTGATATGAGCCTCATGTCAAACATGGAGTCTTGATTCAATAAAATCAACTCTAATGACATACTCATCCACCTTCAACAATAGAAAATGATAAATCAAATATGATGCCACCCTACAAGCTATGAACCCCTTTGCAATGGGTGATGTAAATCTAACCATTACCCTAAATATAGGTTTGGTGTACAATATAGGTCCCCTAATATATGGTATCACCTAAAATACCCTATCATAACTACTCACCATCACCATCCAGTGTAGATTGAAATATTTCACCACTTGCATGTCCTTTATTACCTTGCCCTTTCTTCTAGGGCATGAGTTTGGTGTTTTTGTATGTTAAGCCTAATTTAATTGCTCCAAATGTTAATATATTTTCAAAATAGATGAACATAAGCTAAAAGATAAACTCTTTGTTAATATATTGATAGCATGGATGAATGAAAGATACAAGATAAACTCTGGGAACTCAGTGTATTCTCCCCACATCAATGACATTACAATGTTGATTCAAGTTGCACATCGGACATGGATCCCTATTATAATTAAATAATATATCATGATGTCTTTATGGACCCTTGAAAATGAAAATTTTCCAATCAAGGATACTAACACCATGCAAGTTATGGATGTGTTTGTAATGGGAATATGGCATGTAAATCCAATAATGGCCCTAAATATGGGTCTATTGCATGATATGGGCCCTATAGGGTATGATATGACATGAAACATCATATCATTAACCCTCACCATCATTGTGTAGCTCACCTTGAAATATTTCACTATTTTCATGTTTTGTATGGCCTTTCCCTTTCTTTTAAGGGTCTGAGTATGGCATTTTCATATATTCTCAAGCCTAGTGTAATTTCTCTAAGTGTCTATATATTAGTAGCATAGATGAATGGAAGCTACAAGATAAACTCTAGGATAATAATGTCTTATCCATGTATTAGAGGCAATGTTATGTTGATTCAAGCCACACATCAAATATGGAGTTATGTCATAATAGGCAATGTAATGTTGATTCAAGCCACACATCAAATATGGAGTCATGTCATAATTAAATTAGCAAAAGGGATGTAATATTTTGTCTTTATAAAGTGAGGTTTTATAAAGCAAGGGAATGTAAATTGGTATGATTGCTAAGTCCATCTAAGTTTTTTAACAAAGGGTTAACAATAATACTTTTATATTTTTGGTGGAGGTGACAATGGAAAATAAGGTTATGTGTTTCTTCATACGGTGTGGTAATGTTTTATATGGGGAGGAGATGTTCTATTTCATGGTGATCTTGAGCAATGATGATGTAGTGGGGAAGGGAAAATCCATGTGAATCATGCAAGTGGTGAAATATTTTAAGGTGAGGTGAGTGGTGATTTTGAGGGGAAATGATAGTATATTAGAGGTGGTATCATATCCCAGAGGTCCCATACCACACACCAGACCTAGATTCAAGGTTACAAGTGGATTTACATGTCCTACACCCAGTGTAGAGGGGTATGTAACTTACAAGAAGTCTACATCTTTGATTGGTTGTTTTCAATTGTTAATGGCATATGAAGATGTCATGAGAGCTGATTTGATTATAACAAGGCTCCACCTCCTATGCAATGATGCCAACTAGGGATAAGACATTAAGGTCCTAAAATCTATATTTATATATACTAATTATAAATATAATATATTATATAGATACTTATTTTATATATTTATGATCAATGTTATTGTAATATATATATATATATGTGTGTGTGTGTGTGTGTGTGTGTGTGTGTGTGTGTGTGTGTGTGTGTGTGTGTGTGTTAAAGTATCTTATTACTTGTGTTTACTAAGTTCTAACTAGGTTATTAGTCTTTACCTAGTTTTGTCCTATGTGGGGATTTATCCCACATTGTCTAGTTTAGCTTGCCTCTTGTTTTGTCTTGCCTATTTAAGCAAGGGCTCTACATTATAATATACATACTTTGTAATATTTTTAGATCTTATTTGTGTATAATAATTATTTTTCTTACAATTGGTTTTCTTTTTTGAGTGTATGTTGAAGCATCAATGGCTGTGGTAATGAGCTCTTGGAGAGATTTTAGCTCAAGAGTTTTGATAACTCTTTCATGGTATCAAATCCACCCTCCAATAAGCCATTAATCAGCTTGTAGGTTCCTTTCCTTTTAAATCTAGATTTTTTTTGCAATTTGTAGTTTCTTATTCCTTAGTTTGTCATTTATGGAATGAGTTTTTTAAGACCTTGGCCTATTTGTCTATTGGTTGAGTTTGTTTTTAATTCTATTGGAATTGAGGTTGTATGCTTATGTGGAAGAAATAGAAATTTTACATTGAATCTACTATTATGTTGTAAGATCAAATCTTGACTATTTTTTCTAAGCAATCCTCCACCATTTTATCTAATTTTATTGGGCATAAATGCAAAACTAGGTTGTTTGAGTGGTATTGCTAGGTCGTTGAGGTTTTGGGAGCTCCCAACCTAATGGTATCATCCAATTTGAGTCTTTATACATTTTTTAGATCAATGTTTATTTAATAGTTCTCGATCAAAAGTTTGGTAGCATTTGGCACCCCTCCTTTAGCATCGACAGTAGGATCTGAACCTGCATAGGTATAGCCCATTTACCTAGTCTTTTGGCAACATGACATTATACTAATGGATAAGGCATTATACACATAGAACTAGTGGATAAACTTATTGGATGTGGACCTACGTTACTAGCCAAGTAGGAGATGAAGATCCCTTTTTCCATGGTAGTAAATGCAGGGTATATATGAAGTTGCTCTCATGATTCAAACACTGGATGGATTCTAGTAAAGGGCAATGTTGAGTAAAAAATAAATGCAATAGCCATCATTGAAAACCCTTTATTTTTGTTTTATTGTGGCATGTTATTTTCCCTATGTTGGCCAAAAATCTTGAACAAGTTACATTAACATGGTTGGATATATGATTTCTATGGTCCCATGAAATTCGACATGATTAGAGGCCTTGCTATCAAACCAATTCTTTGTCCTATGTTCTATTCACCTAGAACATAAGAAGAATGAGGTTAATATATTCTATGTGGACTATATCACCAGTATTTTCTAGCATTACTATATTTCCCACCATTCATATCATCTTTTATAGGTGTGAAGTTATGTGTACCATGATGTTATTCGACCCCATGACATGTAGAAGCTACTAGATAGCTTCTATGTGCAACTCAATACCACCTATTTCATTTAGTGTGAGGTAAGTTTTGGTGATCATATGTTTTGAAACTTATGGATCTATTTATTGATGGTGTTACCTACTCTTCACCACATTTCCCACTTGCAGACTATTGTGCCTTTAAACTATCATCCTTGACCTCCTTCTGATCTCCTCTTATAAGTGGAGTATTTGTCTTTATCTCCATACCTAGAAGTGCAGGGATTGTGCTAGAAGAAATAAGCATAGGATTCTTCATATCCAAATGTCCTCTTTTAGTTTAAACAACTCCACCCTTGATCCTCCTCCTTTACATGGCTTACACCACTAAGATTGGCATCATTATTTGTTGGAGTGTCACCAACTTTAACTGCACATGGAGGATGAAACATCATCATTCACCTTTGATAGAAAAGGTGGAGTGACTGAGTTGGACCCTATTGTTTGCATTTAGGAAAAAGTGTCAAATGTTTTGTGAAGATATCCATGCCTTTGCTTTGATAAAACTTTAGGTGGAGATCATTAGAATGTGGAGGGGGGCCTTTGTGTTTTCACCAAGTGGTGAGGGATATTTTCAAGGAGGTGAATATTATGGGAGGGTAATTTCCTTTGAAAAGAATTATTTTTTGATTTTTTTTTTACAAAAATAATATATTGTGATGCAAAAAACTTTCTAAAGGTCACTCAAATTATTTTTTGACCTCTATTGATTTGAAGATACTCTTGGCTCCGTGTCGATTCCAACGAGTTGTTGGAAGGGTAGTGATGAGACCATAAAATGGCTCATTATATCCATGAAATAAAATCATTTTTCCTTGCATAATAAGTGGATCTAAGTGTAGTTTCTAAACTTATGATTTATTTAGAATGAAATAGAGAACTATATCTTGGTTATTTCTTTATAAATCATTATCTTTTTATTTGTTGATTCTTGTTACTAAATCTCTATAAAAATATGTTAATATATATATATATATATATATATGCAGCCCATAATAAGCTACATTAGACATGAGCATGAGGTATCAATCAAATATCAACTTTGAGGTGAGCTATAGGCAATCTAGACATAGTTACGACTTATCTAATATAGCTATGAACTCACCCAGATTTACTATGGACTCACTCAGTTCATATCTACAGACTCAGCCAGTAGTTTTACATTCATATATTTCATTGATTGAAGACTAGTTCAAAGCTTCAAATATCAAGGGAGACATCATAGTCATCAACAGTTCAAAGAATGCAACTTGAAAAAAATCTATGAACTTTGTAGGTCTGAAATCTATGGACTCTACAGGTCTGAAATCTAAAAACTCTACAGGTTATAAAATATATGGACTCTATAGGTTTTAAAATCTATAAACTCTATAGGTATATCTACGAACTATGTAGGCATATCTATAGATTGTGTAAGCATATCTACAGATTATGCGGGTCTATCTATGGACTATTTCAGGATTTTATCTAAATTTAGATTTGTATAATTTTATTCCATAAATAATTCTCTTCATATTTCATGAATATTGAGCTTATGTTGTAAATAGATAATAACGTCTGTCTCCATATTTTCTAGAAGATTGAGATAAGCTAGAATATCTAAGTTGTTATGTTTCTCTTCATATTTGATGGAGAGTATCTAGGATTGTTATTCTTGAATGAGTTGGTTGGAAGCATGATATTATAAATGCAACCTCCCACACCATTGTAATTAATCTTAGTTATCAATAATACATTATGAAGCTTTGTGACATAAATCTAGTGTTCTCATTAAAATCCTCTTTCAAAGAATGAGTTGGCCACTCATCCTAGGGAAAATGGATAAATGTATTTTTATTTATTTCTTTATTATGTAATTATGCTTTTGAATTGTTATTATTTATTTTTCATGTAAACATTTATTTTCTATAAATTCTGTTATGAACCTGTAGGTGTTTTCTATGTTTATCATTTATTTTAAATTCAACAATTTACTTTCCTGCAAGTGTGATTTAATTTTTGCAAGTGTGATTTAATATTTGCAAGTGTGTTTTTTCATTTCTGTAAGTGTGATTTTTTTTTTTCAAAGTGTGGTGTGATTTACTTTCCTGCAAGTGTAAGCATATTTTTCAATTCCTATAAGTGTGGAGTGTGGTAGAAGAGATCGGTTGCTAGAGATCTCTTTCTCTTATTGCAGACAATGTTAGAAACTAGCCCAGGATTGACTTTATTAAATGATGAATTGATGACTCATCATTTTTGTTTCCATTACTGGGAACACAATGTTGTTAGGAGATTCATAATTTGTTAAGATAAATGTCTAGTGATAGTAGATAAATAAGTTCCTAGTAAGAGGGAATGTCTCTTTACAAATTTTATGACAGTGGATACTTAGTTAATGGTTCTTTAAAATTTATTTTCCTGCAAAATAGATTAGAATTTATTTTCTTGTAACATAGATTAGAGTTTATTTTTTTGAAATTAGCTTTAGAAATTTAAATTTCATGCAAAAACCTCTCCATGCCATACTAACGTTGTTATGTAGAAAATAATAACTACTAACACCATACGAAAGGATTTAAACGATGCAGGTTAGAGGATGAAAATGATGATCTAAAATAGCATAAAAGATGGAGAAAACTAGGTTAAATTTCTACAATTATCACAAAAATAAATCTTGAATTTATGCCCATGTGCCTAACATGTCTATCGAAGCATTAATCTCCCTATTTGAGGAAAAGAATTGAGATCAATTATATGGAGGATAAAATACAGTTGCACTTTTTTTTAAACCGTCAACAAAGGATCATGTAATTTTTAGGTCGATTGACTTTAAAAATATTGCATGTGATTTTATTTTTATAATAAAATAAGAGAAAATAATCAATTAAGTTGATCTCATACTATTATAAGAAGGATATGATAGATCATGCATGCATAAAATGTAGTGGAATTGTAAATTTGCATGCATGCATGTAGAAAATCGGATTTATGATTTTGTATGATTTAAAAATGCATGCATAAAATCAAAAAGATTCATAAGGTTATATGCATGCATACAATAAACCTAACAAAGTTATTTTGAATGATTACATGAATATAGGAGATTTATGAGTTATACACATATTTGACATATATAATTCTTTGCATGATAAAAAACACACGTCCAAATTTTAGGAGCTCATATTTCATGCCCATATATAAATAGTCTACAATTTTGGTTTCACGTAAATACACCCGAATTGAAATAATGTGGATACTCAATTTCATGCAGAATTATGAAAAAGGTGCACAAATCACGTTGACCAAAAGATAGCATACATGAAGTTAGTTGCATAAATTTAGATTGCATGCATAAATCTAGGTGGAAAGATAGCATGCATGAACTATTTACATAAATTTAGATTGCATGCATAAATCTAAGATAAAATATAGCATGCATGAAGTTAGTTATATGCATAAATCTAGATTGCATGCATAAATCTAGATGGAAAGATAACATGCATGAAGTTAGTTGTTGTAGATGGATTTTATGAGTCAACATAGATTTGGTAAATAATCAAAAACACATGTAATAAGGATTATACTGTGTATATTTTGAGAGTTGTTGTGGGTTGAATGTTTCACGTAAATGTTGAATGGGTTGTGCACTAACTTTTACATGCAATAATATCTTTCCAAATTTTATGAGCAAAATGATCACATCCCAATATTACAGGTAAATATTACATGGTTGCTAATTTTTGTGAATCACTAAATTTGAGTACCATGATTATTTAATAATTTGAATATACATGCATGAAACCTTATAGACTTATGAGATTGCATGCATGGACATAATATATTACATGGTAACGCATTCTAGCTCTTATTCAATCATAAAAAATTGCATTGGGTTTTGCTATTTTGTTTGGTCATTAATAAACTATCATTAAAAAAAAATGATGATAGTTTTTAGCAAGACCAAATTGCATAAGTTAGCTTTGAATAGAAGTGTAGAATCTCAACGTGTGTTTATCATGATATTTTAATCATGCAATTAATCTAAGTATGTTCACAAACAATCATGTAAATAATCATTCTGTGTGTTAATGAGGTAATATTAACAAGTTACAAGAAAGTATAAAACAACAACAAATTTTCATTTTTTATTCAAACATTAAAAGATTTTATGAGTAGAAATGGGTAAATTGGTCCTAGCTTTGAGGGGATCTACTCTTTGACCCCACCCTCTATTGTGATAGGGAGCACATAAGGGGGATCCACCTCTCTGTTTCACTACGAGCTGCCTTCTCCAGACCCATGTTTCTTTCTTTTTTTTTTCAATAACAAGAGAAAATGTAAGAAATTTTATGATGTTAATTCCTTAGTATTTTACAGCTAGATTTGAAGAATGCCAAATGAAGACAAACATAGAGAATTTGTGGCTATAAGGAGAATCTTGAATGTTTTATTTGAAGCCTAGGAAAACCATGGTCAATGAATAAGAATGTACTACAAATATTGGATGGGTTGATATTGATTTGAATGGAAATGTTAATATCAATTGTTAAGCATGGGATATACTGAGGGGGGGGTGAATCAGTATATCATAAATATTATAAACTTTCCCTTAATCAAATTCCACTTAACCATACATTCAAGATATGCAATAAAACTGAAATAATAAACACCACACAAGATAGAGAGAGACACCAAATTTAACATGGAAACTCAATGTGGGAAAAATCATGGAGAACAATCTCAAGTATATGAATGAGCACCAACTCAAACTACAATATTCACAAGTACCAACTTGTAGGAGCACCAACCCCTTTGCTAAGCACCAACACAATAACTATTCATGAGCACCAACCCATAGGAGCACCAACCCCTTTTGTGTATACCATACAACTATCTCTCAATGTTGTTATCTCATTAAATGATAGTTCATTACAATATCTCTTTCCTCTCTCTCCTCTGCTCTTCTAAGCTAGATATGACAATTACAAATCATACTCTATCTCGCATATAACAAATAGCTTCTCAAGCCTTCATTTATATCTTTCCAAATGACCTTTGGACTTCACCCTTTGTGACCCTTCAATCCTCATGGAAAATGGCACCAAACTTGCATGACCCTTCATATCCTTGCATTTGAAAAGTATTTGTTGAGCACCAACACTGCAACTATTCGTGAGCACCAACTCATAGGAGCACTAACCCTCTTTGTTGAGCATCAACACAACAAATATTCATGAGCACCAACCCCTTTGCTAAACACTAACACAACAACTATTCATGAACACCAACCCACATGAGCACCAACCCCTTTTGTGTATACCACACAACTATCTCTCAATGTTGTTATCTCAACAAATGATAGTTCATTACAATATCGCTTTCCTCTCTCTCTTCTGATCTTCTAAGCTAGATACGATAATTACAAATCATACTCTATCTCCCATATAACAAATGACTTCTCAAGCCTTTATTTATAGCTTTCCAAATGACCTTTGGACTTCACCCTTTGTGACCCTTCAATCCTCATGGAAAATGGCACCAAACTTGCATGACCCTTCATATCCTTGCATTTGAAGAGTCATATGGTGACCCTTCATAAGCAAAAGCATCCTTTCCTCTTTTGTCTTTATCTTGGTTACTTTTCATATTCCTCAAAGTGTCCCTTCATGAGAAATTATGCCCTTCCTCTTTTGTCTTCACTTGCTGACTCTTAGAATTCCTCAAGATGACTCTTCATGGAAAAATGCATCTCATTCTTATTTTGTCTTTACCCCATGACTCTTTGACTTCTCCATGGGCCCTTCTTTTGACTTTATGCAACCAAAAATATATTCATTAATATTAAATAAATATTAACACACACTAGCCAAGATATAACTATTAAATACAATGGGGCCTTTATCACCAATAATGTTAGACCTTTGGCATCAATGACAATATTTCTAACAATCTCCCCCTTTGTCATTGATGGAAACTTACACATACTATCATCTAAAAAATATACAATAACTCACCCTTATTGTAGCAACCTGTACCTGTTCTATGTACCTATTTTTGCACGAGTACCTGTACCTATTATTCTCCCCCTTTGACATCAATGGCAAAAGGCCTACCTGGAGCTAACACTTAGCTCCTCCTCAACTGATGATGAACCTCAATGGTAGAAAGTAAAAGAAGTTACTCCCAAATTCTCTCATAGATACTCAAATGTGTCTTTTGGTAGTGCCTTTGTGAAAATATCTACAATTTGCTTTGTAGTACTGATATACTCCATTTTAATTTGTTGATCTACAACCTGCTCTCTCAAGAAGTGATATCTAAGGAGAATATGTTTTGTTCTTAAAAGCATCACTAGATTCTTTGAAATATTTATAGCACTTATGTTATCACAAAAAATAGAAATAGGTTCATCATACTTTACCTTGATATCTTCCAAGGTTTGCTTCATCCAAAGCACTTGAGTACAACATAATACTGTTGCAATATATTCTACTTCAGCTGTAGAAAGTGATATTGAATTCTACTTCTTGCTTAGCCATGATACTAATCTATTACCAAGGAAGAAATCTCCTCCACTTGTACTCTTTTTGTCATCCAAGCACCCTACCAATTTTGAATCTATATAAGTAACCAAAGTGAAATCTCTACCTGTGGGATACTATAATCTAAAATCCAATGTCCCCTTGATATATCTGAATATTAATTTCACTAACAAAACATGACTATCTTTTATAGATGACTGATATCTTGCAACCATACCTACTACATGCATGATGTTTGGCCTCAATGCTATTAAATATAAAAGACTACCAATCATAGATCTATACAAAGATTGATCTGTAACAGGTGAATCTTCATCCTTGCTCACCTTATTTCATATACATATTGGTGTGCCAACTGGTGCATAGTCCTCAAAACCAACTTTAATATTTCTTTGGAATATTTACTTTGAAATATGAAAATTTCTTTATCTGACTGAAATATTTACAATCCTAAGAAAAATGACAATTCTTCAAGCATAGACATCTCAAATTCTTTTTGCATTCTATCAAAAAAATATTTTTTCATCTTTTCAATATTTCTTCCAAAAATGATATCATCAACATATGCCACAATAATTAATTGATGCTCACCTTCTATTTTGATGTAAAGATTACTATCAACAAATCCTCTCTTGAAACCTTGATCTTGTAGGTACTTATCAAGTCTTGCATACCAAGTTCTAGGAGCTTGTTTCAATCCATATGATGCTTTATTCAATCTGTATACATGATTACTAATATTTGAGAGAATAAATCCCTCAAGTTGCTCAATGTAGACCTCTTCTTTAATATTCCTATTTAAGAAGGTAGAGTTGACATCCATCTGAAATACTTTGAAATTTTTAAATACTGCATATGCAAGAAACATTATAATAGCCTCTAACATTGCCACTGGTGCAAAATTTTCTTCAAAATCTATTCCCTCAATCTGATCATATCCTTTACATACTAATCTTGCTTTATTTCTCGTCACTTCTCTATTTTCATTCAATTTATTTCTATAAACCCATTTTTTTCCTATCACATTGTGATCTTTTGGTCTAGGCACTAATTCCCAAGTATCATTCTTTTCTATTTGATTTAATTCTTCATCCATAGCCTTAACCCAATGCTTATCATGTCTAGCTTCTGAAAAAGTTTTAGGCTAAATTTTGGATAACAAAGAAAAATTAACTTGCTGAGATTCACTTACCATCATTCTTCTAGTGCGAATTCCTTCATTTATGTCCCCAATTATGTCACTTTTATTATGATTTTTATAAACAAATTTGGATGGAATTTGGTGCCCTTTTTCTCCTTCTCCTCATCTTCATCTGATTCTTCAAAACCTTCCTCTTCAATGATTTTAGGAATGTCTACTAGATCACTGATTCTTTGTGTTCCATCTTCTTCTATCCTGACACTTGCACTTTCAACAATTTTCTTGGCTTTTTTATTATAATATTTATAAGCTTTACTTTTGCAAGAATAACAAAGAAATATACCCTCATCTGCTCTGGATTCAAACTTACCAAGTTTTTCATCGATTCTCTTTATGAAGCATTTGCTACCAAAAACTATGAAATAATCATCTGTTATTGGTTTATCTTTCCATAGCTCATAAGGAGTCTTGTCACTATTAACTCTCAATAATGCTCCATTCTGAATATGCACCATTGTAGCCACCACCTCTCTCCAATATTTATCTGCTACCTTGGATTCATTTAGCATTATCCTCGCCATTTCCTGAACTGTTCTATTTTTTCATTTAACTGCTCCATTTTGATGTGGAGTTCTGGTTGTTGAATAATGTTATTTTATTCCATGATCTGCACAAAACTCAATAAATTGATCTGACATGAATTATCCTCCTTGATCTAATCCTAGACACTTAATCTTCAAATTGGTTTCATTCTCAACTAATGTTTTGAATGCTTTGAAATGTCTAAAAGCTTCTAATTTTTCATTAAAAACATTACCCAAGTCATACGTGAAAAATCATCAATAAGCAACATGAAATATTTCTCACCTTGAGTACTTTAATTCCTCATAGGTCCACATAGGTCAGTGTGAACAAGCTCTAGCATCTGAGTGGTCGAGTACTCTTTTGTTTTGAACCACCTTCTAGCCTACTTCCCATGCTGACAAGGTTCACAAAGCATGTCGGATGGCTTTGTAATCTTTGGAAGATTTTTAACTGCTTGTTTTTTGCTGATGTTGACAATATTTTCAAAATTTATTTGCCCTATTCTCCTATGTCATAGCCAATTTTTTTCAATCTAACTCAAACAACATCTTTGACCTTTGATGTCTGATAGCATATACAAGTTATTGCCTGTTCTCTGAGCATCTGCAACCAATACATCTGAATCTTTTATTCTAATTTCATAACCTTCTACATAAAAATTTAATGTGTGCCCCTGATCACACTTTGAATTACACTCAAAATATTATGCTTAAGACCTTCTACATATAAAATATTTTCAATTTTAGTTCTACCATTATCTAAACTTAGTGTACCTTTTCCAGCAATTCTAGCAGTAGTATTGTCTCCAAATTTCATTGTGCCACCATTGATCTTCTTCAAGGTTATGAACTTGATCTTGTCTCCTATCATGTGCCTTGAACATCCACTATCAATGAACCATGGCTTTTCTTCATTTATTGCATGTAAAGTTGTCTCCACCAACATAGATTTTTCAGGTTGTTTCTTTTGCCAAGAACCTGTCTGAACTTTCTTCTTAATGAATGAAGCCTTGAAACTCTGGTCCTTCTTGATTGACTCAAACATGATTCTACAGTACTGAGCTATGTATCCAAAAAAAATTCACTTGTATCATATTATGGCCTCTTCATCAAAGCTTGATAGAGGAGCAAAAGAGTTGTAGCTTCTGCTTGACTCTACATGACTTTCCTTCTCCTTATTTCTGAAATTATTAGCTCTTTTTTGACATTCTAATTTATTATGACCATATCCATTACAATAAAAATAGTAACCATAAAAATAGGACTTTTTGGTGTATCTATGACTTCAATTACCTTTGGTAGCTTTGTTCCCTCCAGCCTTCTTTGTTTGAGATGTCCTCTGTATTCTTTACTTCTTTTCTTTTTGTTTCCTCTTTTGTAAGAGCTTCAACATAGCTCTTTTTCTTTTCAAATCTAATACATGTCTTATATGATATTGCTTTTTGGCTTTCTAACATCTTATTCAACATATTAGTGCTATTCTCAAATTTTAAATCATTGGTTTCTCTATCATTGATTACTTTATTTGTTTTATCAAGATCTAATTTTAAAGAAGCAATTTCAATGACATACCTTTCACATTTTTTTCTTACTATTTTCAACTATGTCGTTAGATATTCTTCATTCTTCTTGACTTCTTCAAAGTGTGCTTGTAGATCTTCAATTATTTCTTTTGACTCCTTTTTATTTTTCTCAACCTGGTGCTTCAATCTTTGATTCTTCTTCTCAACAACTCTTAACTCTTCTAAGGCACAAATGAGTTATCCTTCCATATTCACTTCAGCTTCATCTTGTTCTTCTTCTTGCTCATCTGTACTTTTGCTTGCAACGGCATCTTCATGTATGGCCATCTTGTGCTTTCTTGATCTTCCTTTAAGCTATAAAATTTTTTCAAAAGGAACCTACTCTGATACCAATTATTAAGTATGGGATATACTGAGAGGGGGGTGAATCATTATATCATAAATCTTATAAACTTTCTCTTAATAAAATTCCACTTAACCATACATTCAAGATATACAATAAAATTGAAATAATAAACACCACACAAGATAGAGAGAGACACCAGATTTAACATGGAAACCCAATGTGAAAAAAACCATGGAGAACAATCTCAAGTATAACAACTATTCATGAGCACCAACTCAAACTACAATATTCACAAGCACCAACTTGCAGGAGCACCAACCCCTTTACTAAGCACCAACACAACAACTATTCATGAGCACTAACCCATAGGAGCACCAACCCCTTTGTTGAGCACCAACACATCAACTATTCATGATCACCAACCCACAGGAGCACCAACCCCTTTGTTGAGCACCAACACAGTAACTATTCATGAGCACCAACCCATAAGAGCACCAACCTCTTTGTTGAGTACCAACACAACAACTATTCGTGAGCACCAACCCACATGAGCACCAACCTATTTTGTGTATACCACACAACTATCTCTCAATGTTTTTATCTCAATAAATGATAGTTCATTACAATATCTCTTTTCTCTCTCTCCTCTGCTCTTCTAAGCTAGATATGACAATTACAAATCATACTCTATCTCCCATATAACAAATAGCTTCTCAAGCCTTTATTTATAGCTTTCCAAATGACTTTTGGACTTCACCCTTTGTGACCCTTTAATCCTCATGGAAAATGGTGCCAAACATGCATGACCCTTTGTATCCTTGCATTTGAAAAGTCATATGGTGACCCTTCATAAGCAAAAATGTTTTTTCCTCTTTTGTCTTTATCTTGGTGACTTTTCATATTCCTCAAAGTGTCCCTTTATGAGAAATTGTGCCCTTTCTCTTTTGTCTTCACTTGGTGACTCTTGAAATTCCTTAAGATGACTCTTCATGGGAAAATGCATCCCATTCTTCTTTTGTCTTTACCCCGTGACTCTTTGACTTCTCCATGGGCCCTTCTTTTGACTTTATGCAACCAAAAATATATTCGTTAATATTAAATAAATATTAACACACACTAGCCAAGATATAACTATTAAATGCAATGGGCCTTTATCACCAATAATGCTAGACCTTTGACATCAATGACAATATTTTCAACATCAATCACAAGACTAAGGCTGAGGTATTTACACTAGAATTATAAAAGAGACCTGATCCAATCCTTGATTGTTAGGATTAAAAAAGATCTTGATCTAATACAGTAGTAGCAGTAAGGTATTCTACAATACAATTTTACATATGAAAAATATTCAGGTATATTTTTTTGTACTCTATTTTATTTTCAATTTGATATTTTCATACTATTTCTCCATCAACTACGATGCATACAAATCATAGATCGTTATATATTCACTCAATCCATACATTATCATTATCCCTATGTCTATCATAGTTAAACTTTTCTACTCAACCTGTAAATAAAAAGATTTGATGACATTTATCTTCATTCCATTCCATCCATTAGTCAAACCCATATCCACCAATCATAATAATAGAACATATTTGGGGGAGTTCTTGTTTTCATAATAAAAATCCATTAGAATTTCTAAACCACCAATCATTCTTAAATAGGCTAAAATACATTCATTCATGTGTTTTTAAATGTTCCTTCCATTCTTCATGTTATTAACATTTATAATTATTTGATGTGGCTGATACTATGCTAGTCTAATTTTTTTTGTTGTTTTGAGTTCTTGCAGGATAATTTCATGAAGATAGATCAACAAGAAGTTTTCAAGGTAGAATAGAGGAACACAAGGGTGAATTCTCTCATAGGGTTGTTCATCAATGAAAGAGATCAGAGAAGACAAATCAATAGGCAAGATTTTAAATGGAAAAGAATCACCTACAGGCCTGCACCTTTGTGTATATGGACTCAAAGTTTGAAGATTATGAAATCATTTGAGAAGATCAAAATAGCTCAATTTCTATCCATAGTTTCATCAAGTACTTGACACTTTATCCTAAAAGAACCACAGAATCAGCAAGAATCTTCCATCAATGATTGGTCATCACTACATAGATCATTGATGAAGAATGTCAAACATGTAGGAAATTTATTAATATATTTGAAAATAGTATGAGAATATATACATTCTATTGCTGAAATTTTTTTTATCATCATTTTTGCATATTAAAAAAAAACCAACAATAAAAACCCTCAGGTGTTGTTGGTAGTCTTGGTTTGGAAACTAGCTTGTTGGCGAGCCAAGTACTGCAAAAATGAGTCTTGATTAGAAAATCAGTTTTACTAGTTATTCAAGGGCAAAAAAAAAATTAAGAAAAGTTGAAAATCAGCAATGGTTATTTTTCTCACCTGCAATAAATACTTGGTTGCTAACTTTTTATGCTCTCATTTTTAGCATTGCTTGGGCTTCCATTCTTCAAACATCTTTTTCAATATGCTCCATTGGGTTGACATAAAGAAAGACAAGGTGAATTGAATTTGTGCCAAGATATCTAGTTTCTTTTATTTCACTTTTAAATTTATTTGTAAGTTTTGTTATTACATAAAGATCTATTTTTTTTCAAGAAAAAAAAATAAAATATCTCCACAATTTATACATATTTACATTGGCATGCATGAGGACATGCATGAAATTAGGTGTGGGAGAGGAGAAAGAGAATAGTCTCAGTAATAAATCAAGAATGTGGCTTAGTAAAAACAAATTTGACTTTGATAGAGGCATATAGTTTCACCATTATTTTGTAAGAATCTCAAACAACAAAATTTACTTCATATTTTATATCAAAGTTACTTTGTAGTCAAAATAAATCAATGTAAGCACAATAGGAAATTCTCAACACAAGAACCTGCTCTCACCTCATTTTTTTTTTTTAAAGAAGAAGAAGAAAATAATATGAGAATTCTACACAAGAACTTGTGTCAAAGAGAAATCAAAGATAGAAAGAAAATTTTCACACAAGAACATCCTTGAGAAATATATTTTATTGACTATTTTCATTGAAAACTTTTGCCTAGAAGATTTTACAAGTTAAAAATAATTTACTTATGCAAGGTTGAATCTTGAAAGACTATTTGAAAATGAGAACATCTAACTCATGTATTTGTATTTCAAAGAATTTTTAGATAAAAAAATGACATGCATGAGGTTAGGTGTGGGAGAGATGATGAGACCATAAAATAGTTCATTATATCCATGAAATAACATCTTTTTTTCTTGCATAAGAATTAGATCTAAGTGTAATTTTTAAACTTATGAATTATTTAGAATGAAATAGAGAACTATATCTTGGCTATTTCTTTATAAATCATTATCTTCTTATTTATTGATTCTTGTTACTAAATCCCTGAAAAAAGTTGTTAATGTGTATATATACAACCTATAATAAGTTATATTAGACATGAACATAAGGTATCAACCAAATATCAGCTTTGAGGTGAGCTACATGTACTCTAAACATAGCTATGGCTCATCTAGTCTAGCTACGAACTTGCCCAAATTTACTATGGACTCACTCAGTTCATATCTATAAACTCAGTTAGTAGCTCTACATTCATGTAGTTCATTGATTGAAGATCAATTCAAAGCATCAAATGTTAAGGGAGCCATCATATTCATCAACAGTTTGGAGAATACAACTTGAAAAAAATTTACGGACTCTGCAGGTCTGAAATCTATGAACTCTACAGTTCTGAAATCTATGAACTGTACAAGTTTTGAAATCTACAGACTCTATAGCTTATAAAATCTACAAACTCTACAGGTATATCTACAGACTATGTAGGTATATCTACGAATTATGTAGGTCTATCTAAGGACTAGTTCAAGATTGTATCTAAATTTAGATTTCTATAATTTTATTCTATAAATAATTCTCTTTATATTTCATGAAGATTGAGTGTATGTTGTAAATAGATAATAACATCTCTCTTCATATTTTGTGGAAGATTGAGATAAACTAGAATATTTAAGTTGTTATGTTTTTCTTCATAGTTGGTGGAGAGCATCTAGGATTGTTACTCCTAAATAAGGAGTTGGTTGGAAGTATGATATTATAAATGCAACCTCCCACACCATTGTAATTAATCTTGGTTATCAATAATATATTCTAAAGCTTTGTGACATAAATCTAGTGTTCTGATTAAAATCATCTTCTGAGGAATGAGGTGGCCATTCATTCCAAAGAAGATAGATAAATGTATTTTTATTTATTTTTTTATTATATAATTATGCTTTTGAACTGTTATTATTTATTTTTCATGTAAACATTTATTTTCTATAAAGTTTATTGTGAACTTGTAGGTGTTTTCTATGTTTATCATTTATTTTCAATTCAGTAATTTACTTTCTTGAAAGTGTGATTTAATTTTTGTAAGTGTACTTTTTCATTTCTGTAAGTGTGATTTACTTTTATACAAAGTGTGGTGTGATTTACTTTCCTTCAAGTGTGCTTTTCAATTCTTGCAAGTGTGGAGTGTGTTAGAAGAGATCGATTGCTAGAGATCTATTTCTCCTATTGCATACAGCCTTAGACACCAGCCCTGGATTGATATTACTAAATGATGAATTGATGACTCATCAGTTACGTCCACTTTAACCTTAGTACTTTAAAAAAAAAAGTACAAATTTTATTAAAGAGGCCTCATTTACAAAAAAATTGATTATTTAATAACTTTTGATCAGTAACTCAAAATTGAGAGTCATCTTTTTCAAAAGTTCATATTTTTCTATTTCCCACACATTGGTTCTATTTACATTGTAAAATGCACTAAAATATAAAGTGTTGCATTCTAGGGGGGTCTCTTCACATTGGTTATGTTGCCTTGTGCTTACATTTTATGGTGACATTTTAGTGGTGATGCATTTGATATGTTGTGAGAATTTATTAAAGGAAAATTATTTGTTTTATATGTACCTTATCTTTTTCATTTTTTAGAGATCAGAAGGTGAGATCTAGTCTAGCAGGAGTTCAGACCCCCTCATAAGCAACATAAACTTCCTTCTTGCTTCTTTTGTATTATATTTTCATAATTTATTGCACTCATAAATGTATTTTTGGTTGAGTCCAACATCATATTCTTGAGTGTGCATTGTCACTTTTAGGGAATTTCTTATGTTATGGGCCTTGCATTGTAATTCATACATGCACTATCTCAGATGTATTTTCAATTGAGCCTGACATCCTTTTGCATGTGATTTGTAGGTTGTTTTTAGTTGTTGATATTTATCTAATGTGTTTACATACATTATGGCTCTTTTCTCTATTTACCACACTCTTCTATCATCTCATGACATGAATTAGTACTTTGACACACTGGTAGTTATGTCATGTCTCCTTGAGGCCCCTTTCTTAGCATCTCACTTTCTTCTATGAGGACACCTCTTCGCTCCCTTATTTTTTAGAACATCTCTCTTGATGGTTTTTTTGATATGTCAATAGTCTTCTTGTTTGGAGCTATTATAGTGAAGCCCAATGTCTTTCTTATTTCTATTTGGTATTTTTATGTATGGGTCATATGGTACTCATACTGATTTATAAAGTGTCATGGGGGGTTTGTTGATTTAGCCTTATCTACCTTCATGTTAGGTTGTGGAGCTAAAAGCTTCACTGATGCAGACATGGAGAAGGCCATTGGAGGGGTTTCTGAAGGTTGCTGAGTGTCAGAGCAACCGGCATCGGTCTGATCAGCCGACGTCGACAGGATAGTGAAGAGAAGCAACCAACGTCGGTCAGGGATCGGCCGACGTCGGTCACCTCCAAGCAAACAGGGACCGATGTCGGTCACCTGTGTGGTTTGACTACGAGTTTATTACGGGCAGTTAGCTAACGAACCAAGTGTTTGCATGATGAGAGCTATTTTTAGACTGAGAGCTGTGGATCTAATTATTGTAATTAGATGTCTAATTATTGTTTGGATGAGATCTATATAATAGACTCATGTTTGTATTGGAAACTCTTGCTAGAGATTAAGAGAGAAATATTATAAGCTCCTTCTGTGTGTGAGGTAGAGCTATGGTGTGTTCCTCCTAGTGCCACAGTACCAGGTGTGTAGGTGCTGGATTGGAGAATCAGCAGGGTTCTTCATGTATGTATGATCTTGGTCATCAGGTGAGCATGGCCTTTATAGGAGATCTACATGGTAAGTAAGATCATTGATCTGCAGGTGTATGTGTGTGCAAGGTCAAGGTTCACAGGTGTGCAGAACCAGGTTGATTTGTAGGTGTGCAAGATCAGATAGGACAGCAACACAACAGGGAGCAGAATCAGGCAGGATCTACTTGGAGTACAGGTGTATACTCAGATAGAGCAAAGAGGAAGGCAAGGGAGTTCCTTCCATAAGTATGGTCTGTTGAATTTCAGATTGTTGCAGGTTCATGGGAGATCTACTTGAAGTACCTTGAGTACTTGTGGAGTGCGTGGAGCACTTGTGGTGTGCGTGGAGCACTGGAGGTGAACACCAACTCTATGTTTGAGTTGTATGTTGGGACCTGAGAGAGAGATCTTTGAGGAGAGAATTATTGTTCACTTGAGGTGTGGGAAGCCTCTGAAGAGGTGGTGGAGAAGAAGTGGCATCTTCTTTATTGTATTCTTTTTTGTATGAGTATTAATACAAGTTGTGTATTGTCTCTTATATCTGTGTTATTCTAAATTCTAGTTACTTGTGATTTTAGTTAATTTCCGCATATTAAGTTGCTTGGTTTGGTAATCAATTGTGTGCTTCCGGTGTTTCATATGTTCCTAACAAGTGGTATCAGAGCTAAGGTTGCAGGAAGCAGGTTTTGTGTTTGGTTATAGGTCACTCTCAGGGGTTTCTGATTGAGTGGAAGTAGAGCAATGGTAGATGAAAGTAAGCTAAGAATGGAGGAGTTGAAAAGCACAGATGGTCACTTACGGTCCCATAGAAAGAAAGAGCAGGTAAAAGAATATTGTTGGTTTGTGGAAGATCAGCATGAAGAAACTGAAGAAGCAGATGTAGCAGGTGTTGTGGCACAGGATGCTCTGGGAGGTTTCTTGGATAAAGTTGAATCTTGGTTAATATATTTGGTTGCCTCTTTCCATGCAGCCCCAGGTAGAGGAGCTGGTGAGCCTTGCCAAAGAATTGGCAAAGGGGAAGTGAAGCTAAAATTGCAGGCGGCCAACATACAGGTGTTGATGAAGGTCATGCAGGTCCTAGGTTTGGAGATATGGCTAATTTTTTCAGAAAGATTGGGTGATGAGAGATGCACAAGAACTCTCACAGCGGATGCACTTGAATTAGCTGGTGGTAAGAAAATAGGTACTCTTTATCTACTTGTTTATATTACTGATTCTTCTTCTGTTGCGGAGACGTGGCTTCGTAGGCTTGGTCACATGAGCAGGAAGGAGATGCATGTTCTTAAGCGAAAGACAGATATATTTGACAGGCTTAAGAACTGGAAAGCCTTGGTGTACTTGGAGGAGATGGCGGACAGAAACCAGTGGATGGTGCTGGATACTTCTGAGCAGAGCAGTTTGGACATGGGTTTTGATTCAAAGGAGCTCGTGGGTAAAAAGTCATCACTCACAGGCAAACACAAGTACCGGCATCGGTCAGGAGGAATCGACGTCGAACAGACAGGTGCCGATGTCGGTCATGTGCAGACCGAAGCTGGTAATGTCAGGCAGTAGGTAAGATCGATGTCAGTTAGGAGGACCGACGTCGGCAACAGGGACACTGATGTCGATAGGGTCGGTAGTCAGGGACAGATGCATGGGAATCAACGTCGGTTGGATGCAGACTGTAGAGTGACCGAGGTCGGTCACTGTAATAGATTTTGGGTGGACAGCACACTGTCAAGGAGTCTCAAACACCCATATGGAGGATTGAAGATGTAAGTAGGCCCTCAAATTCGTTGTTCCTCTTCTTTATACTCGTTGCTGATTGTAGAGCAGGAAGGATCCAGGAAACAGGTAGGAGCATGGCAGGGATATGATGCAAAACCAAATGAGAGTTTTGGTAGGGTTGCCAGCCAGTGTGAAAGCACAGAGATGAATGGATTCCTTAGTTGAAGAATAGAGTGAACGGACATGTGAGATGGAAGACCAGGCATATGGTCTTGAGGGAGCTGCAGGACAGTGGGACAAGACTGACAGGTGGTACCAGGTGGATGACAAAGCAGGGCTTTAGTCAATGTCAGTATAACCATTGTGTTTGTCTTACCAGGTGGATGATGGTCACAACATTATCCTGTTGCTGTATGTAGAGGATGAACTTGGTATAAGTTCAGACATACAGGGTTTTGTTGAGCTAAGGGTAAGGTTAGTTCAGTGGCATGTCATGAGGAGTTTGGAGCAGCGAAATTCTTTGACATGGGAGACATGGAGATCACAGGTTGATTTTGTCTCCAGTGGGAGCTGATGTGAATCAGGTGTTGGTGAGGTTCAGGATGCAGAGCCAGAGCACACTAAGGGCTGGATAGGTACAGTGTCTGAAATCACATGAGGTCTGGTATAGACCTGGGTATTCCCATGCAGTGGGAGCTGTCAGAGAGTTAGGAGCCAATTCAAG
This sequence comes from Torreya grandis, assembly GCA_037957365.1. NCBI lineage: Eukaryota > Viridiplantae > Streptophyta > Pinopsida > Cupressales > Taxaceae > Torreya > Torreya grandis. Next base: position 128,660 of record JARHVA010006491.1, on the reverse strand, counting down.
GAAGTGGGTTCTCAGGTATTTGAGAGGGACCAACAGCAGGGATTCATGCTATGCAGGGTCAGGACTTCACTACATGGGTTTGTAGGTTCGGATGTGGCAGGATACTTGGATGATAGGAGGTACACCACGGGATGTGTGGTGGGTTGTCTTCAGGATTGAGCTTAAAGAGGGATACAAACCAGGAAATAGATTAGACGGGGTATAGGTATAGGTACAGTGCAGCTATTTATCTCCAAGTGGGAGATTGTTAGGTTGTGGAGCTAAAAGCTTCACTGATGCAGACATGGAGAAGGCCATTAGAGGGGTTGCTGAGTGTCAGAGCAACCGGCGTCGGTCTGATCAGTCGACGTCAGCAGGATAGTGAAGAGAAGCAACCGACGTCAGTCAGGGATCGGCCAACGTCGGTCACCTGCAGGCAGACAAGGACCGACGTCGGTCGCCTGTGTGGTTTGACTGCGAGTTTATTACGGATAGTTAGCTAACGAACCAAGTGTTTGCATGATGAGAGTTATTTTTAGACTGAGAGCTGCGAATCTAATTATTGTAATTAGATGTCTAATTATTGTTTGGATGAGATCTATATAATAGACTCATGGTTGTATTGGAAACTCGTGCTAGAGAGTAAGAGAGCAATATTATAAGCTCCTTCTGTGTGTGAGGTAAAGCTATGGTGTGTTCCTCCTAGTGCCACAGTACCAGGTGTGTAGGTGCTGGATTGGAGAATCAGCAGGGTTCTTCATGTATGTATGATCTTTGTCATCAGGTGAGCATGGCCTTTATAGGAGATCTACATGATAAGTAAGATCATTGATCTGCAGGTGTATGTGTGTGCAAGGTCAAGGTTCACAGGTGTGCAAAACTAGGTTGATTTGCAGGTGTGCAAGATCAGATAGGACAGCAACACAACAGGGAGTAGAATCAGGCAGGATCTACTTGGAGTACAGGTGTGTACTCAGATAGAGCAAAGAGGAAGGCAAGGGAGTTCCTTCCATAAGTATGGTCTGTTGAATTGTAGGTTGTTGCAGGTTCATGGGAGATCTACTTGAAGTACCTTGAGTACTTGTGGAGTGCATGGAGCACTTGTGGTGTGCGTGGAGCACTGGAGGTGAACACCAACTCTGTGTTTGAGTTGTGTGTTGGGACCTGAGAGAGAGAGCTTTGAGGAGAGAATTACTATTCACTTGAGGTGTGGGAAGCCTCTGAAGAGGTGGTGGAGAAGAAGTGGCATCTTCTTTATTGTATTCTTTTCTGTATGAGTATTAATACAAGTTGTGTATTGTCTCTTATATCTGTGTTATTCTGAATTCTAGTTACTTGTGATTCTGGTTAATTTCTGCATATTAAGTTGCTTGGTTTGGTAATCCATTGTGTGCTTCCGGTGTTTCATATGTTCCTGACACTTCATGTGTTTATGTGATCTATGCTAGGCATCTTTTCACTTCTTCAATTGTTTCTCTCTTCTATCACCACCATGGACTATAATTTTTGAAAGACCTTTTTTATATTTTCAAAATCACTTTTTGATAGTTAACAGCCTCTCACAGCTTGAATTATAGATATTCTAGTGAATCTTAGTGTCATTTTATCTATTTTGACAATTTAACAGTCTCTTTTAGCATATCATAGAGCTATTATGGTGTATACATTGTTAATTTGTTTAGTGTTCAAGTAGTGGATTTGGACCACTTATGCAAACCTTTTTTCTCCACTCCACCCAATCAATAGTATGGGGGAATGTTATGAACATTCTACTTCTTGGTGTTGAATGTTCCTTTCACATGCAATACTTTTTTGTACTTTCATCACCACTGACAATCTTCTTGATTGAAGCTATTCTGATGAAGCCTAATGTCAGTTATTTTTGTGATTGAGTAGTGTATTTGAACCACTCATACAGATTGATTTCTTTTGTGACTTATGATTACTTAGAGTGCAGACTACTTTAGCATCATCTTTGGGGGGATTCTAAATCTCTATTCTTCTATTATCTCTTTTGGTGGGAGTTTTTCTTATGAGTTTTCTCTTTTTTTTCCATTTTATGAGAGTTATATGTATTTTACACTTTTTTTTATTGTTTTCTAGATTCCTAATTTGTACATGGGTATCTTATTTAGGTACTTTGTTTCCAGGAACCCATATGAAGATTTTTTTATTTAATCCATGACTTTCTTGGTGATTCTTAAAGTGACATCAGTGTGGTATCCCCACCAATGACACCAGTGTGGTAGCTACACTAGTCTTTGTGCTCACTTCTCACCATCTTATTGGAGGATGTTTGATCTATGCTTCTTCAGGTTTATCATTATATCTAGTATTTTAGAGTGCAGTGTTTACATTCAGTAATCCTCATATTCAAAAATATTCCTACTTTCACTTGGTGTTTACATTGACTCAACATCCATGTACTCTGCCAAGGTGGATTGGCATCCATAAGGACACATGGCTTCACATTACATTCTCTATTGTTATCCCCTAGCTACACTAGCATCGACATTAGTGTCTTAACCGGATGCAAGTGTCTAGTACCCTAAAATCATCTATTTTGAAGATAAAACTTATCTTAATGATCAGCCTGAGTGCTTTAATGTGAGTTACTTCTCCAAATTAATTGATATAAATAAAATATCAACCCTCATTCATCCTTCACCTAGTGAAATACAAAAGAGACCAAGACAACTTATCAAAATCACTCTATCAAGCATTCAATTAAATAAAAAAATTCTATTTCCATATTAGTCATAGGTTTAACACATCTATAAGTATAAATTAATAAAGGAGGATTTTAAGAGTCTGATTTGCTAAGTTACAAGCTAGGTCAATGTTGTACTTGCTTTGCACATATTATATGATTCACACACAAGATAATGCATATGAGAGAACTATGTCAATCTGAGGCCCTCTTCAAAGTATTGGTTATGTAGGAAACACTCACAAATAGAGGGGTCTTTGCGGTCAGCTCAACATTGTGTGCCCACTAACCTATTTTTCCCCAAGGTCACTATGAAAATGAATAACTAAGATTTTGACATTTCATTAGGAGTGATAGTTCATGACCTAGATGAATGCACTAGAATGAAGGTGAAGTCAAACCCAAAAGCATTTAGGTGGTCACATCCTTTTGCAATAGGTATTTTGTATTGGACACTTATGTCAAACCCAAATAATAGCATCAATACAGCTATCTTAGGTTAATGTTAGTGTTCAAAACTCTAGAAGCATTAGATCTAAAATCTGATGATTGTTCTAGAATCTTCTTCCATCTTGATTTATGCATGTTCTATATCCAACACTATGTTAATATCAAGACCAGATAATTATATTAATTATTTATCATTTCCACACATAGCTTAGTTATAATTTCCATATGTATCCTATACCTAGCATAAGAAATTTAGTGTATGCTTATATCTAAGTTTATCACCTAATTGGCATGTTATATATTTGATTATCACCCTTATACATTATCATTTATATATGCTTACCCCTATATACTCCAAATTAGGATCCCCATCCATTTTAGGGTTAATCATTTGGTGAACCCGATCCATGTGAATGCAAAAAAAAATAGATCTAGGGCTCCCAAGCCTCCTAGGATTTCAACTTGTTGTGATGGACTTTCAAATATAAAGCTTTACCCTAGGGTTTTACCTCCTCTAGTCACAAGGGCTTCATGTGCATGTGTTTAAAAGTAGCTTATTCCTTGATTGGAAAATTTTAGCTTCCAAATAGGTCCATTTTAAAATTCCTTAGATGTATTTTTTAATCAAGTCAATATATTAAAAAACCTCATTTTTGTCAAATTTTAGTACAGAATTTTAAATTTTTGTAATTTACTATTTTTAGTAAATATTGGCATGCAAGGATAATGGTTTATTTATTTTGAAATTAATTTCTAGGTTTCATCAAAAATAATATTTTATTCTAAAACCTCTCTCAAATCTCTGATTTTTTTATTTATCAAAATTGTTGATTTTTTATTTAGAATATTTTAGGGTTTGCCTATGAGGCATTCCACATTGTTTGGCCTATTTCTACTCCATATTGGATCAAATTTTAAATTCCTCAGAAGATTTTCATATATATGTTAATATAGACAAAAACCTTTTTTGGTTACCAATATATTATGCTTATTTTACAAATTTAGCATTTTACTATTTTTAGTAAATGTAGATAGATGTCATACATGTACTTTTATTTCCCTATTTTTCTGGGTTCATGTCATTTCATGGTTTTCCAAAAAACCTTATCTCAAATTTTCAAAAAACTTAGACAATAGTATGAAATTATTATATCCGTATTGTATCCTAGTTGATTGTTCCTTAATATTTGTAAGCCTTTATTATCATTTTCTCATATCAATTTTCAGAACATTTTAAATGGATACAAAAAAGATACTATTGACTTTTGAAATCATCCCTTGGTTGGTGCAAGACCTCTTGAGCCCCTATAGAAGAAAAACACACCTACTAAGTCCTTATAACTTTAAATTGAGAATGTGCAAACACTTCCCTTTCTATGCCTGAGTCCAAGATAGAGGCATAGGCCTGCGTAGGAGTAGGAGGATGGTTCACGCTCACTAAAGGTTTTTGATGTGTACTCACACACAAGGATGTCAAGTACATAGATTAGCACACAAATCAAAGGGAACTCAAGTTCAAGGATGCATGTCCCCAGATTTTGAGATAGCTAAGTACAAGGAATGGCATAAGATGTAAATATAGGCCATTAAAAATGTGCCTAAGATCTTCATCTTCATGTGTGCTTAGCTTCAAATCCTTCTTCAAGTTTATCTAAGATAGTTATATACCCATGCATAGGATCCTACATCTATGCCTTCAAATTTGTACAGCACATGATCTTCCTTCTATCGATGCTACATCATAGCCTAGTGATTTTCTTAGCACAAGGAAGTCCTTAGCTACCTAGAGCAAGCACTATCCTTCCATGTGTCATGTCCATGCTCCTCCTACCTAGAAACTAAAGGAGACTCCTCTGAGAGCCTATTGAAGTGGCACATGGCATTCTTATAGAGATGCACCCAAGATCAATCAGGAAACACCATGTGCTAAGTGGCAACCAATCAAAAGAGGGACGTTGGAGGTGGTGAGAAATGTTTGAGGCACTATCAGATTAATTTAATGCAAAAGTAGCTACTCAACCTCAGAGCTTGAGTACATGCCATATTATGGCACTAACAGGGAAATCTCTATAACACACATATATTTGAAGAGGATCCAAACACCAACCTCATGATCCAATCAACTTGTTATAACTCTAGAATTAGTGGCATGACACTATTGAGGAATTCAATGCTATATCCATCACCCCAAGTGGTGCATTAATTATAAAATCAGATTGTTCTCTATAAAAGCTTGGTTCTTCCATTGTAATATGGTCGACACATTTTTGTAACCTCACAATGTTGAAATTTTCCCTCCATAAGCACTTGTGTTGGCTAAGTCTTGCAGATTAACAAGAATTAAGTTCACCTCCTTCTATTTTTTTGATGATCTATGCGCTATTTGAGTTTGTTGATCTTTTAATATGGGTAATATTCACCCCTCTCTCATTGTCCATTCCCTGTACCTCCTCATTGAACTCAGAACTCACTTATAAGTTGTATCATGTACGTACTTGAGTCTGTGTTGTTGTTGCTTGTGAACCATTTATCATCCATCTCAATTTAGCATTGTGTTCATGTGCCTTTATGTGAAACACTTAGGTATTTAGAGTGTCCTTGGCGGAATTTGTGTGGAAACATCTTGTTCTCAAGTGTTTTTAGTGTGATTATGGTAGTATGAGTGCTCACTCTATTTTGGGTGCATCGCATTTTTAATTTCAAGCACTCTCTTACCTTTTCCCACCCTTTTCCCTCAAAATCTTAGGTTTAATCTAGATGTAGGTTACCTTTTTGGTCTTTAGGTCTACGCACTAGTCTTAAACCAAGTATGCCTAGAATAGAATGAATCTGGCCTAATCCTAAGACTCATCCCAAGGAGCACAAGGGTCCCACACCTTGGGGATGTTTCCATTATTACAGTGAAACAATCAATGCTCACACGTGCAGTTGCACAGTAATAGTTTCATGCCTAGTGCCTTAGACTCTTGTGCCCTGTGCAAGGGCCTTCATACTCAATGCCCCACTGTAAAGCTTTCCTATGTCACCAAGCATCCATGGGTACACATTTTGAATGACAATAGTTTTTGGCATGCTCGATGGGACCCATTGAAGAAGCTAAAGGATTGGTGCCTTCTTTAGCTATCAAGTATAGCAGACACTTTACAAAGGTACTTGGTGACTCCTAACATCTTTGAATTGTAAAGATCAATCCCCTATTTACATGCCAAAAATAAAAAGATCATCTACAAGAGGCAATGATTTTCATTTCATTGAGCTTCTAGCATTGTCTAGAAGAAGGAGAGTTAGAGCATCTTTATCCCCTATTTGAAGGCACAATGCAAGCCAATCTCCACTTAGAGCCTAGTCTACACCACCATTTGGAAGGTTCTTTTCAAGGAGGGGTTTATTCCTTATTTCATTTATGGTTTTGCCAAGGAATCAGGTGTTTGTGCCCTTTAATAGAGGCTATCCATTAGTCTTAGCATAGTATGATGATATTTCAGTGTCTGCTCTCAAGAGTCTACCCATTTCATGGGCAAAAATTTTACCTCCCTTGTGGATCATATCCAAGATATTGTGAATAGTTGCACAGTACACCACGTCACCTAGGATAATGTTGTAGTCAGGTTATTAGCTTCTTAATTGAAATAAAAAGCTCTTCAATGGTATTGGGGCTTGTAACTAAACTCCATCCATAATTGGGATGAGCTAGGTAAAGATTTATGCAAGTAGTTCGAAGATCAAAGTGATCACTTGTCCCTAATTGAGAAAATTATAGCTATAAAGTGAGTACCACATGAAATAATGGTTGACTTCAACTTCATATTCCAAAAGGTCTTGGATAGAATCCCAGCCTTGTGTAAGCCATCTCCTAACACTAATTTTTTATATTTCCTAAAAGCTATTAATAATGATTTTGTAGTGATGATTCAATCCATATGGGGCACAGTTCTCCCTGATGCTTATGAATTTATAGTGCACATAGAGAAATGCTTGATTCAAGTAGGCAAGATTGCACCTAGACCCCCAATTCCCATATTCATAGAAACTCCTCCTAATCAAGCAATTGCATAAGCTATACTAGCACCTATCCCTACTATAGTAAGCACACCTTATTTATACTCCACTCCTTATAATTAATTGCATGAAGTAAAGATGTTATTGTAAATTTTGGGGAATGAGTTGGTTGCCCTCAAAAGGTAGCAAGTGTAGTATCTCAGATATCAGTAGCTTTTCACTTAGTAATACCAACTGAATAAACCTCCCTACCAAGGTGACATACAAGTGTAAAACTAGCTTACATATAATAGAGCACCTTATGCACAAAATGTTGATGTTACTATCACCTTCAAATCTCTTATCCCAGTATAGAATAATATAGTGTAGGATTTTGAATGGTGCTTTTCATGAAACCAACCACATGATCAATATACGTGCATAAACAGAGTTCTAAACTAGGCACTCATGGTGCAAAACATGCCTCGATTGTAGGAATAAGTGAGCATCACAATCTTGTAAATATGAGAGGCCCAACTACAAGCTTAGCCACAAGATGAGTTAGCATTTATCAATTGGTAAGAGGAAGATTTCAACTGTGAATCAAGGTAGTGTACCTAGTACTAGAAGCACTCTAGTTGATTTTAATACCATATTCAAAATAAGAGCTATAAAGGAAGTTGTACCAGCTGTGGTGACCTTACCTTTGATCTCCCAGATAAATTGCATAGGGGCACAAGATAAATCACTCACACAACCCTTGTGCCTAGAGAAGTCCATGCAAAAGGAAAAAGTACCTCAAACTAATGCACCAGTATTAGAAGAACCTGCCATTCCAAATTAATAGTTAAAAAGATCCCAAGTTCTTTTCAACATAGTAGAGTAGATGAAGAAGACTAGCCTCAATGTTATAATGTGGGACATACTTACCATTCTAACTCAATAGAATCTATTATAGGATGTGCTAAAAAGCTTCCAAGAGTGTCATGACCCTGTAGCGGTACCTACCACTTATATGAGTTTATGCTAACCAAATGAGGAAGTACTAGTGCACAACTTTAGTAGTAAGCTACCTCATTATATATATCCTTAATCATTAGCCAATATTTGGTGCATAACTACATGATTGACTCCAATGCAAGCAGCTCAATAATGTTAAAGAATATCATAAATACACTTAGAATTGTGTATGCCCCTGTTTCAAAAGGAGTAGTCCAAATCAATGGCATGATAGTCAAAGATGTAAGTATAATCAAGGACTTAAGTCTAATGTTACTTACATTCCCAAGCATCTCTATTGTGTAGGATATCATAGTCATTGACTTACCTCCCTGCTTTGCCATTTTCCTCTCTAGAGACTTCATGATAAAGATGGGTGGATATTTGTCTTCATATTGGTCGTATATGTTGCTAAAAACCAGATATGGGACAAAAGTGACCATCAGGGTAGAGCCTATATTCAAAATCCATATCGAGTCATACACTCCTAGCCCAGTTGAATAAAATTATGTGATGTTCAACCAAGAGGAGGATTCAACCCTCCATGACTTTGTGACACCATTGGAGGAAACCCTAGATAATCCACTGGATGAATGGGCATGCAAAAACTTTGAATGTTATTCATACGATAATGTAGAGATAAGATTAGGTACATACTGCATCATAAAAGAGAATTCCATGTTACTTGAGCTCATGAATGCATGTGAGGATCCTAGAGGTATATGGCGGTTATACTTTGATGGCTTTCGAAGCATGAATGGTGTAAGAGTCAATGTCATGTTGGTATCTCCCCAAAAGTAAAAATACTTCCATGCCTTTAGGATATAATTTTCTTGCACAAATAATGCTTTTGAGTATGAGGTGCTAATTCAAGGTCTTCATCTTGTGCAAAAAAAAGAATAAAAGTGTTGCAAGCATTAGGTGATAGCAATCTAGTTGTCAACCAAGTTAGAGTGTAAAGCATGACTAAGAATGGCCTGATGAAAGTGTATAAACATAGAGTGTGTGATATGATTGAGGAATTCAATGCATTTAATATCATTTCCATACTAAGGGCACAAAATATTGAGTAGATAGGATTGTTAATATAAGCGCATAGTATGACATCCTATGTGATGTAATGAAATAATCTAAACAACTCATCAAGCTTGTGGTCAGGTTAGTTATTCTTGATAACATGGAGAATTGGCAAGTGTTTGAAAGTGATGAGCAAATCATTCACTTTCTACAAGATGAGGTAGAGTTTTATGCCATGAACTGGGCACAATCACAAGCCCAATATGAAGATCAAGTCATCCAATTGAAGGGAAATAATTTATCAAAAGGGTTCGTCACCCTAGAAAACATCTTTGACTTTGATGACTAATTCAAATGAGAAAGGCATAGGCTAATAGCTAAGGAAGATATCTCTACACCTATAGTTATTTCAAAAGGAAAGATGCTTAAAATTGGTAAGGTTTGTTCTGTACTAGAAATCAAAAGCTTCATTTAACTCATTAAGAGGTATGATGACATTTTTTCATAGAAATACAAAGATCTTAGAGGCTTCGATCTAGGTATTGTGTAACATACAATTGAGCTAAACCCTGACATGCAGCCTATGTGCCAAAATCAAAGACCTATTAATCCAAAGCTAGAGCCACTAATGCATAAGGAGCTCTCCAAAATCATTGATTCCAATATAATACTTCCAATCAAACACTCCTCATGGGTCACCAACCTAGTACCAGTGTGAAAAAAGAATGAGGAGATTCATCTCTATGTGGACTTCAAGGACATGAACAAGTCTTCCCTTAAAGACCATTATCCTCTCCCACCTTTGGAACAAATCTTGCAAACAATCATAGGTGTAGATAGCTTTTCATTTCTGGATGGTTACTCAGGCTATAACCAAATTTAGGTATAAGATTATGACTAATACAAAACTATATTCATGACTAAGTAGGGAACCTTTGCATACCAACACGTCATTCAGTTTAACAAATGTAGGCATGACTTTTTAGAGATCCATGGATATGGAATTCAAGGAGATCATCAATAAGATCATCTTGGTCTACCTTGATCATATAACTATTTTCTCAAAGTGCATAGAAGATCATTTGGATCTAGAGTAGGTTTTCTAGAGGTGCCATGAATTCAGAATATCTCTGAACCCTAGTAAGTGCATCTTCGTAGTTCATAAAGGCACCCTTTTTAGGCACATTATTTATAAAGAAGGAATCATAATTGATCTGAATCGAGTCAAGGTTATCTAATCTCTTCTTATTCCAAGCCACAAGAAGAGTATTTAGAGCTTCCTAGGGAGAATCAACTTTGTAAGGAGGTTTGTGCTTGATTTTCCTATCATGGTCAAAACCTTCACTATGATATTAAAGAATAGCATTGCATTCAAATAGATACAAGAAGTAAAGGATAGTTTCAAGGCCATCAAGCATTCCATCACACAAGATCCCACCTTGATCAACACTGATTATAGTAAGGACTTCATCCTTTATGCATTGGGTGGAGATGAAGGCATCTTGGCCAATCTAACATAGCAAAATAAAAACTAACTAGAGCAACCAATTGATTTCTTCAGCTAGGCACTAAAGGATTGTGAACTATGAAAGCATTGAATAAATTTAGACATATACTCTCCAATAATAAGATCCAACTCATGGTCATGCATGTAAGTATCAAATATTTCTTGCTCAGCAAGGACATCAATGAGAAAAGAGTTGGTTGGATCACAAAGGTGATGGAGTATGGCATTGACATCCAAATCACCAAGTTAGTGTGAGGAAGGGACTCTATGAGCAATTAGCCGAAGTAGCAAAGCTGGAGCTCATAACAATCCTAGTATCACATGAGGAAGAGTGCACAAGCAAAGAACTTGTGACGAGTTGGGTGTAAGACATGAAAAACTTCCTTTAGCATAACATATATTCTCTTAGCCTTGATAAGGCCAAGTGTAGGTACTTCAGGCTACAATATATTCCTTATTTGCTTGTAGGAGATGGGCTTTTCCAAATGGATCTCAATGGGGTTCTCCAAATGTGCATCGAGTCTGAGAAAACAGGAAAAATTCTTTAAGAATTTCATGATAACCTTGCAAAAGGTCATTATTCACCCAAAACCTCTACTACAAAGATCATGCAAGTTGGTTATTACTAGCTAACTCTATTCAAAGATACACATGTGTATGTATGAGCTTGCAATAAATGTGCCTTCTTCACAAGAAAACAAAGGCTTGTAGCCTTACCACTGCCCCTGATTCAAACTAATCAACCCTTTGCACAGTGGGGCTTAGATTTCATAGGCATGATTAACACCATCAAGTGATGGGCACAAGTGGATCTTTATAGCACTAACTATTTCATAAGGTGGATGAAAGCATTTATGCTCAAAGAAGCTAATGAAGCATCCATCTTGAGCTTCTACGAAGGCATCATAATGAGATTTGGTGTTCCCACCACCATTATCTCTGATAATTCATTGGCTTTCCTTGGGACCAAAATTAGTGAGTGGGCCATCAGACACAACATCTACTTGAGCACCTCATCAAACTATTACCCTTAGGGTAATGGTCTAGTCGAGTCCACAAATAAGAATCTAACTCGTATCATAAGGAGGACTCTGGAAGATAACTAGTGAGCTTGGCATGCTAAGCTCAAAACCATTCTTTGGGTTGATCAAATCATGCCTGAAAGAGTTTCAAAAAACTTGCCCTTCATGTTAGTATATGGAAGGGAAGCTAGGCTACCAACATCCCTTAAGTTGCCTTCATTCAAAATTGTACATCAGTTGTAGCTGCTTGAGATTTATCCCCTTGAATTAAGATTGGTAGAACTCATGGATCTCGAAGAGACTCAATCACAAGTTACATGCACCATAGGGCTCCAATAGGCACAAACCAAGAGGGTTTTTAACAAAAAGGCCAATGAGAGAAGTTTCTAGGTGGGAGACTTAGTGCTCAAATGGGATACATATAGAGAAAAATCTAGAAGACACACCAAGTTTGATGCAATATGAAGTGTTTCATATACCATCACTAGTTTAAATCCATCCAATGCATTCCATCTTGCAAAAAGTAATGGAGAAGAGTTACCTATCCCAGTCAATGGGATTCATCTCAAGCACTATCTCCATTAACTCTTTGTATATATTTGTATATAAGTAGAGTAGTTGCTTTTATTTCCCCAAAGGTGCACCTTGTGCACCCTTATTTTAGATTAATTTGAATTCCTCCAAGTGCTCATACACAATGTTTTAACTTAGTGTCTTTCCTTTAATCACTTTGGCATAGTTCTCTATTTTGCAAGGGGAACCTCAGCTCACTCAAAGGCTAAAAGTGCACAAATAGTGCATTCACAAGTGGAATATTCATAAGTCCCAAAGACTCCATTCCCAATGCATTACTCAAAGGCTACTAGGTTCCTACTTAATAGGAAAGCATCCCACAGAGGTTGCTAGAAGCGTTGAATTTCTAAGTCACCCCTTAGTTGGTGAAAGACATCCTGAGCCCCTAAAAAAGAATAATGCACATGCAAAGTCCTTAGAACTTCATGTTGAGAATGTGTATACACTTCCCCATCTGTACTCGAGTCCAAAATATAGGTGCAAGCCTACACAAGATTAGGAGGATGGTTCATGCTCACTAAATGTTTCTAATGTGTGCTCATGTGCAAGGATGTCAGGCAAGAAAGTCAATGCACAAGTCAAAGGGTTCTCAAGTTAAATGATGCATGTCCCTAGGTTTTGAGATAGTTAAGTAAAAGGAATGGCATAGGGAGTAACCTACAAGCCACTAAAAACATGCCTAGGATCTTCATATTCATGTGCACTTACCTTCAAAGCCTTCTTCATGCCTATCTAAGATAATTCCACACTTGTGTGTAGGATCCTAAATCCATACCTTTAAATTTGTGTAGTGAATGACCTTCCTTATATCAATGATACATGGTAACCTAGTGATTTTCCTAGCACAAGGAAGTCCTCAATTGCCCAAATCAAGTGCTAGCCTTCCACGTGTCATGTTTGCACTCCTCTTACCTAACAATAAAAGGATACTCCTCTGAGAACCCATCAAAGTGATGTGTGGCATTCCTAAAAAGCTACACCCAAGATAAATTAGGAAGCACCACATGCCAAGTGGCAACCAGTCAAAATAGGGATGTTGGAGGTGGTTGAACAAAGTTTGAGGCACTGTCAGAATAATTTAATGCAAAAGTAGCTACTCAACCTTAGAGCTTGAGTACATGCCATCTTCTAAAACTAATAGGGAAATATTCCATTTTCCAATGCATGTGTATTCTAAGAGGATCCTACCACCAACCCCTACATCCAATCAGCTCGTCAGAACTCTAGAATTAGTGGCATGGCACAGCTAAGGAATTAAATATTATATATGTCACCCTAAGTGGTGCATTAATTACAAAACTATTTTATTCTCTATAAAATCTTGGTTCTTTCATTGTAAAAGGGTTGACACATTTTTGTAGCCTCACATTATTAAAATTTACCCTCCGTGATCATTTGTATTAGCTAAGTCTTGCAGATTAATGAGAATTAAGTTCACTTCCTTCTATTCTTCTGATGATTTGTGTGTTATTTTTGTTTATTGATATTTGATTGTGGGTAGTGTTCACCCCTCTCTCTATTGTCCATTCCCTGCACCTACTTGTTGAACTCGAAACTCACTTGCAGGTCATATCTTGTGCGCACTCGAGTCTATGTTGACACTACCTATGGACCATTTTTCATTCCTCTCAGTTTAGCGCTATGTTATTACACTTCTATGATGAACCCCATAAATTCCCTATTATTTTGTCCATTTATTGTACTCATCTTGCTTGTTTACCATGCTTTTGAACACTTTTCCATATAGTTTCCTACTTTCATAAACCATATAGCATTATGTTCTCAAACTCTTTTGAATATTCAAAATTATGTATTGAAATTAAATATATGATAATTATCTATTTCTTTAGGATGATTTTTATATGAATGTGTTTTGAATATGTTTTTGATAAATAGGTATATAGCACGGAGCATCCTATAGCAAAGGAATCTCATCACACAAACCATCCTATAACCACTGTGTGACCAAAGCCACAGATGAACATATTTTGTGTTGGGGATCAACCAACAATATGATTACACTTATGAAAGCAATAAACCACGGAATTAAATCAGATAGATAAGTAACTAGAATGATAAATAGCAAAGAACAAGAGATACAAGAAACCACCCTGAAAACTTGTATTAAACTCTTTACAGAAGGAATACAATTGAAAAAACTTCTTTCTTCCACACCTCTCTCAGATGTACAGATCTCTCTCTAGATCTCTTTCCCTCAAGAGCTCTCTCTCTCAAGTACAATCAACTCCAACAACATGGAATGATTCACCTATACAATTATGTACTGTTCTTCAACATTCAAATACAATGAACTACTACAATAAGCTAAGAAGATCTTTCCTACATATAGAATTAGGAAACTTGAGCATGCACTTACAACCAACAGTAAGTCTCTTGAACAAGGGCTCTAAAAATAGTCTTACTAATAATAGAGACACGGACTTAAGACTATAACTTAATCTCATCATGCAAACACTCGATTCTGTCCTCAGAAATAGCTCTCTGGACCCACAGGTAACTGACGTCGGTTCCTGCCTACTTGCCTGTAACCGACGTCGGCCGATTCCTGCCGACGCCGACGTCTCTTCAACTACACCTGACCGACGTCAGTCGCTCCTGACCGATGCTGGTGACTGTGTAAACCTGCAACTTTGATAATGCGCTCCTTGGTAAAGCTTTTAGGCTCCACACCTTAACAATCTCCCACTTGGAGATAAATAGTTGCACCAGTACCTATACAGCAACATCTTCTAGCTCCTCCATCTTCAACTCAATCATGAAGACCAACAGAAGTTGAATGAAGATTAAAATTCTCCTTTGTAACCGACTTGGTTAACATATCAGCAGGATTCCTATCTGTATGGATTTTCTCCAGCTTCAACTCACCATCCTCCAATACCTGTCTTATGAAGTGGTACCTAAGCTGTATATGCTTTGTTCTTGAATGAAAAGCTGAATTTTTAGCCAAATGAATGGCACTCTGACTATCACTGTATAGTCTGCAACTCTCTTGCTCCTTTCTAAGCTCTTCCATGAACTATGTCATCTATATCATCTCTTTGCTAGCCTCTGTGGCTGCAATATACTCTGCTTCTATAGTTGACAAGGCAACAACCTTCTGCAACTTTGATATCCAGCTAATTGCCGTTCCACCAACAGTGAAAACATATCCTGTGGTGCTCCTCCTGCCATCCAAATCACCTACCATATCTGAATCTACATAACCATGTAGAGAAGTATCTGAACCTCCATAGCACAAGTGCCTACTACTGGTTCCTCTCAGATATCTAAGGATCCACTGAACTGCTTTCCAATGTTCCTTTCCTGGATTGGCCATATACTTACTTACAACTCCCACTGCTTGGGCAATATCCGGTCTAGTACACACCATTGCATACATTAAACTCCCTACTGCAGAAGAATATGGAACTTTACTCATGTACTCTACCTCATCATGTGAATTAGGACATTGTTCTTTACTCAACTTAAAATGTCCAGCCAAAGGTGTGCTTACCGGTTTTGCATCCTGCATATTGAACCGTTTCAACACCTTCTCCACATAATCCTCTTGAGACAAAATCAACCTGTGATTTTTCCTATCTCTCTTAATGCTCATGCCAAGGATTTTCTTTGCTTCTCCCAAATCTTTCATGGAAAACGTTTGAGCTAATTTCACCTTAAGCTCAGAGATATCCTACACTTGTGATCCTACAACCAGCATATCATCTACATACAACAACAGAATAATATATCTACCATTATCCAATCTCTTAAAATACACACAATGGTCAGATTGACACCTACTGTAGCCATGCTCAGTTATAAACCTATCAAATTTCAAATAGCACAGTCTAGGAGCTTGCTTGAGGCCATACAAGCTTTTCTTCAATCTGCACACTAACTTCTCCTTACCTTTGACCTCAAATCCTTTTGGCTGTTCCATATATATTTCCTCATTCAAATCTCCATGAAGAAATGTTGTCTTAACATCAAGCTGCTCGAGATGCAAATCCTCAATAGCAACTACAAATCCTCAATAGCAACTAAAGACAATACAACCCGTATAGAAGTCATTTTAACAATAAGAGAAAAAATCTCACCAAAATCAATACCTGGCTTTTGTGCAAATCCTTTCACTACCAACTTGGCCTTATATCTCATCTGTCCATTCTCACCTTCTTTCAATCTGTAGGTCCATTTGTTCTTTAGTGTCCTCTTACCAGCTGGCAACTCAACCAAATCCCATGTTTGGTTCTCTCTCAAGGACTCCATCTCCTCAACCATGCCACGCTCCCACTGACTCTTGGACTCCACTTGTAATGCTTCTTCAAAACTCTCTAGTTCTCCACCATCAGTTAGCAATAAATAGAATAATGAAGGGGAATATCTAATTGGAGGCTTGCTTACCCTTTCTGACCTCCTAATGGGCGTCTGAGACTCGTTCACAACACGTTATCTGCCCAAATTCTCTAATAGTGACCGACCTCGGTCACTTCTAGGCCTGTTACTGGCCGACGCCGGTTCTTCCTGACCGACGTCAGTTCTTGTCCTGCCGACGTCGGTCTCTGTATTGCCGACATCGGTTTCTATTCTACCAACATCGGTTCCTACCCTGTCGACGTCGGTCTCTATGTTTTCCTACAAGTGATTATTTCTTTTTCCCGCAAGCTCATTTTGGACCATCACCTCGTCCAATTCTCTATTGCTCTGCCCAGATTGATTCAGCTTCTTTAGCTGATCACTATACATCACTTTTTCATTGAAAACAATATCACAGCTCCTAATTATCTTATTAGTTCCTAGATTCTAAAATTTGAAACCAAAATCATCTGAGCCATAGCCAATAAATGTGCACCTCATAGACTTAGCATCCAGCTTCTTTCTATTTTCCTTATCTACGTGCACAAAGGCTTCACAACCAAAAACTTTGAGATATGAGAGATCTACCTTTTTACCTATCCATGCCTCTTCTGGAATTCCACCATCTAGCGTTGTAGAGGGTCTTCTGTTAATCAGGTACACTGCAGTGTCAACAGCTTCTACCCAAAACTCTAAGGGCAAACCAGCATGCAATCTCATACACCTTGCATGCTCCATTATTGTTATGTTCATCCTTTCAGCAATTCCATTCTGCTGAGGTGTCCTTAGAATCATCCTTTGCCTGCAGATTCCATGCATATAACAATAATCTCTGAACTTATAACTGCAGAACTCACCACCATTGTCAAAATCTCAGGCACTTCAATCTTCTGCCTATTTCATTCTCAACCATAGCTTTCCAAATCTTAAAAGTCTCAAATACATTAGATTTCTTCTTAATACAATAGATCCATACATTTCTTGTAACATCATCTATAAATGTAACATAGTACTGTGATCCTCCAATAGAAGCTACCTGAGTCGGTCCCCACACATCTGTGTGAACAAGCTGCAACTTATGCTTCTTCTTTGTTGACCCAGTCTTGAGAAAACTCACCCTCTTCTATTTTCCAAACACACAATGCTCACAAAATTCCAGATCTATGCTTATCAAATCTGAAAGCTTACCTCTAGACTTAAGAATTGACATCCCCTTCTCACTCATGTGGCCAAGCCTTGAATGCCACAATTTTGCATCCACATCTGAAGTAGATAATACAGAAGGAGAATTGTTAGTAACACAATTACATAAATAGAGAGTACTAACTCTCTTACCTCTGGCCATAACAAGTGCACCCTTGGTCACCTTCCAAAATTCAGCTATGAGAGTTACTATACAACCCTCATCCCCTAACTTTCCTATAGAAATCAAATTTCTCTTCAAGCTAGGAACATGCATAACATCCCTCAACACCCATGTGTTGCCATTCTGCATTTTCAGCTGCACTTTACCTTTGCCAATTATTTTACAAGGCTCATCATCCCCTAAATACACTATTCCAAAATCTCCATGGATATAGTCACTAAACTATTCTCTATTGGGGGTAGCATGAAAAGATGCACCAGAATCTAAAACTCAAGATTCGATATTATTATGCAAAGAGAATATTAAAGCATCTTGTGCAATACCTACAACCTTTGCTTCTTCTTTTCCTTCGTGTTGATTGTCCTCCTTAGGCTTTGACCAGTAATCTCTGCTTATGTGCCCCATCTTTCCACAATTCCAGCATTGTGGTTTCCTGCCATTTCTGGATTTGGATCTACCTCTCACCTTTGACTTAGATCTTGATCTCCTCTTGCTCTTCTCTTTTTGCCTTCCCCTGCTCTCAAAACTTAAAGCATTCCCTGATGTTTCTTCTGTGCTTTTCCTGCAAATTTTCTCATTCAAGATCACACTAACAACATCCTCTACTTTTAAAATATTTGAGGCAGATGCAGTATTACTAACTGCCATTGCTAAGCTATGCCAGCTTTTAGGCAAAGAACATAATATTAAAAGAGCTTTAATTTCATCATCAAACACAATATTGACTAAACTTAATTGATTTACAATTCCATGGAAATCATTCAGGTGATTAGATACAGATCCACCTTCCTGCATACACAAATTAAATAACTGCTTCATAAGATATACCTTATTAGAAGCTGAGGGTTTTTCATACAAATTTGCTAAAGTAGTCATCAACTCTACCATTGTTTTTGCCTGTGATAAATTAGATATCACAGTAGATGCTAGACTCAGTCTTATAGACCCCAGAGCCTTTCTATCAAGAACATCCCATTCTTCATCATCCATGTCTGTGGGCTTATTTGCAATCCCACCTAACGGTAAGTATAGGTCTTTTTGATACAGATAGTCCTCTATCTGCATTCTCCAATGTTGATAATTTTTTCCATTGAACTTCTCCATTCTCAGTTTACTTTCTTCTGCCATTGCTTCTCCCACTCAAACAAAAATCCCTGCAGAAACCCCTGTGAGTAACCTATAATCAATACACACTACGCAGATCTGAACCACCTGTTAGTGAACCTGAGCTCTGATACCACTTATGGATGTCAAGCTCTAAAACCTACAACCAAGGCTCTGATACCACTTGTTGGGGATCAACCAATAATATGATTACACTTATGAAAACAATAAACCGCAGAATTAAATCAGATAGATAAGTAACTAGAATGATAAATAGCAAAGAACAAGAGATACAAGAAACCACCCTAAAAACTTGTATTAAACTCTTTACAAAAGGAATACAATTGAAGAAACTTCTTTCTTTCACACCTCTCTCAGATGTACAGATCTCTCTCTAGATCTCTTTCCCTCAAGAGCTCTCTCTCTCAAGTACAATCAACTCCAACAACCTGGAATGATTCACCTATACAATTCTGTACTGTTCTTCAACATTCACATACAATGAACTACTACAATAAGCTAAGAAGATCTTTCCTACATATAGAATTAGGAAGCTTGAGCATGCACTTACAACCAACAGTTAAGTCTCTTGAATAAGGGCTCTAAAAACAGTCTTACTAATAATAGAGACGCGGACTTAAGACTATGACTTAATTTCATCATGCAAACACTCAGTTCTATCCTCAGAAATAGCTCTCTAGACGCACAAGTAACCGACACCGGTTCCTGCCTACTTGTCTGTGATCGACGTCGGCCGATTCCTGCCGACGCCGGCGTCTCTTCAACTGCACTTGACCGACGTCGGTCGCTCCTGACCGACGCCAGTGACTGTGTAAACCTACAACTTTGGTAATGCACTCCTTGGTGAAGCTTTTAGGCTCCACACCTTAACATTTTGATTCTCTTCTAACCAACTCATAGGAATGACTCTAACCTCCATGGAGCTCAATAATGAAGTGATTGAAAAATTAAATGGCCCTATTTGTCCTGCAATAAAGTCACAAGATTCACATGAAGAATGTCTTTAGCGAAAAGAACCAATTTCAATTATTCCAATTCAAATGTATCTTAAAAAAGAATGTATATATTATTTTGTATAAAAGAATCTCATCTATGATATATAAATACATAGTAGCAGAGTTGAGATATAAATAAAAAATAATATATGTTGAATAGAGATTATCAGAAGTACATTATGTTAAGTAATTATGATTGTAACTTCATGCATCAATTCATTGCTGCACTTTTGATTAATATAAGTGAGTCAATTCTGATTTTAATATAGTTTTGTAAGAAGAAGGGCTGAAACTGGAGTTGGAAGGAGGAAGGGTCCCCTTTGGAAGGATATAGCAACAATCTAACCCATCTAGTTAGTAAAGCATGTTATTTTATTTCCTTAAGCATTGTGTGTTTCATTTATGAATTGTGTAATTTGCATTCTTGTTTAAGATTTGTTTTAGGAAGCTTCCCATGTATAAGCATTTATTTTACTATGTTTATTTTTTATTTCATGTATTTTATTTACTGCACTTTAGCATCTTAAACATAATTAGCAAAATGTCAAATTAGAGATTGAGTGTGTGCATATAGTGACATCATCCTATCAAGTCTACATCATTAGGTTGACATTTAAATTAGATAGAAGGTACAGATCTATGGTTACTCTCCTTGTTGATTTTGATCAAGAGAAGTATATCCAATTATGAATTAACTGCTAGTCATTTTTGGCACTGTTGTTAGGGAAGGGTGTCACACACTTGTAATCTTCAATCTTGATAGTAATTGTTTTTGGATGTTTATTATTTTTCTAAAAGCTTGTTGTTTTTATAGATTAAAGATTTATTTCTTTCATAGTTTAAAATTTCCCTTTTTTCAATTAGGATAGTGGAAATTTTCAAAAACCTTCATATTACTACCCTATGCAGGTAGGGTGGGCAAAAAGTTTTTTAAAAAAAAGTGGTTGGCATATGCAAAGTGAAGGGGACTATATAGGAAGATATTTACCTAAATCATTAAACATTGCTTCAATATCTAAAATACATCCTACATCAATTGAGGAACATGAAGGAATTCCTAAAGATCACTCACAATTATCAATAAAAGAAGTTGAGAAAGAAGAATTTTTGGCTGGACTGGTAGCACAAGCTGGAGATCTTGAAGAGGTTCATACCCCTGGAAGAGACCCACATACACCACCTCTAATAATTTCCACCTTATCACCTCATACTCAGGAATCTAAAGTTTTCTTCCCTCCATCACCCAAATTTAATGCTAAGGAGGCATTCAAAGTTATTCTTGCTCTTAGAAAAAACACTAGGTCAATAGAATCTTCCAATTTAGAAAGACTCTTTGTTGAGACACTAGCTAAATATTCTAAAACCTCCACACCATCCCCATTTTATAGGAAGTTATTGGGGATCAACCAACAATGATTACACTTGTGAAAGCAATAAACACAGAATTAAATCAGATAGATAAGTAACTAGAATGATAAATAGCACAGAACAAGAGATACAAGAAACCACCCTGAAAACTTGTATTAAAACTCTTTAAAAAAGGAATACAATTGAAGAAACTTCTTTCTTCCACACCTCTCTCAGATGCACAAGATCTCTCACTAAATCTCTATTCCTCAAGAGCTCTCTCTCTCAAGTACAATCAATTCCAACAACCTAGATTGATACAACTCTGTACTGTCCTTCAAACATTCACAATGTTCTACTCATACAATTCAACTCACTAAGCTAAGAAGATCTTTCCTACATATAGAATTAGGAAACTTGAGCATGCACTTACAACCAACAGTTAAGCCACTTGAACAAGGGCTCTAAAAACAATCTTTCTAATAATAAAAATGCGAACTTAAGAATAAGACTTAAACTCATCATGCAAACACTCGCTTCTGTCCTCGAAAATAGCATTCTGGACACACAGGTAACCGACGCCGGTTCCTGCCTGTTTGCCTGTGACCGTCGTCGGCCGATCCTCTGTCGACGCCGGCGTTCCTCCAACTGCTCCTGACCGACGTCGGTCACTCCTGATCGATGCCGGTGACTGTGTAAACCTGCAACTATGTAATGCGCTCATATGTGAAGCTTTTAGGCTCCACACCTTAACAATCTCCCACTTGGAGATAAACAGCTGCACCAGTACCTGTACAGCAACATCTTCTAGCTCCTCCATCTTCAACTCAATCATGAAGACCAACAGAAGTTGAATGAAGATTCAACATCTCCTTCGTAACCGGCTTGGTTAACATATCAGCAAGATTCCTATCTGTATGGATCTTCTCCAGCTTCAACTCACCATCTTCCAATACCTGCCGTATGAAGTGGTACCTTAGCTGTATGTGCTTGGTTCTTGAGTGAAAGGCTGAGTTCTTAGCCAAATGGATTGCACTCTGACTGTCACTATACAATCTGCAACTCCCATGCTCCCTTCTAAGCTCTTCCATGAACCGTGTCATCCATATCATCTCTTTGCTAGCTTCTGTGGCTGCAATATACTCTGCTTCTGTAGTTGACAAGGCAACAACCTTCTGCAACTTAGATATCCAGCTAACCACCATTCCACCTACAGTAAAAACATAACCTGTGGTGCTCTTCCTGCCATCCAAATCACCTGCCATATCTGAATCTACATAGCCATGTAGAGAAGTATCTGAACCTCCATAGCACAAGTGTCTACTATTGGTGCCTCTCAGATATCTAAGGATCCACTGAACTGCTTTTCAGTGTTCCTTTCCTGGATTGGCCATATACTTACTTACCACTCCCACTATTTGGGCAATATCCGGTCTA
Organism: Torreya grandis; assembly: GCA_037957365.1. NCBI lineage: Eukaryota > Viridiplantae > Streptophyta > Pinopsida > Cupressales > Taxaceae > Torreya > Torreya grandis. Next base: position 105,796 of record JARHVA010006491.1, on the reverse strand, counting down.
GTACACACCATTGCATACATCAAACTTCCTACTGCGGAAGAATATGGAACCTTACTCATGTACTCTACCTCATCATGTGAATTAGGACATTGTTCTTTACTCAACTTAAAATGTCCAGCCAAAGGTGTGCTTACCGGTTTAGCATCCTTCATATTGAACCGTTTCAACACCCTGTCCACATAATCCTCTTGAGACAATATCAACCTGTGATTTTTCTTGTCTCTCTTAATGCTCATGCCAAGGATTTTCTTTGCTGCTCCCAAATCCTTCATAGCTGTTAAGGTGTGGAGCTAAAAGCTTCAACTGTTTGCACACACAAGAAGAGGATGCTGAAGAGCCAGAGCCACCGGCGTCGGCAGTATGACCGACGTCGATCAGATGTAGTGGAGAAGGAGACCGGCGATGACAGAGAGTCAGCTGACGTCGGCAGCACCAGACAAGCAGGGACCGGCATCGGTCACCTGTGCGGTCCAGAACTGTTGTTTACGAACAGTCAGTTAGTTAAACTGAGTGTTTGCATGCTAAGAGGCTATTTTAAGTCGCAAGCTGTATGTCTAATTTTAGTAGTTAGATGTCTATTTTTGTAACCATGGGATTCTATTTAAAGACCCATGAGGCATGTATTGTAATTGTCAAATTGATCAAGTAAGAGCATTGAAGCAAGCAAGGTCAAGGAGATCTACAGGTGTAAGGTCAAGGAGATCAGCTGAAGCATTCAAGGAGGGATTGTAACTCAAGTTTTAGAGTTGGTTTTGTGTTGAGCAAGAGAGAGAGGGAAGAAGGTCTTGAGGTGTGGCAAGCCTTTGAGGTGGAGGAAGAAGTGGCATCTTCCTTATTTGTATTTTCTTCTAGTATTATCTAATACAAGAGTGTGTATTGTCTCTCAAATTCTTTGTTGTCTCATGTTTCTAGTTTCTTAATCATTCTGGTATATTTCCGTGTTTAATTGCTCACATACAAGTAATCAATTGTGCTACCGTTGGATAAGGGGCCTCCTAACAGTAGCAAACGTTTGAGCTAATTTCACCTTAAGCTCAGAGATATCCTGCATGTGTGATCCTACAACCAGCATATCATCTACATACAACAATAGAATAATATATCTATCGTTATCAAATCTCTTAAAATACACACAATGGTTAGATTGACACCTACTGTAGCCATGCTCAGTCATAAATCTATCAAATTTCAAATACCATTGCCTAGGAGCTTGCTTGAGGCCATACAAGTTTTTCTTCAACCTGCACACCAACTTCTCCTTACCCTTGACCTCAAATCCTTATGGTTGTTCCATGTATATTTCCTCATCCAAATCTCCATGAAGAAACATTGTTTTAACATCTAGCTGCTCAAGATGCAAATCCTCAAAAGCAACCAAAGACAATACAACCCGTATAGAAGTCATTTTAACAACAGGAGAAAAAATCTCACCAAAATCAATACCTAGCTTTTGTGCAAATCCTTTCGCTACCAACCTGGCCTTATATCTCATCTGTCCATTCTCACCTTCCTTCAACCTGTAGGTCCATCTGTTCTTCAGTGTCCTCTTACCAGCTGGCAACTCAACCAAATCCCATGTTTGGTTCTCTCTCAAGGACTCCATCTCCTCAACCATGCCACGCTCCCACTGACTCTTGGACTCCACCTGTAATGCTTCTTCAAAACTCTCTGGTTCTCCACCATTAGTTAGCAATAAATAGTATAAAGAAGGAGAATATCTAATTAGAGGCTTACTTACCCTTTCTGACCTCCTGATGGGTGTTTGGGACTTGTTCACAACACGCTGTCCACCCAAATTCTCTGACAGTGACCGACCTCGGCCACCTGTAGACCTATTACTGGCCGACACCAGTTCTTCCTGGCCGACGCAGGTACCTGTCCTACCGACGTCGGTCTCTGTATGACCGACATCGGTTTCTATACTGCCGACGTCGGTTCTTACCCTGTCGACGTCGATCTCTGTGTTTTCCTGCAAGTGATTATTTCTTTTTCCTGTGAGCTCATTTTGGACCATCACTTCGTCCAATTCTCCATTGCTCTGCCCAGATTGATTCAGCTTCCTCATCTGATCACTATACATCACTTTTTCATTGAAAACAACATCACGGCTCCTAATTACCTTGTTAGTTCTTAGATTCCAAAATCTGAAACCAAAATCATCTGAGCCATAGCCAATAAACGTGCACATCATAGACTTAGCATCAAGCTTCTTTCTATTTTCCTTATCTACGTGCACAAAGGCTTCACAACCAAAAACTTTGAGATATGAGAGATCTACCTTTTTACCTGTCCATGCCTCTTCTGAAATTCCACCATCCAGAGCTGTAGAGGGTCCTCTGTTAATCAGGTACACTGCAGTGTCAACAGCTTCTGCCCAAAACTCTAAGGGCAACCCAGCATGCAATCTCATACACCTTGCACGCTCCATGATTGTTCTGTTCATCCTTTCAGCAATTCCATTCTGTTGAGGTGTCCTTGGAACCATCCTTTGCCTACGGATTCCATGTGTATAACAATACCAGTTGAACTTAAGACTACAGAACTCACCGCCATTATCAGATCTCAAGCACTTCAATCTTCTGCCTGTTTCATTCTCAACCATAGCTTTCCAAATCTTAAAAGTCTCAAATACATTAGATTTTTTTTTAATACAGTAGATCCATACCTTTCTTGTAGCATCATCTATGAACGTAACATAGTACTGTGATCCTCCAATAGAGGCTACCTGAGCCGGTCCCCACACGTCTGTGTGAACAAGCTGCAACTTATGCCTTTTCTTAGTAGACCCAGTCTTGAGAAAACTAACCCTTTTCTATTTTCCAAATACACAATGCTCACAAAATTCTAGATCCATACTTTTCAAATCTGAAAGCTTACCTTTAGACTTAAGAATTGACATCCCCTTCTCACTCATGTGGCCAAGCCTTGAGTGCCACAATTTAGCATCCACATCTGAAGTAGATAATACAGAAGGAGAAATATCAATAACACAATTACATAAATAGAGAGTACCTACTCTCTTACCTCTAGCCATAACAAGTGCACCCTTGGTCACCTTCCAAGATTCTGCTGTGAGAGTTACTGTACAACCCTCATCCCCTAGCTTTCCTGCAGAAATCAAATTTCTCTTCAAGCTAGGAACATGCATCACATCTCTCAACACCCATGTGTTGCCATTCTGCATATTCAGTTGCACTTTACCTTTGCCAATAATCTTACAAGGCTCATCATCCCCTAAGTACACTATTCCAAAATCTCCATGCATATAGTCACTAAAATATTCTCTGTTAGGGGTAGCATGGAAAGATGCACCAGAATCTAATACCCAAGATTCTATATTATTATGCAAAGAGAAAATTAGAGCATCTTGTGCAATACCTACAACCTTTGCCTCTTCCTTTCCTTCGTGCTAATTGTCCTCCTTAGGCTTTGACCAGCAATCTCTGCTTATGTGCCCCATCTTTCCACAATTCCAGCATTGTGGCCTCTGCCATTTCTGGATTTGGATCTACCTCTCCCCTTAGATTTAGATCTTGATCTCCTCTTGCTCTTCTCTTTTTGCCTTCCCCTACTCTCGAGATTTAAAGCATTCCCTGATGTTTCCTCTATGCTTTTCCTACGAATTTCCTCATTCAAGATAACACTAACAACATCCTCTACTTTTAAAATATTCGAAGCAAATGCAATATTAGAAACTGCCATTACCAAGCTATGCCAGCTTTCAGGCAAAGAACATAATATTAAAAGAGCTTTTATTTCATCATCAAATACAATATTGACTGAACTTAACTGATTAACAATTCCATGGAAATCATTCAGGTGATTAGATACAGATCCACCTTCTTGCATATGCAAATTAAATAACTGCTTCATAAGATATACCTTATTAGAAGCTGAGGGTTTTTCATAAAAATTTGCTAACGTAGTCATTAACTCTACCATTGTTTTTGCTTGTGATAAATTAGATATCACAGTGGATGCTAGACTCAGTCTTATAGACCCCAGAGCCTTTCTGTCAAGAACTTCCCATTCTTCATCCTCCATGTCCTTGGGCTTCTTTGCAATCCCACCTAACGGTAAGTAAAGATCTTTCTGATACAGATAGTCCTCTATCTGCATTCTCCAATGTTGATAGTTCTTGCCATTAAACTTCTCCATTCTCAATTTACTTTCTTCTACCATTGCTTCTCCCACTCAAACAGAAATCCCTACAGAAACCCTTGTGAGCAACCTGTAATCAATACACACTACACAGATCTGAACCACCTGTTAGTGAACCTGAGCTCTAATACCACTTGTTGGGGATCAACCAACAATGATTACACTTGTGAAAGCAATAAATGCAAAATTAAATCAGATAGATAAGTAACTAGAATGATAAATAGCACAGAACAAGAGATACAAGAAACCACCCTGAAAACTTGTATTAAAACTCTTTACAAAAGGAATACAATTGAAGAAACTTCTTTCTTCCACACCTCTCTCAGATGCACAAGATCTCTCTCTAGATCTCTATTCCTCAAGAGCTCTCTCTCTCAAGTACAATCAATTCCAACAACCTGGATTGATACAACTCTGTATTGTCCTTCAAACATTCACAATGTTCTACTCATACTCACAACTCACTAAGCTAAGAAGATCTTTCCTACATATAGAATTAGGAAACTTGAGCATGCACTTACAACCAATAGTTAAGCCTCTTGAACAAGGGCTCTAAAAACAATCTTGCTAATAATAGAAAGGTGAACTTAAGACTAAGACTTAAACTCATCATGTAAACACTCGCTTCTGTCCTCGGAAATAGCATTCTGGACGCGCAGGTAACCGACGCCGGTTCCTGCCTGTTTGCCTATGACCGTCATCGGCCGGTCCTCTGCCGACGCTGGCGTTCCTTCAACTAATCTTGACCGACGTCAGTCGCTCCTGACCATCGCCGGTGACTGTGTAAACCTGCAACTATGTAATGCGCTCACATGTGAAGCTTTTAGGCTCCACACCTTAACAAAAGCCATACATTCTTAAGGAAAAAGATAAAGTCTTCATCTTCTACACCCCAGGAAATAAAATAATTGATATAAATTTTGAGCATTGGGTAGGAACAACCTCTTGTCTACCAACACAAAGAGTATTCATGAGAGATCACCAGGAAGAAAACACTACCAATGAGTCTGCTACTTTAGAATTTCCTATCCTTACTCCTGATGGAAATTCATCCATGAAAAATATCCCTCACTCTACCCTCCCTATCTTTAGAGGAAAAGTATATGAGGATCCATATACATTTATTTTTGAGTTTGAGATCTTATTCCGTAGTTATGATTATAAGCAAGATGCTCAGAAACTCAAATTGTTTCTAGCAACACTCAAAGATGTAACACTTAGATGGTTCATGGGACTTGGAAAGGATGTCATTTCTACTTGGGAAGAAATTAAAGAGAAGTTTTTTATGAAATATCAAGATTATTTTAGGGGTATAAATTATAGGAGAGATGACATTTTTTTTATGACACAAGTTGATGATGACTCACTGGAGGAGTATATGGAAAGATTTTTGTTCAGATTGCAAAAATCCAAACAGACCACAATGGACAAGGAATTGGTAAAGATAATATTCTTGAAAGTAATTAGAGATGATTGTCTAAAGGCACTAGATCTAATGTCCGATGGTGATGTTTCTACACTACCATTTGATGAACTAATTAGATCTAATGTTTGATGGTGAGGTTTCTACACTGACATTTGATAAACTAATGATTCTATGTACGAACTACTCCAAATCAACCATGAACAAAAGTAGAGGTAGAACCCTTCCTACAACCTCTGTTGCAGGATTGTCTAAAGGTGAAGTTAACAACCTACTCTAGGATATGAAGCAGGATATCATCAGTCACCTAGCTACTCAACTTGATACATTACATACACAGAAAAAGAAAGAAGAAACTGAGAAAGCATTAGCCACTTATTGTCTTTAATGCAAAAAAAAAGGTGTATTACACATGCCATTCCATTAAGTTTTGGGTAGCTAGTATCATCGATAAAAATATTGAGATAGTAGAGATGCATTCCATAAGAACCAAGTGTTTTTTGTGGCTCAATAGAAACTATGGGTTCAAAGACCAGGTATGCCATCAAACCTATGTTTGTAAATTCTCAATTCTCAAATGATCCTCAATATGATTCTTGGATGAATATACCCAAACCAAATTGGTCCCAAAAAAATTTGTAGCTACTCCAAGATCAGTTATGGATGTAACATAATGGACAACAACCTCAACAAGGACAATTCCAAAACTAGCAATGGTTATATCCCTCTAATCTATGGAAACAATAATGGAGAGGAAATCAAGGTTTCCCCAATAAATGAAACAACCACAAAAATAGGCCATAATGTTAAACACTCAGTAGCCTATTCTAACCACTCAATTACCCACCCAGCGCATCCCCAATCCTGCCAATAAGTCAGTTCAACTGACACAATCCACTAAAATAATGTAATATCCAACATACACTTTGGATATTAATCAAGTTTAACTTCACTCAGGTCATGTTCTTTCATAACCCACATTACCCATAATCATAGAACACTTTGAACCAAAACCACTCCATACTAATCCACAACCATCCATAGCCAACCCTGAGCCAAGTCCATCAAAAAATCAAAAATAAACTAACAATCTTATTTTTTTGAAGAGATTAAGCATATCACATCCTTAACAAGAGCTTGAATTTGATATCTTAGGACAACTCAAGAATGTGGGCATTAAAATCCCACTCTTTCAAGCAATAAAGGATGTTCCTATCTAGAATAAATTTGTTTGAGAGCTATGTTTGAAAAAATTGGGAAGAAAGAAGAAGGATCCTAAAATAGTCCAAGTCATTAGCTAATTAACAGATATTATGTTGGAAAACGTAGTTCCCTCAAAATATTCTAACCAAGAAGTCATGTACTTAATGTTAGTATCCACGACCAACCTATTTATAATACTTTGATTGACTTAGGTGTAACCATTAATGTGATGACTATAGAGACCATGCAACAACTGAAGATTACCGCTCTTCATCCAACACCTACCATCCTACAAATGGCTGATAAATCAACTATTAAGCCTAAAAGAATTATTAAGAACCTTATTATCACTATGGATTCTTGGTAATATCTAATAGAATTTATTGTCCTATAGCTAAAGACCAATTTGGGGGGTTACCCTCTCATCCTTGTTCGACCATGGTTGGCTACCGTAGATGCTTTTATTCGCTATAGATTAGGGAAAATGCTAATTTCTAATAGAAATGATACCAAAAAATTGGTGTTATATCCACCAGCTTAGACTTCCTTGAATGATGGACCAATCCCTTATATTGATGACTTTGAAGAAGCTCTCTCCTTATAGACTCTCTGCATAATTGATCAGAGTCCAACTCTGTAGGCCTAAGAAGAAGGCACTGTCCTTACTGGTATCCTACAAAACACCTATCGATAGGATCCTATAGCCACCAACCTATTGGACTGTACACCATGCCCTCTTCAAAATACATTTTTTGAGAATGATTTTGCTAAAACCACAAGAGACATTTGGCTATTCCATCAATTACTTTCTCATAAATGCAGTTATGCTCCTTTAATCACCAATGTAGAGACCATGCTTTCTTTAACAAAGAAAGTAGATATCTTGCCAAGCAAACCTCTCAACATCAACACTTCTTTAACACCCCAACAAAAAAGTCAATTATTTACAATGTTGAGAAGGCACATAACAAAATTTATCTAGGATTACCATGACATGAGAGGAATACCCCCAGATTTATGCATGCATCACATTTACATTAAAGAAGAATGCAAACTTATTCACCAACCCCAAAGATGAATGAATCATGTAGTCAAATACATTGTCAAAATTGAGTTGTAAAAAATCTTAGATGCAAGATTTGTTTATCCTATCTTGGATAACCAATGGGTCTCTCCCTTGATCATTGTCCCTAAAAAAGGGGGCAAATGGCATATTTGTGTTGACTGCCAAGAGTTGAATGCTACTATCAGGAAGGATCACTTTCCCCTTCCATTTATTGATCAAATATTAGATACGTTAGTAGGGAAGAAGTACTTTTCTTTCTTATATGGATATAGTGGTTATAATCAAATATGAATTACTCCAAAATACCAAGATAAAATCACTTTTACTTGCCCTTGGGGAACCTATGCCTATGCCATCTTACCATTTGGTCTTTGCAATGCCCCAACTACTTTTCAATGGGATGTGTTGAGCATATTTTCTGATCTCTCCCATGATTATGTTGAAATCTACATGGATGATTTCACTATCTATGGGTAGACATTTGAAGAAATGCAGACCAACATGGAGAAAGTTGTTCAACATTGCCAGGACCATCAATTATCTTTGATTAATGAAGAGTGTTACATGCTTATGACTGAAGGGATTATGTTAAGACATCGCATATCCTATACTAGAATTCAAGTTGACCTAACAAATATAAGTATCATCAAGGATCTACCCACACTAAAGAAGCAGAAGGATGTTAGAAGTTTTCTATGACATGCTGGTTATTATAGACGATTCATCAAATATTTTAGTAAAATTTTCACCTCGTTATTTAGATTGATCACTAAAGATGTTGAATTTACATGGAATGATGATTTTTAAATTGTCTTTCAACAACTCAAAGATCTGCTCATAACAACTCCTATTCTGAGAGGGCTTGACTGGAAGAAGCCTTTTCACATTCATATAAATGCATCTGTCACCACTCTAGGAGTTGTCCTTGGCCAAAAAGATGAATATTTGAGTTATGCAATTTATTTTATCAATAAGAATCTTCAAGGGGCTGAACTAAACTTCACTGTAACAAACAAGGAATTTATCAACATCGTCTATGCCATCAACAAATTTCAACACTACATTATAGGTTACCAAGTATTCATACACACTGATTGTGCAACAATAAGGTATTTAATGAAAAAACCTACTGTAACAGGTAGGATAATGCGTTGGTTGCTTTTGATGTAGGAATTTGATATTACCATTGTGGATAGACCTAGTAAAGATAATATAGTAGCATATTTTTTATCTCAATTGCAAAATGATGAGCACAATCCTATTTGTGATTATTCTTTTCTTGATCAACATTTATTTGTTGTGAGAATTCCATCTCCTTAGTTCACAGATATTACTAACTATCTTGCTATATGATCACTACCAAAACATTTCTCACCTAGGGATAAACAATACCTGGTCCAAAAGAGCACACATTATTCATGGATTTCAAGCTATCTCTTTATCACTAGACCAAATTTAGTTATGAAAAGATGTATTTGAGAAGATGAAGCTTATGATATTCTCAGAGCCTACCATGATGAGCCCTATGGGGTTCATTTTTTTTCCAAGTAGTCTACCATGAAGGTACTCACTATTGGATATTATTGGCCTTCTTTGCATAAAGATGCCATGATGTACACCTACAGATGTGATCAATGATAGCGTATGGGAAAACCCACTCACTCTGATGAAATGCCATTATAGCCACAAATAATTCTGAAACCCTTTGAAAAATGGGGAATAGATTTTGTAGGTCCCATTGATCCTAAATCCAATAATAAAAAATACATATTGGTGTGCATTGATTAGTCACCAAATGGGTAGAGGTCAAATCTTTAACCCATGCTTGAGATGAAAAGGTAGTTGAGTTCCTCTATGAATAAATCTTCACTCGATATGGAGTTTCAAGAGAGATCATCATAGACCAAGGGCCACAATTCACATCAGACCTCACAACTACCTTGGTAAAAGAATATGAAATCAAACACAAAAAATCTACCCGTTACCATCCTCAGTCAAATGGTCAAGTGGAAGTGACAAACTGAGAATTGGAAAATATCCTCACTAAGACTGTCAATTTTCATATAAAATATTGGTCAACTCTTCTTCTAGAATCAATTTGGGCTTATAGAACCACCTAGAAAACTACAACTGGTTTCACTCCATATGAACTAGTTTATGGTAAAAAGCTTGTTTTATCCATTGAGTTTGAAGACAAGACATTAAGGAACACTTGATTTGGGCTTAGATATTTTTCAATCTCAACAAGATAGCATCATTTACTTTAATACACTTGATGAATTAAGAAAGGAAGCACTTCATCATACTAAAATAGTGCAAAGACAACATGTAGGATGGCACGACAGGAACATCAAGACTAAGAATTTCCAATCAGGAGACTGGGCACTACCTTTTGACTATAAATACAAGGATCATAAAATAAAGTTACAGTCTATATGGCTTGGGCCTTATGAGATTGAAAGAGTTTTTTACAATGGAGCTATAAAGCTCACAACCATTGACTCTGTTCAATTCCAACTAGTTGTTAATGGCCAGAGGCTCAAGCTATACAAAAAACCATTTTCCAAGGAAACTCTCACTCACCAACTTCTTGAAGAACAACATCCATCTCTTCTTCATGAAGTAAATCAACATGTTCCTGTAGTCAAAGGGTATTTTTGTCAACCCTTCTCTAATATTTTCTAAGAGTAATAAAGCTTCCTGTAGCCAAGAACAAGTCATTCCCAATGGCTTGATTTAGGCTGAATAAAATCCTATCCTCTAGATTCTTGTAAATTATTAGTTGAAGTTTGGACTAGAAAATATAAACTATATGTATATGTATATGTATATGTATATGTATATGTATATGTATATGTATATATATCTCTATGTGTGTGTGTGTGTGTGTGTGTGTGTATGTATGTGTGTGTGTGTGTGTATATGTATGTATGTATGTATATGTATATGTATATTTATACACACACACACACATATGTATGTATGTATATAGATGTGTGTGTGTGTGTGTGTGTGTATGTATGTATATGTGTGTGTGTGTGTGTGTGTGTGTGTGTGTGTGTGTGTGTGTGTGTGTGTGTGTGTGTATGTATGTATATATATGTATATGTATGTATGTATATATATATACATATATGTGTGTGTGTGTATTAGAAAATTTAGCAATGAAAACCTTTGGGCATTGCTGACGGATGTTGTCTCAAAAAACTAGGTCACTATTTGATCGACATTCACTACAAAAGAGAGAGAGAGAGAGAGAGAGAGAGAGAGAGAGAGAGAGAGAGAGAGAGAAAAGGCACTACTACAATAAAAATGTTTTGTTTTCCCTTGTTTTTTTATTGCAGATTCATTCCCCTAGAGTAGAAATACATTTTTCTTCTTGCTACAGGATGAAAAACTTGTCGCTACAGGTAAAAGAACTTGATGCTATAGGATAAAACTTACAGTTGCAGGATAAATCTTATTGCTATAGGACACATATCTTGCTACAGGATGTCTTCCTACATTCCATCCTTCATCAAGAATTTTCTCTCACTCAAATTCTAGCATATAACACAATCACCACTTCACATCATCATTTGCATATTTATGAAAGGTATTTCTATAGGTAATACAGTAATTATTCTAAATTTATTTCATATCATACATTTTAATTATTTATAAAATATGATGAGACCTAATGCTATCAATGCACTGTCTTATCCTCTCCTTATCATGCCCACTTACCGTCTCCATCATTTTTGATGTGACTGCTGACACAATTGCTACTGTCACCTCTTACTCTTCCCATGAGTGTTTTATGCACGTCAGCCTTCGCCCCTTAAGGACAAGTGATAGATTAAGTTGGGGGAAGATTTTTTATTAATTCAAAAGGATTATTTCACCTCTCAATGCAAAAGTCACAAATGATTCTATCATTGCCCAAAACCCTTGCTGCAAATACCCAAACCTACAACTCACACAATATGGGAGGTAATTTGTTGAAACATAAACCACTAGATATTACCCCCTGACCAATAGCCTAAAAATCTCGACCTTGTTTTGGCATCTAAGATGGGTGTAGTATTTTGAGAAAATATAGTCCCTAGATGAAGGAATTATGGAGGAATTTGCTGGTACATTGCATAATAGTTTGGCCACCATAAAAGGGATGGAGATAAAGGTAACAAAAATAGCCATCAATAGAGTAACTAGAATACCTAGAATAGGGGAAGAATGGTAGGACAAATTTGATGTTGAGGCTGAGAGATAAAGGTTTAATAGAGTAAATACCTCAAAGCAGGGCACCACAAGGTTGTCTCTACCAGAAAGATGGGCTAAGGCTGATGAGTTTATCTCCAGATATTTCATCTACAAAGGAAGGTATTTGATGTTGTATGGCATACACTTCAAATTCCTGAATTATTTGTGGTATCGAGTGGAGATAAACATTCTCAATTTTTTTATTCATATGATCACTAAGATGTCGAAGACTTTTCAAAAAGGTAATTCTAAATCTCTCTCCCACCATTGTCTCATCTAGTTAATTGTTAAAGACTGTTTGCAAAGAACTAGACCCAACATCAGTTGGGAGGAATTTCTCTAAATACCAAGAAATGAAGAGAGTAATAGAGAAGGAAATAGTGATAGAGAAGGAAATGAACTAGAAGAAGAATTGGAAGTTGAGGAGTAAAAATCAGAAGAAACCCTCTCTATAGAACCACAAGAACCTGTAGTAAAAATCCTTCTTATAGCCACACAAGAACCTGTGGAAGAAGGTATTTTTGTAGCAACACAAAAACCTATAGCAAGGTCTGAGAGAAAGAAAAAGAGGGAACTCATTCTTTATCCTGATTCAGATGAGTTTGAGGAGGAATTCTCATCATCTTCCAATAAAATCAAAGTAACCCCCACTCCTCGTAGATCTCATAGATTAAAAGAAAAATGAGAACTAAGCCTTCTTCTATTATTCAAATAAATGAAGAATTTGGGGAAGAAAGGACTACTAGTAAAAATGTATTGAGATTGAAACATCCAGGGAAGAATGTTCTCTAGTATTCCATCAAGAAAAAGCAAAACAATTTGAGCATAGTTTTGAAGAATTCTATGACGAGACAATTGAGCAGAGTCTTGAAGAAATACAAGAAGGAGAAGAACAAGTTGAACATAATCTTGAAAAAATGCATGAGGAAGAATAAGTAGAACAAGATTTGCATGAGGAACCCATGCAGGAAGAAGCTGAACAATTGGAGAAACCTGTTGTAGTACAAGTGGAATTTTCCACTCTTAAACAAGCCTTGCAAGAAATCAATAAATTAAGGAAGCAACGGCAAGATCAATATGGTGGAGGTCTGTATGCACTTGTTGTAGTAGCTTGTTAGCTATATCCCTCAGTCGAGGATCACCCTACATCCAACATTCCACAACCTTTTATAGAGGTCAATCAGCAAGAGGAACCTAAAGTTGCCCCTGAGGTCAAGCATCACTCCTATTTTGTAATATCTTCTAAACTATTGAATTATATGGATAATTAATTTAAATATTTGAAGGAACTAAGGAAATAAAATAGGAAATTGAAAGAGGAAAATAAGTTGAAGGAAGACAGCATAACCAAACTAAAATAGAAAGTTGAGGACATGGCTAGTATAATACAAGAACTCCTTGATTACATGCCTCTTGCAAAAGTTTATTCAGTTTATCTTGAAGAACAATGGTACAAGTTTAAAAATTATGAGAATTTATTGTGATATACCCCATGAAGTTATTGATCCCCTTTCCTTCTTTTCCATTTATAAAGTAAGTTCACAGGAAGAACAAGCACAATTGCGTGAGTTCTACATGCACAATTATGATGTTCCATATGATAGAGAATGGAATCCTAATCTATATGTTGGAGATGTCCAATTACAAGCATTTTCATCATATTTTTTAAATGAATAGAAAAGAGAAAGAAAAATAGTAGAATATAGGATAAAAGAAGATGAAATCCAGTTACTTATCAGAGGTGAATCAATAGCACCTTATGTTGTATTAACTGAATGGGATAATATCATGTTAAAAAAATAAGTCAAAACTTGGTTTGGACAAAAATGTGATGAGGTTCAAAAAATTTATTTGGGGTTGAGAACTTTTGCTAGTCTTTCAGTCAAAGAGTCATGTATCGAACACTGGAATGAGCTCACTACTACACAAAAGAAGAGGAAGACATATTCCCCTTTTAATTTAAATATAGCATTTAACAGGACTACAAAATACATTCTTATTATAGGTGATGTGGGATTGAAATTACTGAACCTAAAGTTATATCCACCCCTATTCTAGTGTCTTGTTCTAGACTAGCAGGACAAAATCCTAGAGGATGAAGCCTGAGAAGCCAAATGTTGGCAGATATTTGAGCAGAGGTGGGGTTTTTACGCTCACCTTGCCAAAGACATTGTAAAACCCATGGATTTTAGATTTCTTTGTGCACTGGGAATGAACAAGTACGGTGCTCAAGGTCGAGTAAGATCTTAAGTTAGGGGGTGTGATGAACCCCATAAATGCCCTGTTATTATGTCCATCTATTGTACTCAGCTTGCTTGTTTACCATGCTTTTGAATATTTTTCCATATAGTTTCCTACTTTCATAAACCATATAGCATTATGTATTGAAATTAAATATCTGATGATTATTTATTATTTTAGGATTATTTTTCTATGAATGTGTTTTGAATATGTTTTGGAGAAATAGGTATATAGCACGAAGCATCTTGCAGTAAAAGGAATCTCATCACATTAACCATCCTACAGCCACTACGTGACCAAAGTCATGGATGAACATATTTTGATTCTCTTCTAACCAACTCATAGGAATGAATCTAACCTCCATGGAGCTCAATAAGGAAGTGGTTGAAGAATGAAACATCCCTATTTGTACTCATCTATTCAAACTCTTTTGAATAGTTAAAATTATGTATTGAAATTAATTATACGATGATTATCTATTATTTTAGGATGATTTTTCTATGAATGTGTTTTGAATATGTTTTGGAGAAATAGGTATATAGCATGAAGCATCTTGCAGTAAAAGGAATCTCATCACACAGACCATCCTGCAGCCACTACGTGACCAAAGTCGTGGATGAACAGATTTTGATTCTCTTCTAACCAACTCATAGGAATGAATCTAACCTCCATGGAGCTCAATAAGGAAGTGGTTGAAGAATGAAACATCCCTATTTGTCCTACAACAAAGTCACAAGATTCACATGAAGAACCTCTTTAGCGAAAAACATCAATTTCGGTTATTCCAATTCGAATGTATCTTAGAATAGAATGTATATATTATTTTGCATAAAATAATCTCCTCTATGGTATATAAATATGTAGTAGTACAGTTGATATATATATATATATATATATATATGTTGAATAGAGATTGTCATAAGTACATTATGTTAAGCAATTGTGTTTGTAACTTTATGCAACAATTCATTGCTACACTTTTGATTAATATGAGTGAGCAATTCTGAGTTCAATATAGTGTTGTAAGAGAAAGGGTTGAATCTAGAGTTGGAAGGAGGAAGGGCCCCCTTTGGAAGGCTACAACAACAATCCAATCCATCTAGTTAGTAACACATGTTATTTGATTTCCTTAAGCATTGTGTGTTTCATTTATGAATTGTGTAATTTGCATTTTTGTTTAAGATTTATTTTAGGAAGCTTCTAATGCATAAGCATTTATTTTACTATACTTTGTTTATATTTCATTTCAATCATTTCATTTACTTCACTTCAACATCTTAAACACAATTAGCAAAATGTCAAATTAGAGATTGAGTGTGCACATACAGTGATATCATCCTATCAAGTCTACATCCCTAGATTGAAATTTAAATAAGGTAGAAGGTATAGATCCATGGTTACTTTCCTTGTTCATTTTGATCAAGAGAAGTATATCCAATTGTGAATCAGCTGCTAGTCACTCTATGTGAAACACTTATGCCTTTGGAGTGTCCTTGGCATAATCTATGTGAAAACATCTTGTTCGCAAGCATTTGTAGTGTGCTTATGGTAGTATGAGTGCTCATTCTATTTTGGGCGTATCACCTTTTTACTTTCAAGCACTATCTTACCTTTTCCCACCCTTTTCCCTCAAAATCTTAGGTTTAGACTAGTTGTAGGTTACCTTTCTACTCTTTAGGTCTATGCACTGGTCTTAAACCAGGTGTGCTTAGAATAGAAGGAATCTAGCCTACTCTAGAGACTCATCCCAAGGAACACAAGGGTCCCATGCCTTGGAGACATTTCCATCTTTACAGTGAAATAATCGATGGTCACGTGCATAACTACACAATAATACATCCATGCCCAGCACCTTAGACTCTTGTGCCCCATGTAAGGGCCTTCACACTTAGCGTCCCATTGTAAAGCTTCTCTACACCACTAAACATCCATAGGTGCACGTTTTGAATGACAAAAAATACCTCCTCCTTCTAACCCTAGGGAGGGTGATATCTCTCATCCTTCTAACCAGGTCTAGGCTATCACTAATTCAAGGGGTAAGGTATCCAACCCTATAGTTTTAAATAAAGATATTCTATATAAAATACATATGATTTTTTATTATGAAACTCTAAAGGAATAAATCAGTACCATGACCAAGTTAGCACATGAGTTAAAAAAGCAAGATTAGTCTCTATTCAAAGATCACATTAAAGCAAAATGAGATTTCATATACAAAGGATCCACATTATGCTAGTGTGAATCATGGGTTTGCATCCTCATCTACAAATGTTGTGTCAAACAAGGTTTCTTAATTAAATTCAAAGCTAAAATAAAACACACCTAAAACAAGTGATCCAAATATTAAACCAATGGTTACTAAGATACCAAATGAAATCTTAAGGTAAATGATTCGAGACAAAGTGATCAAATTACCTCCTCTACATACTCTAAGGAGATCCAAGTACTACTATGCATATCATAGAGGGCATCATACCAATCATTCTTTTACATTGAAGAACTAAATACAAAGTTACAAACATAGTATTGATCCTATCATTGATACATATACAAAGAAACCCACTCACATTATGAGTAATTCTTCTAGAACGCAGGTGCCAAAATTGAAAATATGGGCACCAAAGGAAAATTTAGAGCAAAAATAGTTACAAATATAAAATTTAGAGCAAGAAAAGGTTCAAAAGGAAAAATCAAATCAAGAAAAAGATGCATATTTATTCCTCAATAATGATACTCAGATTTCCAAACAATGTAGTTTTGGAATGAAATATTTACAAAATTTTGATTATCATGGTCAAGTATTGGGAAAACATTCCCAAGGCATCACTCATATTATTTCCACATATGATTAGAATAACCATAAAGGCTTGGGCTATATTGGCAATACTAATGCAAATAATTCAAATATACATTTTGCTAATACAAAGTAACAAGAACCTATAAATGAAAATGAGGTACACAAGGAACAATTCCACAAAGAAAAATAAATGCATCAAAAATATTATTCAAAACAAAAATACTTACGAATGCAACAACTAGAGCAAGAACAAAAGTTGCCAAATCAAATTCAAGAAAAGCAAACAAGCATTCTCAAAAGAGGGTTTCTAACCAAAAAGGTCACAAAACAAGAGACACTTGACAAATCTAAAGTTGTAAATGTGGCTACAAAGGGGGAAACTACAATCCCTTTCTCATATCAAAATAATTCTACTCTCACTACTCATATAGATGGTGAGCAATCTATAGATGAAGAGTTTAGAGAACCATGTTCTGGTCCGTTCGATAACTTACCACATAATCTATTCATATATATAGGATTTGGTACCTATCGAATAAATCCGTCACTGATAAATGAGAAACCATATGTGGATAAATGCAAACCAAAAATACCAAATACAAGCTTACCAAAAGAGCATGATACACTTTTCAATTATACTATGCACACAAATGGCACATATGATACATGGCCTCCATAGAGGCATCCCATTAATGAGATCCTAATATTCTAGTGGCACTTTTCCTGGTATCATATATTCTACAAATAAATAAAATAAAATAAAATAAACATTCAAAAATACATAGCCACCTACATGTTATATTGGCTCCTTGGCATCTATGTGTTAGTTCCATGTTGATCAATGGCATATTTAATTACTTCTACATACACGTGTGTCACACTTTAACTTGAGTGTGATACAGGTATACACAGATACATGATCTATTCATATTTCAGATGTCGATCTTCCCTCTACTCATGTCATGCAGACATTGGAAGCATATGTTTCTTTGATCATGATACACATAGGTTATATGGTTCGATGATCACATTTAATTATCATGTTTGAGCTTACAAATGTACTTACACTTGCTTTTATCCATGATTATATCTTACACAGGGTACTTGATATGTTATACACTTGAATTTTTTTCCTAACACATTTTATACATGGACTACTATGACATGTTTATGTTGGTTTCTTATGCATTACTTTATGCACTTTTTTGAGTGTCTTGCATTACTATTATACTCCTTGTTTGAGCATTTAAATATGATCCTTTGCTTGCAACCCCTATGCATGTGTATGCTTTCATTGACATTTTCATATGTCATTATTTATTATATGGACATTTGAATATGTCATCGTTGCTTTTATGGATATTTGACTAAAACATGTCTCGTTGATTGTGTGGCATTTGAACATGCCCCTTGTTTGTAATCTCTTTGGACCATTACCTTTTGACTTGATTTTGAGTGTTTTTTATGTGTGTTTGTTTGCTTATTGAGATTGTATTGTTACTATATATAAATTTCCATGATATTTATCATTCATTTTAGGCCTTCATATGATCACATTGGTTCTATGTGCTTCAATGTTATATCTACCTAGACATGTTCTTTCTATATGCTACATGGTTACATTCACAGATCATACAATCGTCTTATCTTTTTGAGGTGAGGTAATTATCAATTCCTATCTTTACCTCATCTCAAAGGGGGGGCATATTAGTGGGGGCATGTCATAGAGGCATGCTCTCCATACTTGGCACAATTTTCAGATTCAACGGGGGCATGTCATATGGACATGGCTTCCACACATTCACAGTTTTTAGATTCAATGGGGGCATGCTTTGGAAGCATGTTCTCCATACTCATTTAGTATATGGTACTTATATAAATTTTTAGATTCAGTAGGGGGATGTATATGAGCATGGCTTCCACACATTCTAAGTTTTTATATTCATTAGAGGCATTCTTTGGAAGCATGTTCTCCCCACCTATTCAATATTCAACATCTCCATATTATAGTGGGGACATGTTTTGGAAACATGTTATCCACATTGGTATTTAAATCAATTTTCAAATTCTCCATATATAGTGGGGGCATGCTTTGGAAGCATGTTCCCTACACATAGTTTTTTGAATTGGTCAAAACACATAGTTATATGACTCAGAGTCAAAACTGTGGCAGAATTCTATAAATTAGTACCATTGTTATATGTAGTTTCAGCATGAGACATATCTAAGGTGCATAATCTATTCAATGTTTTCCTTATAATACAGAATATAGATTAATTTCAAATTTTAAAACATTCTCAAGGACTGTCACCACCCACTAGTTGGACTTTTATAAATTATATTGAGCCAATCTACTGCAATAGTTGATTCACCTTTAGGTATGGTTAAGGTGATCAAATCACTCAATCTTGCCAAGTTTTTAGGTTGGACTTGATAGTATGATCCAACCTCACCATTTTGATATTCTGGTGACTTGGTTCACTCACACTCATCAGGTTATAGGTATCATTGGGTTGCACAGTTGAGCTAATCTCAACTACGAGGTGACAACTCACTTTTGCTCTAAATTTGGGGCCATATGCCTCTCTCTCTCTCTCTCTCTCTCTCTCTCTCTCTCTCTCTCTCTCTCTCTCTCTCTCTCTCTCTCTCTCTCTCTCTCTCTCTCTCTCTCTCTCTCTCTCTCTCTCTCTCTCTCTCTCCCCCCCCCCCCCCCCTTGGATATATGCATTTTCAAAATTTATCTATATTTATCTTAATCTCAGTTTCAAATCCTTACAATGATACATTTTTTTCAAATCAACTTGTCAATAGGCAAGGCGATTACATCACCACACAAGTGTACTCTTAAACCTCATTATTTTAATTTCAATCTATTTCGAGTAATTTCAATCCCAGATTATATGCATTGATTATATATTGTAACTTGTTCTTGGTTGTAAGTCAGTCATCAATAAAACACTCAAGTTGGGCACACACAAATACAAGGCATGTTATATACACCCAGGTACACATTCCTTTCCTTTAAACTAATAATTCCATTAACAAATTAAATGAGGGGAATGTAGATGATATTTATGGATTATATATCACATTAGTCTTATACACTTGGTAAACTCAAACCTTGGTTGTTCATCTCAGTTCTAGACCTTTCCTACTTTCACAAGTCTCACATTTGCTCTATCTTGTGCCCCTTGTCTTATATCTCTTAGTCTAAGAAATCTTATGTTGTTGACCTAGGACATATATCTTACCCAAAATGCTTAAAATGTACTTATCTTCCATCTTCGCAAGTTTTGAATATATACCTACTTTATGCTCCCTAGACACTAATGTCTGAGACAGACACTAGCATCGATGTTAGTGTTCTGACTTGACACAAGTGTCCAATGCCCTAAAGTCATCTAATTTTCAAATGAAACATATCTTAATGGTCAGTGTAAGTGCTTTAATGCAAGTTACTTCTCCAAATAGATTGATATAAAGACAAGATCAACCCTCATTCATCTCTCACCTAGCAAAAAACCAAATAGACTAAGACAACTTATCAAAAACACTCTATCAAGTATTAAATTGAATAAAATTTCCCTATTTCCATACCAATCATAAATACAACACATTTACAGGTCTAAAGTAATAAATGAATAGTCCAAGAGCCTGATTTTTCAAGTTATACGCTAGGTCACTATTGTACTTGCTTTGTATATATTGTATGATTTAGACACAAGCGAACACATAAGGGAGAACTACATCAGTTTGAGGCCCTATTCAGAGTATTGGATATGTAGATAGCATTCACTAACAGAGTAGTCTTTAGGGTTAGCTTAACACTATGTGCTCACTAACTCATTTTCCCCCAAGGTCACTATGAATATGAAGAACTAGGGTTTTAAAATTTCATGAGGAGTGATAGTTTATAACCTAGATATAAATGCACCAGAGTGAAGGTGAATTTGAACCTAGAAGCATCCAGGTGGTTGCATTATTTTCCTACAATTATTCTATGTATAAAATTTGCATCAAACCCAAACAATAGTGTCAACACAACTATCCCAGGTTAATGTTAGTGTTCAAAGCTCCAAAATCTAATGATTGTTTTAGAATCTCTTTCCAATTTGCTTCTAATATTTCTAGATCAAACACTATGTTAGCATAAAAACCAACTAAGTATATTACTTCTTTTTCATTTCCATGCATAACTTAGTTGTACTTTCTATATTTAACCTATATCCAACAAAAAAATTCTATGTATGTTTATATCTAAGTTTAGCACCCAATTGGCATGTTGTATATCTAACTATCACCCTTGTGCATTTTTTTCTATATTATTAACCCTATACACTCCAATGTAGGATCCTTATCCATTTTAGGGTTTAAAAACTTGAAACATGTGTTCAATGCCATGAGGCAAGTCCATAGTCCATGGCTACGACTAATTTTCATAGCCAATTCTGGCTCTGATTAAATAAAGCTTGTAACCCAACATTTTCATATTAATGGATCAATTATGTTGTCAAAGGTTGATAATAATGTATGGAGGATGGACTAGATGTCACTTTCTCTTAGGATTTTCAAACTTAATTTCAATGGCATCACCTAGGGGAATCATAGAGTATCAGGGGCAAACGTGTCATTTGGGATTATGTTGGATTGCTTATTAAAACAACTTCAAAAAAGATGGTGGATGAAACTAACAATGAATATGAGGCCCAAGATTTGGTTTTGGGACTCGAGCTTGTGTGCTAGTGCAAAATTGACTGAGTCATCATCGAGGGGGACTCGATGGTCATCATTTAGGATCTAAGGAATAGGAAAGCATGATCTTAAATATTGGAAAATATTTTGAGCTAGGTATGGGAATATTTAGCTAGTTTAAAAGATTATAAATCCAAGCATTACTTTCATCACGCTAATCAAGTGGTCGATGAGTTGGTGAACAAAGGCATCGATCAACCTAAGGAGTTGATTTGCGATAATAATTGGGAGACATAAGACTTGAATACTCCCTTGTGATTATGCTACACTTGTGGATCTTGGGCCTAAGGGGTTTTATGATTAGTGTCAACCAAAGCATGGGAAATGTCCTTCTCACATTGCTTGATGACCAACATGTCCTCTATTCTATGCTAAGGCAATGGTCGTTGGTTTTTAGCCATGGGAATTGGCCTTTCTAGCATTTTTTTTGGTAACTACAAAAGCTAAAAGGTGACCAGACAAAACCATGGAATGCATGTTGTAGGTGACCCTCAATGATCCCCTTTCCATGTCATGGTGAGAAAGCATAAGATGACCTTTAAGGGGTGATTTTTGGATGCCATGGTGAAATATATCTTCTTCATTCAAGATGGGAATGTCTTACATGCCATGGAGGAAGTCATGGGATTGGTCTTTTTGGAGATGAATTACAGGGTCAAGATGAAATCTTTGGTGGCATCAAATTTCATGGTGAATTTTCTTCTGGATTGTATGGACAAGGAGATTATTGTGGTGGTGGCTACTAGGCTTTTTTTGGAGTGGTTCCATGTGGGGATTGAGGCTACTATGGAAGATTTTGTGTTGTAAGATAAAGGGTCCCAAATTTTTTTCTAGGATGGTGAACGTTGGTCTAGTTCTCTTTAGGGACTTTCAAGTTATCGATGATAGATTTGGAAACCTTATAGGTCATCTAGAATACTTTAAATCCTAGCTAGAGAACCCTAGTCCCTTTGGATTTTAGGTGTCATTACTGGACGTGGGGGCCCTTTGTTCCCCATTGGCATTAGTCGTGGTGGTTCTACATGGCAAGAAATCCATGGACTTTGATTTGATGGTTAAGATATTATTGTGGATCTTTAGTGTGCATAAACCACTTCCACAGTAGGCTTTGGTGTTTGTATGGGATGGGCCTCTTACTAGACAATGGGCGATATCATCACCCATGTGGGCTCATTTAGATAGAATGAGAATGTCACTTGGCTTGAGGGCATCTCCATGTGTAATGGGTGGGTAACTTAAGGCAAAGGTGGAAATCCACATTGCCACGGGGGACTGATATGAAAGATATGGTTGGTGAGGAGGGACAAACTTATGTCCCTGTGAAATCTGTGGTGGTTAGTGGTCCCTCCAATAGTGGAGGTAAGGTGTGTGGTGATGGTGCTCTAGTGGTTCAGGGCTTGTTGTAGGTCATGGGTTTCTTGTGGCTATGGTTTTGGTGTGCTTTTTTGGGGTTTTGGCATTGTTCCCATGCTTCGGGTTTGGTGGATTTTTGTTTCTTTTGTTGTCTTTGTTAGTTTTGTTGTGGGTCTTTGGCCCTTTTTTTTAGACATCCTTGTCATTTGATGGGATTGTAATTTTATTTCCTCGTTTAATAAAATAGGTGAGGGACCCTCTAACCCTTTTTACCCATAAAAAAAATGTAATAAAATTTATAATAAAAATATCATTGTTATTATAATTTTAATATATATATATATATATATATAATTATATATTTTTTGTTTTTATTATAATAATATGAATATAAATATTAATTATATATATAGTATATAGTTATTAGTAATATAATATAAAATATTTTTTATTCCTATAAGACATTCCCTACATGGCACCTGTCCCATGCAACTACCAAAGGATAGTCACTCATCTCTTTGTTGGCATATTTACCTCTTCACCACCTCATCTCAGCTCTACTCAAACCAGAATGAATTATTTCCATCCTCATCCTCATCTTGATCCCTATCGCCATCCTCCCTTCACTCCCTATCTTCGGTAAGAGTTGGATCTTCTTGCCCACATAAAAGTCTGGCATCTTGTGATAACAATTATGTTGCATCTTATGCTAGCCCACTTCAAATGCATTTTATAAAATAATGGGGGATGCAAGTTGTTACAATTCAAGAGATGCCACCAGTTAGGGAAATAGGTACATTGGATTAATTTTCATATGCCCCTCGATCTAGAATGCATCTTGATCCCTGGACCTTCATCTCCCAGGCCTGTTACTCCTCATTCACCTTCCTCATCTCAAAAAACTATTCCACCACCACCTCTGCCTTCTGGCTCTTCTTGGGATTTCTTCAATCCATTCACTCCTATTGATAATACAATTCAATGTTCAATGAAATACGAAGCCATAAGGATGTCTTAACTTTTAATGCAAGATCAGAGTGTGTTATCTTTTTAGACAGGTGTGGATTCTAAATAATAAAATGCATAATATATCACATCTCCACTGTGTAACAATCAAGGTGAGTTAGTTTATAAATGTTTCACTTTACATGGTTATGTAATGATTTTATTTTTTCTTCATTTAATCAATGCATCTATTGACTACATTGTAACCTTTCATGGATGTGATTCTTTTTATATTACAATGCAATCCTTAACGGAATAACAATATTGGTTTCAATTATGTTTCAACCATGACAATGTTGAGCAGATGCATGTATCAACTAAGCAGGGTGCCAAATTTCATAGTCAAAAGGCATAATTAGATGTTTGTATTATATTAATAGCATAGTTGTAGGTCGTCATTAGACTTACATCAGATGATGGTCTTGACTGAGCAGGGTGTCAAATATCTCATTTAATTCGATCTTAAGTTGGGCACTTAGCAATTAATGATTTTATAGTTTTTATTCCATATGTAACATAACCAAGTGATTACATAATGTGAGGTTATTAAATGTGATGAGGGTGTTTAATAAACAAAATCAAACCATCATAACAAGTAAAATAGATGAATAATAAAATGCATTATATGCCTGTGACATAAATATGTTGAGTGAAAATCGATGAAAAGTATAAAATAAAGAAAATAAGCTTGTGAAAATTAATTACGTAGTATTATTATGGAGTAAGGAATAATAATTTGATGGTTTAATTAATAAAAAATAGTTTACTATTAAAATATTTCAATAAGTTTTATTTAGGGCTAGCACACATCATTGTCGTTGGGTGCACATCTAAATCTTTACTTGCTTAAAATGTATTTTATATTTCTTGCAATGAAATATTTCACCAATAATTGAATGTAAAATTCATGTACATTGCATAGAAATGTGCATAAAAAATATTAACGAAATAATTATAATACAAAATAAGAAAGTTTAAATACAAAGGTAAGAACTAATACAAAAATAGTGCATATGTTGTTTAGCTATATGGAAGCTTTTATATAAATTGTCATCTTAATGTAGATAAAATTATTCATTTGGTATCACTAGAAAAAGACAAAATTATTAATAAGAACGGTGGTTACTGTGAGTGTCATATCAAACACACATGTTTTGTACGAAAAAGTGAAAAAAAATAGTTTTTTTATAAAAATATTCTATGTTGTCATTTAAGATAGCTTCCAAGCTTTCCCTTTCATTATGTGCTACCTCAATTTGAATTTACCATATTTTTAATAATACTTAATTGGTAAGCATGGGATTCTCTATGATATAAATAGTTATAATAATAAAAATGCATATAATAATTAATAATGGTATGAGTTGTCGTAATTATTGATTGTTCATTATGTTGGTATAAAAATATTCTCAAATAACACTTTTGGAAATATTTCAACTTTATACTTATAAAATATGAAAGAGAAATAATAAAATGCCATAAAATATTATAAATGACCAAAAACAAATCAAAGAAGTTCTTTACGATGAGTTTACACCACTACCATAATAGTCAAACCCTACAAAGATAATAAAATGATGGTAGATCAAAATGCATAACAACCACCATAAAATTTAGTTTACATAAAATTTGTAAAAATAAAATTTTCTTAGTGAAATTGTATTTATTAGGATCATTATAAAAAATATTGGAATAAGAATTGGTTTTTGAAAAAAATATATATACAAAATTTAAATTGATAATTTATAAGAAGAATAAAGCCTTGATTATTTATAGAACATAAAATTTGTAAAAATAAAATTTTCTTAATGAAATTATATTTACTAGGGTTATTATAAACATTAAGATAAAAAAGGTTATTGAAAAAAAAAAAAAAAAAAACTATAAACTAATAATATATAGGGAGAATAAAGCCTTAATTAATTATATAATATTTAAACAATTAATTAATGAAATAAATAGTTACTTTGAAAATTTTATAGATTTGAAATAAAGAATTAAAATCTATACGTATTAAAATTTAAAAAGTAAAAAACTATTTTGCATATGATTGGTTAGATTATATGAAAAAGAGAAAGCATATTTAATTTTATGTATAGTATTTTTTGTAATTTTTATGAAGAATAGATATATGTGAAATAAAAATTATAATATAATTTAAAATATTTTAAATAATCTTATTTGAAATGTATGTCATGGAAATATGTTACAATAAGAAATTTTAAATTTATTAAATAAAAAATTCAAGGTAAGAATGGCACTTTAAATTTGTCTTACGAGTTATAATTTATTAATGAAGAATGAGATAAATTGTTTTTAAGTAAAATAGACATTTTAAATTTAGTAAAATAAAAATTTAATAGTACGAATAAAATTTTAGATTTGTTTCATGAATAATAATTCACTAATGAATGATGGTATAAATATTTTATTATTATTATTGGTAAAGGGAAGTTTTTTTTTAAAGGAACCCGACTTTTTTATAAAGCGTAGATAAGGCTTAAGCATTGAGATGAAACAATGATGTCTGCAACCAAAATCTAAAACATCTAAGGAATAATAACTACATAGAACTGAGAAAACTAGAGAAAACACAACATAAACACAACAAACTAATAGTAGAGAAATAAAGAAAACTCACGACTACAACCTTCAACAGAACGAAGAAAGAACCAGAAAACCCTAAACAACCACCCTCCCCAAGGATAGGAAAAGAGTCAAAAAGGCCATAGGAGCAAATAAAGAAAAATCCTCATAAACACTACAAAAAGACAACTCTAACAAGCCTCAAAGGGAGACCCAAAAAAAAAATCATAGAAAAGAATCCATGATGCCAACAAAGAAGGAAGACTAATCACATGCCATAACCGTTATTCTTTCTCGCCTAGAAAGAAGGCCTTTTATTTTCCATTGAATGTCATCATGCACCAAAGTATTTGTTTTTACTCTCGACAACTCAACTTCTGATCTTTGACCTTTATTTTTAGAGGTAGAACCCATATCAACTACATGTTTAACAACATAACGTTGAAGAGGGACTATTGTCTTCTCCAACTAGGAAGGAACTGGCTCCAAAACATGTGTTGGAACATCCTTGGGCAACTCCTTAGAATGGATGAGAATCCCACAAACTTGAGAACTAAGAAAAGATGAAGGATTTGTCATGGTTGTGCCAAACAAAATCTTGATCAAGGGCCCCATCTTTTTTCTTTCAAACCAGTGGAGGGACAGATAAAGAGAACCCACAAACCCTAGAGGGGCACTCAATAATTTGATGCTCAATGAGATTACAAAGGAAATAGAGAAAAGGGGAGTCCCTCAAAATTGAAGAATTGAGTCTGAGTCACGAGATGAGCAAACTTCAACCGATTGAAAGATGGGTTTAAAGAGATCCACTATCATACATGCCTTCATGAATCTTCTTCCCATCAAACTATCATCCAAATTCACGAAAGAACCCATCCACCTGACCACCTATTTGATATATTTTACTTGCCTCAAGAAGGGAGGAAGATTATAAAGTTTGATCCAAAGGGGAGCAGTCGTAATCTTCATATTTGACGAGTCAAAGAAAAGAGACCAAGGGCAAAGAAAAATTTCATGGTTGCCAAAAAAACTAGGTGCCCATTGACCAAACCAAATCTTGGTCAGAAGTAGTCTCGAAGACAACTTAGAAGAAATCAAGATTGAGCTAGGAAAAATAGGAGCCATAGAGAAATTCCACAAAAAATATAGGCCCAAAGAACCATCTCATAAAGCGAAATTAGGGCATCTATGCACTTACCAAATAGGGCTCTGCTGCCAAAAGTTGATTCCAAATCAACAAACTCATGTTCATAAAAATGAACCTTTGGGATTTCCTTTGAGAATGAAACCAGGATATCTCTAAGAAGGAAAAAATGGACATAAAAATGTGAAGAGAACGATGGATCCAGAGAACCCATATCCATTCCAACCAAGGAAGGAGAAGACCCATTTGAACTAGAAGCAAGCAAAGATTTGCAATAATTGCTACACAAATGGAAAGGGTTAGCAACATTTTTACATTCAATAAAAATTCACCTTTTATCCAAACCTTTCAAAGCAGTAATGGTAGGTGGCAAATCAACCTTGGAACACACCAACATAGAAGACAAGATCCTCTGCTCTGCATAGAAAGGACTCTTGACCCCACAAACAACTGATTTGTCCTTGGAAAACACCTCAACGATCTTCTAAAAAACCTTTTTTGGATGACACCAACTACAAGTCTAAAGATGATGACAAAGACAAAGATGAGGGGACAACCTGATAGCGAATGGCCTCTAAAGATTGGGTTGAATGAATGTCGGTACCAAACGCAGATGGTGGTCTCAAAAATATTTTTTGCAGTCTGAAACCACCCTTGGGGAGAGAATTTGAAACCATTTTATCTGAAGATGACAGAGAAACAAGGTCTCCATTGAAACCAAAATCTTCAAAGATAGATCTTCCTTAACATCAAATAAAAAATCATCTTTCGATCCAGAAATGAAATCATACACCATTGATCCTCACAGGCCCTGCAAACAACTATTAGAGGAGTGGGCCAAGACTTCAGTTTGAACTTCATTTTACATCTTATATTTGATCGAGTACTTTTTATAAGTTTTAGAAAAAAATATTTACTTGTTATTAATGGGTTGACTAATGAAAATTATTTACTTTGACTTAAAGTGAAAGCTATATATCTTCTCTTGGAAGGAATGATAATTTCAACAAGTATTTAAAGTGTTCTATAATAGAATGCTAACTAAGAAATAAGAAGTGTTTGAATGTGCTCAATGATCAAATAAACCTAATCACTTATATATTTATAAAAGACTTAAATTGTGTACATGTCAACTTCTAACAATTAGAAGTGGGAACGACACGAAGGGGAACATACAATGAAGTCCTAAAACTATATAGATAAGCTCAACATAGATAATTCGAGGACAAGCGAAAGAAAGTTTTAGGACATGGAAATCGACATAATAATTATATATCATCTAATTTGAATCAATTATTTATACAGAGATAAACACACCAAACATATACCAAAGAATGCTATATAAATGCTAATAAAATATTTTTAGATATTTACAAACTTATCTTGTACTACTTATTTTGATTTTGAATTAGTAATGCTCAAAGCTCAACACATGCACATGCTTAACATCCTTCAAATTTAAACCTCGACAATTAGGAGGCTTTTTATGCTACAACCATATTTCACTATCCCTAATATACACTATTAATTTAATTGTACATTAAATATCCAAACAAAACCTAATTTCCATTAAGAGAACATACTCAACAAGTGTCATGATGTGGCTTTAGTTCCTGCCATTGAGAAAAGAGTGGGCTACTCTCCTATAGCTGCCAAGCACATTTGCAAAGTTTCATAGAATGAATCATTGCACATTATGAAATACATTGACACTATTTGACCAAATGCAGTGAACATGTGTTCAATCCAAGTTGTTCAACTTTGCAAGTATCTCAACGCGTGCCAAAATAGGACCTTCAAAATAAATAGGGATATCTATAAAAGCATAATGAAAAAGGGATTTTAATCAAATGTTGCAATTGCAAGTGACCTGATAGACATGTACGGGCAATGTGTAAGCATACACAAACCATTTGGGTTGTTTGACAAAATGCCTTGATGAAATGTGGTCTTGTAGATTGCAACCATGGCCGGATAAATGATGTTATTCACAAGGCTTTAAGGCTTTTCAAATAAATGCCTCATCCATATGTCACCTTATGGAATGCCTGATTGCTAGATGTGCATAAAAAGGGTGTATTGAAAATGCCATAGACACATTTAAGCAAATGCAATTAGCAGGTTTAAAGCTAAAATCCACACCCTGTGCCATCATCTTCCCAACCTGCGGCAAATTGGGAGGTTTAGAGCATAGTGACTGGGCCACTAGAAGGTGAACGTCATAACAAAGGACATGGAAAAGAAAAAACAAATAAAAAAAATCAAATAGAACAAATAACAGTTACTTTAAGCTATCATAATCACATAGCTCTGAAACTAGACTTTACTATAAACAGAAGAATACAGTTAGGTCTTACCATAAACAAAGGAATATACAATCAAGGCTTAATATGAAATATAGTTGCAAAAGCCCTTTGAATTGGAAGAAAACCAATGTTCTCACTTTTTTTCAACTGTATGTATTAAAAATTCCTTTTACTCCAACGGAAGGCTACAAAATTTCTAACCTTGTTCTGTGCTTTGCAATTTAAAATATTCAGATTAGAATGTCTAAAAAAAATTCTAAACAGGAATAGGAAAACAAGTGTAGGAACTTGAACAAAATAATAATTCCAAACCATTGTGTTGCATTGCTTAACTCAAGCAGCCAGGTGTCTTCGCTAGCAACTTTTGTGCTAGTCTTGCAAAGTTTTGAGCTTGAATTCATATTTATCTGGAGCCTATGATTTAATAAATAATGGTTAACAGTAATGTGCGTTAGTTAGTGAGCCACCCAGGTTCGAGCCCTTAACGTATCAAGTGCAAAACAATAGTAATTACCATATCATTGTCGTGCCTCTAAACATAGTTTTTCATGGCATGGATGAATATTAATATCAAGTTCAACTCAGCCAACCAACATGGTAAATGTAGCCAGGTCTCTCAGAAATGAGCAAAAACTAACCACCCAACAAGTGAACGAGGAATGTCTCCTTTTAATTGTTAGACGACATACTGGAAAAGCTTCCATGCAACGCTCCTACGCTTGGCCTACACACCACAACGAAACTAAACCACGACACAATTCTATCGCCTATCAACATCCCTCCATTGGCACACTTTTCTTCTAATTTGAGCTTTTTGTCTACGTCATTATTTTCAATTTGCAATTTTTCGTATTTGTAGGCATCGTCTCTTGATAGTGTAGAGAAGCAATATATGCGGTCACTGTTATAGGACTAGCGCAAGCTTCCATATGCTTCTATGGAACCGTAGAGTATCGTGCCCTGTCACATGAGAACCAAAATCCGTGAAAACATTTTCTCCTCATAGAAACTGGGATTGTCTTCGCTGGCATACCTTAACTAAAGCAGCCAAGTGTGACTATTCTCAGTTCGCTGACAACGTTTAATGAATTTTGTGAGTTGTCCGCAGTAATGTTTCGGTGACATAGATTGAATTTAAAAAATGAAACCTTTTTATAAATTTAAATAAATCAAATATCATTATCACATGCGTAGGTTCCACGAAATATCATAATAAAAAACAACAATTGTTGACTATTGTCAATAAAAATTAATATACCCAAACCTTTACAAGAGTACAAGGGCAAGTAGTTCCAAGGAAAATTTATCCTATTGAATTAAATGTTGTGCTTTGGAAATGAATCAAAGGCAAAACTCATGACAGGTTGAATAAACCTAAAGATCTTCATAAATTTCCCCGAGAAACTTTACAAAGGAGACCAAAAGCAATATCCTTATTTAACTCATGGTCACATTAATTAATTAAAACAATATTTTTAATTTAAAAAAAAATCATTAAAAAATAAATTACCTTTACAACCATAACCCCCCAAATGATAAATCTTAAAAAGATTCCATTAAAAAAGAGCTTTTCACACGTACAAATATTTCTAAATTTTTAATCCAGTTCGTTAACTAATAATTTTAGTCTTTAATCCTGGTCGTTAACTTACTTATCCAAATCGGGTCCACACAAGTGTGTCAGCTCTGGCATGATCAAAAACAGGAACAAAAGCTGACCGGGTCTGATTCTCACACGTGGCCACATCTGGACCATGCAGCTATCCAAAACATGTATCCTAACCCTGTCCCTTTACTTTCTTCCCATTCCCCCTTCTTGACAGCCTCTGCTTCCTCTGCAAAACCGTCCAATTTACAACTTAACGTATCTTAGTGCTCCCCTACAAGTTATTTATACAGAAGCTTCGATGATGGTCTCCAGGCATTTGGGTTCCCTGTTTTTATCTTGAACAACCTCTTGAAGGCTTTGAGTTTTGACCTAAAAATCATCTCCCATATTCAATCTTCGTCAAGTTAGAAATACCCACAATTCTTTTGTTTGCCAAAAAGAATCCATAGAGCAATATGGAGCCTGTGGGTTTCTTTGGAATCTTTGAAGAATCCAGGAGAATCATCACTGCACACTCAAGGCATTTTCTTGGTCTTTCTGTCCTGTTTCTGCTACCCATTGCCTTCCTGACCTGTGCTGCATCAACCTTCAGGAACTGGATTGACATCAACCAAGGCCACGACGAGTTTCTCAGCAGCACTGCAACACTATTTCATTTTAATGGTGGTGATGATGATGAAAATCAGGATTTTTTCCTTCCTTACACTGGAGCTCTAAGGGAAAGCAAGGTAGTCCTCTTTTTGACCTTATATAGTTTATTGATGTTTGGTCTAGCGCTTTGTTCAAATGCTGCAGTGACCCACAGCACATTTAATGGGTTTTATGGAAGAGGGGTTAAGCTCCCCGGGGCAATCAAATCAATACCAGGGTCCGCCTGGAGGCTTTTGTTAACTACAGCATGTGGAATGACAGTCCTTGTTGGTTTATCTTTTACATTTGGGCTTTTACTGTCATTGGGTCTTTTGGGTCTCTCGGCATTTAATGTCAATCTAGAATCTATGACACCTGTGTATGTGGTCATATTTGTCTTTTCTGGATTGGTGGGTTTGTATCTTCAGATCCATTGGATTCTTGTACCTGTTATACCTGTGGTTGAAGGGTCCTGGGGTTTGGAGCCCTTAAGGAGGAGCAGTTACCTTATTAGAGGAATGAGGTGGGTGTCATTGTATCTAAACTTGTTCTTTGCTATCACTGGATTGGTTTTGGCTATGTGGGCAAGTTATTTGCAGTCTAGCTCATCGGATTCTCTGGGTTTGCTGTCCAAGATTGCCCAGAGCATTACGGTTTTGGCATCCATGACTGTGTGGTTTCTCTACAACATAACAACCAGTACTGTGCTCTATATGTTTTGCAAGTCTAATCACTTTCAGAATGAATCTCTGTATGCAGTTGCTGAGGACTTTCCTACGGGTTATATGGATTTGCCATTTGACTATCAGAAAGTTCCTCAGCTTGTATCCGTGTGTGAAGTTTGAATCATGATTCCTTGTTCTGTGTTTTATAATTGCTATTTAGATTTGACTCATATAGGGATTAGTTGGAGTTTTACATAAATTGGTAAAACTTAGGTGGTAAACAAACTTCTGAATTATCAAATGCAGTTGCAGTCAAAGATAGAGGAGGATCATCTGCAGTTTGGCTTTCTATCAACTTATTGTCTGTGCACAATTATAAAGATATCTGTTTATAGTCATGAGGAGGAACCTATCACATATGTATTAAAAATTGATATGAACTATGCATGCAGGCTTAATAGGGCATGCACAATTTCTATAGGTGCTGGTCACTATTTCATGTATTTCCTAAGTCTTTCTAGATACTGTAATGTTTTTTTCTAAATATAATTTCTTTCACTGTGCATAGTGCTATCTAGAAATTCTGAGAGCAGACTACTGAAAAATAGTACAAAACTTTTGGTGGTGTTATTTATGCATTTTTTTATTGTTGTTCTGTTGTGTTAATACGCCATGGAGATCTTTTGACTATTTATTATCAGATGGAAATTCTTTTAAAAACTTCTGTACTGATGTTTTACACACTTTTATTGCTGGTATATATTTTACAGTGGAGGCAGGATACTGCTAGGCCAAATCATTTATTACCCATATTCTATTGCTATTGATTCATGCTGTATATGTTAGAAGATTTTGATTATGCAATTAGGGCAGCTCTATTGGAGAGCAGCGGAAACGTCTCTCCTCCTGTGTTGCCATCCTAGAAAGTAAGGCTGTTAGTTGTTTGTTTTTATTTTTGGAGGCATCTTAATAACTCTTTTGATCATCAGTCTGAAACAGGCATTGACATAATTATTTTGATTCTGTTAAAAAAAAGGGGTTTCCTGTTTTATTTTGCATTTAAGCTTAAAAGACACCAGCAGCAGATAGAGTACACCGCTGATATATGATTAAGTGCGAACTTTTACTATTTTTATCTTCCTTGTCTAGACTACACTTTTGGCTCTCTCAGCTACCTCTCTGTTGCTCAATATATAGTTAAAGTGGAAATCCGTTCCATGTTGGAAAGAGTTAAGTTACTGTGGCAAGCATTCTGAGCCTCTGGTCTGCTTTGATTGGGTGGACCCGAGGTGTTTTGTAGCTTGAATTAATAATGGGTGAAAATGGTCCTTGAAAGCCCATTGCATTTGTTGATCACTGCCATCTTACAACTGCCTGCTAGGTATGCTTCCTTTCTTCTTCCATTCAACTTCATATAATGAAAATGTACAATTTTAGATGAGCTGTGACATTCTTGGGTGTCCCAGTATGAACATTACAGCTCTCGAGTAGCCACTGCTTGTTTGGTTGTTCTTTTGAGTTTTGTTTATTGGGACCCTATTAAAGACAGGATCAGGTTAGAACTTAAACCTAAGCGGATGGTAGGTTTCTAAGTTAGTTTTATCATTAAAAATTGGTAGCAACTCATAATGTATGAAGAAAAATTATCGAGTTTGAAACTATGAATGAAGTTCTCCATCATTGATGGCGTAGAATTTTTCTTCTGGACAACTTGTATTATGTTTAAGTTGCAGAGTTCATAGTTTTTTTGTTTGATTAGTGACGTTTTTCTCTGTTTAAGTTCCTGAGTGTGTGGGTTTTTTTTTTAACTATCTGCCTGTGTGCTTTGGGACCTGCACTATCACAGGCTATGCAGTCTTGTGTCCAGAAGTTCCCATGGTGATTTGAAGCAGGGGTCTTCATTGTGACAATACTTAGCCTTTACCCCACAGTCATGCCCACTGGACAGTTGCAGATTTCATTGTTGCTCTGCCATTTGGTGGTGTTTTTAGATAAGGTTTGAGTCCACAAAATTTACTTCTTATGTCTCCTAGAATGTAGTCTTTTATATATAGGTATTGCTCGGTACTTTAGATCTTTGTCATGTTTACCCCTCCTTCCATGACAATTGTTTCCAGACTATCTATAATACGAAGTGTATAGACCAACTACCAATGCTTCTGATTTGCTTCATCTCAGGGGATTGATGGACCGTCTGATCATTTAGAAAGTTGAATTTAGGTTCATTATGTGTTTAAAGAGAAGTATGCTAGTTTTTCAGAGAGGATGTACATGATTGGCTGTATGATTCAGGTCTCTGTCAAAATAATGATCCAGGTGGAAGTGAAACATTATTACTGGTCAAATCAAAATGTAAACATTGTATAATTGCAATGAATCATGAAACTCATGGATGGCTGCAACTACCAGCATTGGTAGAATATTTAGATCGGGTTGCAACTTTGCTCTATATAACAGAGTACCCAAATTTCATTTATTATTTCTTGTCTTAGAACTTCAACTGGTTTACATTCTCCTTTCATGACAATGTTTTCGCTATTATCTATAATGCCAAGTATATATATCACATAACACTGTTTTTCCGTATTATCTATAATGCCAAGTATATATACCACATAACACTGTTTTTAAATTGATTCGTCTCCAGGGGAAGGTAAATACTTCTCCATTACAGAAAGTTGAATGTTGGATCATTATGTTCAAAAAATGGCATTCTAATTTGTCAGAGGCACCATACAGGTATATGTTCAGGTAATAATCTAGATGAAAACGAAACATCATGGTGCATTTTAAAACTGGTCAAATGTAAACGTGACAAAATTGTGATTGAAGCTCATGGATGGTTGAAGTTTGCAACCACTAGGATTGGCTAATTCATTCAGCTTGGGCCAAGAGAAGTATGAGCAGATGTCATTATTTTGAGGATAACAGTGACATAGTTTTCTAGATGGCAAGGAAACATCATGGTGCACTTTAATACTTGTCAAATGTAAACGTGGTAAAATTGTGATGAAAGCTTACGGATGGTTGCAACCACTACGATTGTAAGAAGCTAATGCATTCAGCTTGTGGTTAGAGAAGTATGAGCGGATGTCATTATTTTGAGGATAACAGCTACATGGTTTTCTAGATTACAAAAAAGGCCAGAGGCCCAGAGCTAATGAACTTTCATTCATTGAGAAGAATTTTGGAATATGAGCATCAGTAAGTTGCATTCATATTGCAAGACAAAAATCAAATGCATAAGGCAATTTCTCTTTACGTCTGAGGAATTGAGCAGAAACTAGATCTTTCACATCTGCAAGATAGGTTTGGATGGTGAGTCATGCCTGGGATGAGATTGAAGCTTTGGGAAATTATTAGTTTTTTTATTACACATTCACACAATAGATTTTGGATGGTGATAGTTGGAATGAGGTTTATTCTTTGTAAAAAGGATATATTAGTTTTTTTTGGCTGCTGGGCCATGATCCCTCATCTGCATCAGTTGACCGTTGTATTCTCTATTCAAGCCTTACCCATCTGCATCGGTTGACCATTGTGTTCTCTATTCAAGCCTTCCCCATCTGCCTCAGATGCATATTGCACAACCTTTTAATGCAATTTTTGTCATGGCCTCAACCTTCCCACTGATTTTTAGGTTCTGTAGTTTAATTACGTTTTACATGTAATATTGTCTTGGCCTCCTCCTCGAAGCCTTTTCACTGGTTTCTTGGTATGGCGTGATTCCTAAACTTTGCATTCCTCCTTTCACCATTGTTTTCCTTGGGCCATCCCGATTTCTATAATCTGATGTATGTATCATGATTTTATAGTAGCTTCTCCACTTGAAGTTGTTCAGATTTCAGTTATATAAAATGCCCTTAATTTGTTCTTTTGCATTTCTTTTATCTAAACAAAATATGACTGAGAGCACATACATTTTGTAAGAAATATCCCGGTTACAATCAAAATGTGTAACAACCGATCACAGCTTGACTGTGTTTTGTAAATAAAGTTGCTGCTGCATGCTACAGATTTTCAAATGGAAGTTACAGTTCTGAATGAAAGGATTAGTCTCACTATAAACCTTTAATTTAAATGTCTGCAGTGAAATAAACTTGGGATGCATTGAGCACAATTTTGTGAAAAAGGCCAGGCTTTCAAAAGTTCTGCACTTAAAATGGTTTTTATCCTGTGCGTTTGTCATTCGATTGTGGATATTCTTTGTTGGCAATG
This sequence comes from Torreya grandis, assembly GCA_037957365.1. Lineage (NCBI taxonomy): Eukaryota > Viridiplantae > Streptophyta > Pinopsida > Cupressales > Taxaceae > Torreya > Torreya grandis. The sequence goes on along the minus strand of JARHVA010006491.1, from coordinate 68,395 downwards.
GCACTGAATTCCTATTTTTGCCCCCCCCTTTTAGCATTCCAGGCATACATGTTCACAAAGTCATTCGTTATACAAATAAAACTAAACTGGAGGCTACCTCAACCGGTTTATTGTAACACGCCCATTGCATTGAGGAGATACTTGGATACATGTTGGTATCCTGGGTATATAATAAGATGCATGCAGGTGTATGATGATGTGAAGTTGAAATTGTGAGCCAAAATTTGTATTCTTCATTTTTAGCCCGTGCAGGATTTTTTATAACATCCTTAAATCATTAGTATGTTTTAATTCTCGAGGAATCTTCAAGATCTTCCCAGAACGATGTCGCTTAAGGGATTGAAGAATTTCTATGATCAATTGTAGAAGAAAATATGGAATGTGAAGCCAGAACAGAAAATCCAGTTAATATGTTTTGTACGTGGACACTTATTTTTGTAATGGAATCACTTTGGCATGAATAAGCTATATAATTGCAATAGTTGCTTTGGTTGTATCGAGGTATCTTAATCGGTTGTCTGACATGGATTGCATGTGCATAGATGGACGGGTTCTGGAAATACTTGAAGAAATTGTTGCTAGAAAGGAATTGACTGATTACTGTTTTAATTGTAACAGAAAATTGAATTGCTAGAGAATATAAATGGCCTACAAATTGAATCTCGAAATATTATAATTTTTTAAAGCTATTGGAGAGAATTAGGCGAATTAAAGGTCTGATATGAGTGGTAAATCTTGTAAGGTCGCGTCAATGACGTCTTATCTTATCAGTCTGCAGCTTTGCCTGGAAAATCATGGTGAACCTATTGTGACTATGCTGGACTGGGTTTTTCTTAATAGTGTTTCAGAAACTCCTGAAAATCAGAGTATGCTTGATTGCATAACATGTCATGAAGTGTAAATTTGCTAGAAAGGAAGTGATAGAAATCAGGGGCAGCAAATTGACTTCTATTGCGTTATCAAACAGAACTGTAAATTTTAGGCCTGTAGATAGACCATTCCTGTTTCTGCCTCGTGTGGCAGTGCCAAATCATGTTTGGCACAGTTATTTTCTTAAAACTTTTAACATCCTTTAGGCCAGATTGGTTTGTACGATTTATTAAGGTGTGCAAATCCTAGTTTTGCAAAATGTGATGTAGTAGTAGTTGACATCAACTTTTAATGCCCTTTAGGCAATAGTGGTCTATAGGACTTATTAAAGTGTGTAAAGCTACTTTTAACATCTTTAGGCTAGATTAGTTTGTAGAATTTAAGGTGTGCAAATCCTTGTCACAAAATGTGATGGAGTACTTGTTAACATCAACTCTGAATGTCCTTTAGGCATGATTGGTCTGTAAGACTTATTAAAGTGTGTAAATTTTTGTCACAAAATGTGATGGAGTAGCTGATATCAACTTTTAATATCCTTTCAGGCAAAGATTGGTCTGTAGGACCTACTAAAGTATGTAAATCCACTTTTAACATCCTTTATGCTGGTCTGTATGAAGTGTGTAAATCCTTGTTGCAAAATGTGATGGAGTAGCAGTTAACATTAACTCTTAACGGCCTTCGGCCTTTAAGCAAGATTGATATGTAGGTTTTTAAAGTGGCCAAATCGTTATTACAAAATCAGAATTGGATGGAGTAGTAATTGTTGTTGACATAAAAAATCTTTAGGCAATTGAACTTGAAAGGAGTAATGAATCATAGACAATAATAAATGGGGTTGTTGAGGTGGCTCCCGAAACTCTTGAAAATAAAATTTATTAAAACACCAAAATAAGAGAATACTGAATTAGAAAAACATTAAAAAATACCAATTTTTATAATGGACTACAATAAACTTCAAATGTCTTTGTTGAAATAAAGAAAACCAGAACGTGGGCTCACAGACTTGGATGTTAAGTTGCATGGTAATTATGGCAATAATATTAAATTGAAGCGATCGTTGGATTGGAATTTCAAAAAGTTGCCGGTGAAATGAAAGCTCAATCGAATTTTCCAGATTTCAAATGAGATCTGAAGTCTAAGAGCTTGTTAAAGTCTTTTGAATCTTCCATAGACATTATCATCTCCGAATAAAACATGTTGCATAGAACAAATAGTATCTTCAAATATTGGAATTGAGTTTAATCAATTCCATAACTGTATTGTAATAGTACACCTTATAAAAAGATGCTCGAAGGAATCTTACTCTTCACAGGACAAAGCATTAAAGATCTACCAGTCCTGGATATTACAATCTTTGTCCAATAGGTAAACCCTGATATAAAAGAGACCTATCAAAATATTAACACAATTAAAGGAGACCCTAGGGGAAGGAGATCGAGTGAAGAACATAGATGTTTCAATGACGGAGTCGGCTCCAAAGTTGAAATGGAGAGAGCTGGCTGGGATGTAGACGCAGATCTGACCTTGTCAGAAAACTCGCTGTAAAAAGATCAGAGTAACAAGGTAGCTGGAAAATACATATTGGCTAAACCTGCAAGACATAAAGTTAGACATAAGATTAGATTAGACAAAGAGGTGGTGGAAAAGGAAGTCTCATCATTTAAATCAATTGATTGGTAGGATCAACGATATGTGGTCAGAAGAAAAAGACTTATTGAAATGATCGAAGGAAACATTGAAATGGTAAGCCCCTTTTCTATTAACCTTCTTCGGAAAGGATTTTTTATCGTCTCTTTTGTTTTGGAAGAGGATAGAGACAAAGTGACATTTAGAGGACCGTGGTTCTTCAGAAAATGTGGCCTTTTAATGATTAAATGAAAGAAAGGGTTGGACAGATCGAATGAAGTCAGTCATAGGATCCCGGTTTGGATCAAAATGTATGTTCTCCCAGAATGTTGGACATAAAATTCGTTAAGAAAGGTGGGTTTGGTGTTGGGTAGTTTTCTCAGTATCGCTCTTAAGATTGTGGAAAAAACCAGGTGTTTCCAATATCAAAATTTGCATTATTGAAAATGGCTCTAGTTTAGGTGGAACTCTTAGGGGGGATCCAATTTGGGTTTTGTAGAGTGTGTCTGAAATTTTTCTTTAGATGCAACATATGTCTATGAGTATGGTCATTTACTCAAGAACTGTAAAATATTTCAAGTGAATTTTAAAAAGAAACCAGTGGGAGCCCAACCTATGAAGGTGGCTTCAATGTAAAATATGGTTTCTTTAAAAACGTTCGGGCACAAAAAGAAACATTCTGTTCCAATTTGGTGTTAGCAAAAAGGTATTCAAAATCCCCCTTGTATACTGTTTGTAGGAGAGGAATTAGAGCCAAATATGTAAACCCTTTTGCGCCTTCAAAAATGGTAGAGGAGATTTTAAACTCTAAAAAAGAGATTGAAAAAAATGAAGTCGGTGATTCTAGATTAGGGGTGATCATTTTTCAAAAAGTTGGAAAAAAAATTGGTGCCCTTGCTTGCCTTTGAAAAAGGTAGGGGGGATTTTAAGCCCTGAAAAAGAGCTTGAAAAAAATGAAGTCAAGGAAGTTAGTGATTCTAGGTTAGGGGAGATTGTTTTGAAAAAGGTAGAGGGGATTTTAAGCCCTGAAAAAGAGCTTGAAAAAAATGAAGTCAAGGAAGTCAGTGATTCTAGATTAGGGGAGATTGTTTTTCAAAAAGTTGGAAAAAAATTGTGCTCTTGCCCGCCTTTGAAAAAGGTAGAGGGGATTTTAAGCCTTGAAAAAGAGTTTGAAAAAAATGAATTCAAGGAAGTTGATGATTCTTGATTTGGGGAGATTGTTTTTTAGATGGTTGGGAAAAAGAATGGTGCTCTGCCCACGTTAGAAAAAGGTAGAGGAGATTTTAAGCAAAGAGGTTTAAAAAATGTAGTCAAGGAAGTCAATGATCCCAAATTAGGGGAGATCCTTCTTCAGAAAGTTGGAAAAAATAAAGGTGCTCTTGCCTTAGAAGAGGAGGTTCCTAAGCATGAGAAGAGAGTTTTGAGTCATGTTTCAGAGACTCCAGTTCAACTTAGAGCAATTTCTGTTCAAAGCCATTCCTCTCCAACTCAATTGTTAAGGGTTTTGTATATGTAAAGATGGCAAAGAAAATTATGAACCAATTTCGCAATTAGTTGAAGATCCTACTTTAAAATAATTTCAAACTTTTGTTTCTCGAGAGATTTTGAAAGATATTTACTACCCAGGTAATTCCTAGTTAAATCAATCTCCTCTCTCTAGAAAGACTCCAAATATTGGTAATGGCAAAGGTATGGGAAACTAATGAAAGATAAAAACTCACGAGGACGAACTTAATATTAAGGAGGTTATTTGTGGATTTGTAGATTTGAAAAGATTGGAAGAAGGGGGAAAAACCATTTCAAGGAACAATGAAGGTCTTTTCTTGGAACATTAGGGGATTTGGTGCCCTAATAAGTAGACATTGTTAGAGAAGGCAACTTCAAAAATGGTTGTCAAATATTATCTTAAATACAAAAAGCGAAGCTTCTTAGTCAATATTTCTCATAGAAAGGTAAGAAATTGTTTACAATATTTGATTGAGAGGTGGTGGACTTTGAAGGGGCTTTTGGTGAGCTATATTCCTTTTAGAATTTTAAAAATGACTTGGGCACTCTTTCAGTTAAAAATAAACGCTTGAGGCGTAAAGGAAAATTCCCAATTCAACTTAATAAATGTGTATGCTATGAAATCCAATTCAGAAACAATAACTTTGGAAAGAAATTGGACATTGGATAGATCAATATCCAGATGAGATGTTTATCATAGTTAGTCACTTTAATTGTATTCTTAAAAATAAGGGGCGAGGGAGGGGCAGGGGGGCGTAAGGGGCGCGTGGAGCCGGAGAAGAAGGAACAAAAGGGCAAAACTGATCCTAAAAAGATTTTATTAGTTATGTAAATTTGTCTAATCTTTGGGGTTTGAATCCTAAATCAAAATCTTTCACTTGGATGAACACAAACAAGTGATTGGATAGATTTTTAATGTCAAATTAATGGCTTAATAATGGTTATAGATTGGATTTTGAGAATTTAAAAGTCTCGAGGTTTGATACTAACCCAATTACCCTTAATTTGAAAAATGATTGTTCTTCCACAGGGACTCCATTTAGAATTGAAATGACGTGGCTCAAAGATTTGAACTTGAAAGATCATATGAAAACTTGGTGAAAAGAACTAAGTATCTTAGCTTACAAAGTCAAAAAATTGAAGAATTATTAATGTTCTTGGAATAAGAATGTGTTTGGCAATATTCTTCGAGAAAACGTTATTCTCCGAAAAATCTCATATTTGTATAAAGTTATTCAACAATTGGTTATGATAGAATCAATCTTCTCTCTGAGAAAAAAGTGATAAATAAATTTTAGGTCATGTTATAAAAAAATGAAATATTTTGGAGACAAATCTAGACAAATTTCGCTGAAAGAAGGTGATAAAATTATGAATAACTTTCCTCAATCTACTATGGGAATCTACAGCTTTAATAGACTCTTTGGGCTCATAAAATTTAATGAGGGTAAAACTCAAGCTTTGAGTGAGATTAAGGAGGCAGCATTGGACTTATTTCAAAAAAAATTGTCAGAAAAACATTAAAATTATGATCGTGAGCAACCACTTTTTGTTGATCTAATTCAAATCTACGTTTTTTATTTTCATAATAAAAGTTTGACAAAGTCTATTTCAAAGGAGATTCATTCAGCGATAGAGAGTATAGATATATATAAATCCACTATTTTGGAGGGGTTCCCCTATGGAGTTCCTTTAGTTTTTTTGGAATGTTTAGAGGAGTTAATGAATCCAAAACTTTAAGGGCTGTTTTGAATTTTTTAGTTGCACTTTTTTTGCTTTATACCCCTCTCCCCAAATAAATAAATAATAATAATTCTGATTTTGTGGATTACTTTGTACCTATTGTTGTGTGCAGTAATATATTTAAAATTATTACAATGATCAATGTAAATAGACTTTAATCAATATTGCCATCTGTTATTTCTTATTAACAATGAGGGTTTGTAAAAGGTAGACAAATATTTGATGCGATTGTGATGATGCATGGGTTTAACTCGACAAAATTAAATAAGAAAAAGGTGACTGTGATTATTAAACTAGACATTAGCAAAGCTTATGATAGAGTCAGTTGGACTTTCTCCCTTCAAATTCTTAAAAAGTTTAGGTTTTCAAAGGAATGGTGTTATTGGTTTTTTTATCTTGTCATCACCTTTCTTCTCAATTTTTATTAATAGAATCCCTATGAGGTTTTAAAAATATTCTAGAGGCTTGTGGCAAGAGGACCCAATATCTCTATATTTCTTTATTATTATAACTAAATCTTTGAGGAGAGCTCTATGTAAGGCAAAGTAGTTGAGTAAAATCACTGGGATTAAAAAAGCTGAGGGCATCTCTTATTCTCAAGGACAATTTTTTGATGACACTATCATGTGTAGTTTAGCTAGATGTAGAGAGGCAATGATCTCTAGAAAAATTCTGACTCTGTATCAAAAGGCTTCGGGGCAAAGAGTGAATCAAACAAAATCTAATATTTTCCTTATCAATACTGCACTGCTGAAGCAATCAAGGATAAAACAGTCTTAGATTTTATATTTCCTCTCCTAAGTACTTGGGTATCCCTCTATTTGATGTCAGATCAAAGAAGGAATTCTGGGAAAATCTTATTACTATGTTTCCAAGTAAACTAGTTACTTGGAAAGTAAAATCGATATTATGAGCAGGTAAAATTCAAATATTACAAATAGTTCTTCAATGTACTACATGCTATATGATGTTGGTTTCTTTATCTCTAAAAAGTATTAAACAAAGGTTAACTAAGGTCATGTTTTTGTTTTTTTATGTTGAAGGGAAATAATGATAAGAGAATGATAGCATCGATGAAATGGGAGGAAGTTAGTAAACTAAAAACAAAAGCAGGGGTTGGGATCAAAAACCTGTTTCATCCCAATTTAATTCTCAGGGCAAAATTACTCAGGAGAGTCTGCAAGGAGAGATGAAATTTGGAGTTTTGCATTGAGAATTAAATGTATTGATTTAGTAGAAGATCCAATCATAACTTGTACCTCCTTGGATTGGATGAAAGGATGGCATATATGTAACTTCCTCAATAAATTTAGATTTTTAATTGTCAATTGTGTTGGAAAATTAAAAATGGGAAATTAGCGTGTTTTTGGAGAGATACTTGGACCCCTCTTGGCCCTCTTTATATCTAGGCTCATTTTGAAGGCCGTAAAGACTTATTTAAAATCTCTAGGGACCAAAAGTGGAGAACTATTATATTGTTAAAAAGGAAAGTTGGGGTTGTGAAAGATCATGGAAAGTTCCAAAAGAAGTATAAGATTTTTCTTTTGTTATTTTGCAATTTTTTTGAATTTTACGCATTCACAAGTAACCAATAATTCAAATGATCAGGGTTAGTTAAATTGGCTAGGTCATCACTTGGATGATTATTGGGTAAAATAAAGTTATCAAAGGCTTCTTGGGAATAATATGGAAGACCCTCCTTGGCCTCCTAAGAAAGTGTGGAGGTTAGTTAGCCTCCCCAAAGCCAATGCTTTTTAATGGATTGTTTTGAAAAACAAAACTCACTTGGGATAGGGTTTAAAGAATAGGGTTCGTCGGGCCTTCATGTTGTGTGTTATGCCAAGAAACTTTAGAAATTCCTAATCTTTTGTTCTTGCTTTGCCAACTTTCTTAGAAGATTTTGATAATGTTCTTTAATGGAATTAATAAAAAATGGAGTTGCCCTAGAAAGTTGCAGGGTTTAATATTTAGTTTGGAGGTGGTAGGAGATTCTTAGGTGGGTTTGATATGGAAAATGACTCTGGCTTTGATGTTTCAGAGCATCTAGAAAGAAAGGAATGATTGAATTTTTAGAGGAAGGGCCTTATTAGAGGAAAGATTAATTTTGAAAATTGAGGGGTTTTTCTAAGAAATTTTTAAAGCTAAAGTGTTGAAATGAAAAAAGAAAATCATTGGTTCTAAAAGACATACTCTCATTAAATGGAATATCTCAAGGCATGTAGAAAACTCAAAGACTTCTAGTGAGGAAGAGAGAAATAAAGCGATTTGGAGGGGCCCTCCCCTAAATTCCTTCAAACTCAACTTTGTTGGAGCTTCAAAAGGCAACCCTAGGATCTCATGAATTGGAGGGGTAATTATAGATGAAAGGGGAAATGTTTTAAGATTATTTATCTGATATTCCATAGGCTAATAACAATATAACAGGAGGTTGGGCTTTGGTTCGAGGTCTTAAATTGGTTATTGATAGTGGTATTTAGAGCTTGGTTAGTCTTAAGTTGGCTATTGATAATGGTATCTAGAGTTTGGAAGTGGAAGATGATGCAATGGTCATCATCAATCAATAATAAAGGAATGTTAAATTTCAGGTTCAATAGTTTGATTGAAGAGGCATATGCCTTAAATAAGACCCTTTATTCTATATCTTTTACACATTGTTATAGAGAAATTAATTGACCCACAATTGTTTTAAGCTAATGTGAAAACTAATAATCTAAAAAATAATGATAGTAATATCATGTATTAACTTCTTCTTTTTTTAAATCTTACTCAATAGTAAATGATAAATCATATTCATGATTGGGGAGATACTCCCAATGCCATGGTTTTAGATTTGTTTGTTTTTGATAGTCTTTAAATGCCACTACCTTGAGATAATTGTGTGTAAATAATGAAGTGGAGTGACCCAAGAAAGATGTCAACCTTGCTAATAATGTTGATTCATTTAATTAATCTTAGAGGTTGTGAAGGGGGATTTTATGAAAACAAATTAACAAATTCTTTAAGTTTTTCCTTTCCTTTATCTTATTCTCTATGCTTTGCTACTCTACAACATTTTTTCTTCCATGGTGAATTCTATTAGACAAAATATGAAGAAGCCCATGGATTGAATTTCTATTGCGGGGAAGAAAGTAAGCAAGAGAGGATTTGATAGGCCCTCGAATGAAGGTAATTTTTCAAGAACATGTTTAAAACACGGTAATTCAAGAATTGTTTAACTATTCTTCATATTTTTATGTGGAGTTCATTTGAAGTGTTATTGGGGAGGAGTGTACGAGTGTTTTACCCTAATTTGGATTGTGTAACCCTAATTAAGATAGAAATTTAAATATACTTCAGATTGTAAAGTATGACAGTGAAGCATGAATCTGAATTTAAAATATTGAAATAGATCTGACAAGAGACATATGCCAAATATAGAAAGTATTAAAGAAATCAATATACTTAACTTTCTTTGTTCACTGAGTGATTGTGACTGACTCTTGATATTATGAAAGGGCTATAAGCAGCCTTGAGAGTCACTTGGATATGAAATTGATTATTTCTGCATGTAGGGTAACTATTGTCAGACATTATTGTCCTAGGCTGATTTGCCTCTTTATGACTATACAATCAATTGTTCCTGTGTGTAATACCTCTATGTATGATATTAATGCATGACCGTGTGCACATCTCCATAAATCAATCTCAACCTCAAAATCCTAGGCCTGCTTGTGAAGGGTAGAAACCTATAAAAACTTGGGAAGTGTCACGCATTGAGCTGACCCAAATCACCCTGTTGATGATTGATCATTGCATACGTATCCAATAATCTGAAGAGGTAAGTTAAGCCACACATAGTTCTTCCCCTTAATGTGAATGTGTAATTATGCTCCTTTTTTATATGAATTCACATAGAATCTAGTTGTTGACACTTGACAATAGTCACTCTTAACGTGGATTGGTGTGCTTTAGACTTGGTTGATGATTGCTCTTAGTGGTTGATTTTAAATTTGTAAAGAATAGGGTAGATTTGCTCAATGTGTGGTAGTGAATAGATGCTTGATAGACAAGTGAATAGTGAGTATTAAGTGTGGGTTTGATTTGTATTTATAAGTTCATTTGGGCAATTTTTCATGCCACCAACATGTTAGGCAAATGGGCCAACCCATAGGAATGATTCAATTTTTCAAGATAGTTGTTACGGGGCGAGGGTCAATAACGTCACCCTCGGGTCAATTTTGGTGATGAAATTGTCTAAGCCTGACATTAATGCCTAGGAGATAGGAATGTGGATATAACTATCTCAAGATGTCTGAGTAAGCTATTTAGTTGAGTTGACACATGCTAAGAGGTTCATGTAGGTGATTGACAACAAAATGAGAGGGTCAGATTTATAGCAAGCATGCAAATGTGAGAAAATAGTGAATAAGAGACATATATGTTCACACAAGTCATATATGGTGAAGATAAGTCAAAAGTTACATTGTCAAGTGTCTAATACTAGATTTTAGTACCTATAGATGCCCCCTTTTATTCTAGTATTGAAATGCAGTACGAATACTAGAGTAGAAAGCTAAAATATACGTGAGTGTATATATCACACTTTGTATTTTGGAGATGGCTCAGAATGTACAATTATGCTCCATGCAAACCTACAATGAAAATGTAGTAGTTAATGTCCATATGTGAAATCTGAAATTCGAAAGTAAAAAATTAGAAAAAGTATTTAGAGCAAAGAAATAGTACACTTGTATGTGAGTAAACCATGGTCTTATCTACCTTTTTGGAAATGATGTTTTTTTGTTAAAGCATTGGAGAATTATGCTTCCTTGATAAAAAACACATGGAGAGCTGGGGTGACTGTGCCCCAAATTTTGGTAACCGTTGAAGCCCTTGGGTTGGGAAGATAAATGCCCCAACCCTCATGAATGTGGAGTAGTGCTAAGATCGTTGAGTGTTGTTTAACCTCAAAGCACTAACTCAAATAATTAATCTAGCTCTGATCTTGAAGATGGTAATGTGGAAACCACATAATGGGTTCTATATGGGTAATTCTATGGCCATTGAGTATTACTAAACTTCAATGTACATTACCTGAAAAATCATGAATGAACTATTGTAGACAAACTTAAAGATTCAAGTTTTGTCACTACCCAATGCCACTGAATTATGTTTGCAAATAAACAACTATAATAGTGTTCAATGTAAAAAGTGTAAATGTGTATGAACAAGTATAATGCCTCACTAAATCAGTGTCAACTATAAACTGCCATGGTGTGTATTTGTATGAACAAGCATCATGCCCCACTAGATATGTACCAACTATAAATTGGCATTGTGTATATGTGAAAGAACAAGTATCATGACACACTGGATTTGTGTTAACTGATAGAGAATGTTATGCATGTATATGTTGAATCTGAAAACCTATATCTCAAATGTATCTACATATGAAAACCTGTAATGTTTATTCCTTTAAGTTGTGTGCACCTGCATGGCATATGCACTCAAATTTATTTGAATCTATAATCTATAACTCACATCTTTGTAAAATGAATGCATATGCATGGCATATGCCCCTAGAATTTATAACAATTATGTAAATATCTATCACACAAATGAACCAATTTGATATCTAAACCATTATGAATATCTAAAATATGTATTATGTACCCAGTATTTTATTTTTATATTCATTGAGGCTTGTATATCTATGAAAATCCCACTAATATGTCGCTCTTTTGAGATGATAGATGCATCATGCCACTCACTCATCTCAAAATAAGAGTTAATTATATCATGTCATGCATAAATATGTAATGATGTGTAATCGTTTCAACATATGGAGAATGTGGCATCATAGAAATGTATATGTCATCAAGACATATATGTAATGCACGGCATATAAATTTCATGTCAAAATAAATGTATTAATTATGCACGCACTAGTAACCATAATTGATATAAGAACTGAATAAATATACATAGTAAAAAGGTGCATGATGTAAATCATGGCACCACAAACAAATGGGAGGTTCATGATGTGTATCATGACACCTACAAACTCAACAATCTCAGCAAGCTCAACAAACAACCCTAAATTAAGCTACCCATAAGCACACAATGTCGTTCATAAGGCCAAGGGTTGAAAATAACAAATATAAAGATATTGCAACACACAAGCCCAAGGGGATGCAATTGAGGGACATAAAAATGGGACAACAAATAATGGAAAGGGCCCACAATCAAGAGACATTAAGATGTCTCAACAAACAAGGCTAAGGACCGCACACAAAAGACAAGCAATGAGTAGCCTATCACACAAGTGTAACAATATCAATGAAGCATAAAATAGGTGAAAACTAGTCTACACTATAATGTATATCAATATCACATCATAGTAAAGTAACATATCCATGTAGCACTATGTAAGATATGAGTAACTAGTAAGACATGTGTAATCAATTTAGATAGCTCAACATGGTAAAATGTCATAGAAAGATAAAACCTATGATAGTGTGACATGTGGAATAAGATGCCCCCATAACTGGCATGGCCACTGGGTATAAGAGAGTCCAACATCTTTGTGTCCGTAAATGATCTGTATGTTCTGCATCACACTCATATACCTTAAAATACATAAGTGTGAAAAATAATATGTCATCTACCAAACATGTGATAACATATGTAAATAGTGTAATCTAGTAATTATGTCATGCTTAGGTTCTAATTTTTATATTTTTGAATGTTTTGAATGTTTTTGTATTTTTGAATTTATTTTAAAATTTGAAAATGTGATAACCAATTATCCCATTAGTAGAATAGTCATGGGGAATGCATGTAATATGTCGTACAAGGGTCACTTGTTGTGAACAAAAAGTACCAAATGTTGGTGTGTCAGAATATGAAAAGGGGTCAAGTGATGTAATTAAATTGTCATCATCACTCATAGGCTCGCACATATGATGAGTAACTCTAGAAGGCAAAGGACTTTATGGGGTTCATTGTATATTAGGAGAATGTATCAATGCCTGTGTTCATCGTGGAACAATGGTCTTAGCTTAGTACATGGTATAATAGATAATGACTTCTTGGAGACCTGAATGACTCGTTGATCTGATAACTATTGTAAAATTGACTACCTAGTAGAGTCACCTACTCTCCTCTTGGTTGAGTGTATAGAAATATCTTGCATATGTGCAATAACTAACTCCACACAATGCTCCTGAATAGGTGTAACAACCAATTGCGGTGGTGGTTGGGGTGGAAGAGTAGATTCCACTCACTGAACAGGGTACTCATATCAAATGCTTGAAATGGTAACTACCTTATTTTAATATATATATTTGATACATTGATGCACTATACATGGTACTATATGAAGCTTCTATGTCCAAGGGAATCCTAACAACATGTTGAAGACCGTTATAATGGCTAAGACTAGAAATAGTGTAGAAAGTGTAGCATAGCCGACTTGAAGAGGTAGCACAATGCACCCAAAAGTGTTATGTGTCCTTACGTTGAATCTTTTAACCAGTAGTGTAATATCTTGTAAGCCTTATTGTGTGTATTTGAGTTTGTTGAGAAGTGTCATTATCCACACATTCTCACTTGACCCATTGTCAACTGTGACACTATGTATGGTTTGTTTAATAACGTAAGCTCATATGACTAGTGCGTGGAGGTTCGAATCATCATATACAATCTCATTGTCATCAAATGTAATCATAAGGCATCATAGTAAGATGTCTATAAGTGTATCAATAATATCATCTATTTTGCAATCATATGTCATAAGTGGATGATGCACATTGTATGCATAGTGTACTATGGAAGTGTCCTTGGGCTATGTCACCTCATGTTTTGGAAATTGATCTTCAAATATTTTCAAATTTTAATTTTAATTTTAATTTTGTGGTGGTCTAGACTCCTCTGTAAGTGTTAATTCAATAGTATTATCGTCAATAAGATTTTGTTTCTTATTCCTTAACTAGAAACATCTATTTTTAAGATGTCCAAGAGCTCAATGGTAATTGCAATATGCATTATTATCATAATTCTTAGGTGTAGGTTTTCTTGAATCAAACTCTTGTGGTGGAGGAAGAGAGATGAGATTTCACTCATGTTACTTCTATAATGGTACATGAGGAGGTGATGTTAATCATGAAAATTTCCTCTTCTATGGAGTGGATACTTAGATCCAATTTGTAGGTTGTAATATTGCATTAACTGTTGTCTTTGTTTCATTATTTTTATCATTTAATTCAACCATGTAGCTTGGCTTGCTTTGAAATTTAGTTGTTGAATTACGTGGAGTATTAGGTGCATACTTGAGTTTGTTCAAAGTTACGAGTTTAACTTCTTATTATTTCATTGTATGACATAATTCATCAAAAGACTTGAATTTATTGAATATTATTGATTCATGCAATGGTGTAATCAAACTTTGCTGGAAGATGTCTTGTAACTCATTGTCTACCATAAGATTTGTCATCTTAACTATCATGGTCTTATACCATAGTGCATAATCATTGATTGGCTCATTGGACCATTGCTTGAGTTTGGAAATTTGTGCACAAGATATTTTTTCATCAACATTGATTGAAAAGTGTGCTAGAAATTGATCTACAAAACATAGTCTTGGAGACTTATTGGGAACAACTTTGTCAATAATATGACATTGAATGCATAATCCAAGCATGATGTGTGGAAGGATCAAAGGTGTTGGGATCATCTCTACCATTTTAAATTGGAAGTTTAGGAGCTATAAAACCTATAGGTAAGGGTTAAGTTTCTATCTTAGGGGATAATGGGTAATGAAACAAGACACGTGAATCTATTGAATGCCTAGCTCTAGATGTACCTTGCTCTAGTTGCAACACCTTAATATGTAGAGCTAAAATAGTCTTCTTAAGGTAACATTCAGTAGGTGAGGTTGATGATGTAATATGCATAGCCATCATAGGATGGGAATATGTCATCCATTAGGAATATGTATGAAAATTTGTGGCAAGCCTTGTGTTTCCCCGACACCTTGGGTGGACATCACATATGTGATTGGAGGTGTAGATGTAGGAATAATACCAATGATAGAAGTCTAAACATTGGTTTTTGGATTGGTAGCATGAAAGAATTGATTAACAATAGTAAAGGGCTCTTGTTGTTCCACAGATGCAATAACCTTAGTTTTGTTTGCAACCTTAGATGTTATGATTAATTTGACCAATTTATCGACTTCTTGAGGATGTTGACGAAGTCCATGATGAAATTTGAACAAGGATTTGACCCTAGTCAAAATGTACCCCATTAAGTTCATGGGGATCAATACTATTTTAGGCTTCATGAGTATCTTGATTATCAGTTCTAAATTAGACATTTCAACATAATCACCAATTTGTACATACATGGACAATTGCATCCTCAAAAGAAGAAAGATTCATTGTATTTATTTTGTCCATGTTAGAGGAAGTCAAAAGAATTTGATTATGCTCTATATGGGCCCCATTTAATCTAACATATCTTAAAGGGACAAGGGAGCTAGCCTTCTTGGATAGTACAGGATAAAATCATGCAAAAGGTGAGGGCTAAGGGTGAAAATATTTTATTGTCTTTTCTATCAGAAATCAGTATTGTAACCCTAAGGCAAAAAAAAGAAAACACTAGAAGAAAGAATGAACCACTAAAGGGGGCCTAGGGTTTCGTACGATTCAAGTAATATTCAAGTTCACTAATATGTTTGACTCTAATTTGGATTTTATAACCTTAATTAAGATAGAAAATTGAATATAACTCAAGTTTTAAAGTATGACAACTAAGCATGAATCCAAATGTAAAATACTGAAATAAATTTAACAAGTGGCATATGATGAATATAGAAATTACTAAAAAAATCAAGATACTTAGCTTTACTAGTTCACTGATTGCCTTTGACTAGCTCCTAACAATGGGAAAGGGTTGGAAATAGCCCTGAGAGTCACTTAGATTTGAAACTAATTTTTTGTGGGCTCATGGTCATTAATGTCAGCTTGGGGTGAAACCATCTTCATTACCAACTGAGGTGGATGTTACTATCCTAGGTTGATTTGGCTCTCCATGTATGTATAATCAGTTATGCCTACTTTTGAAACCTTTGTATGCGTGATATCAATCCCTAATTATGTATGTTATACATTAGCAGACACAATTACTATCAAAGCATATGACAATGAAGACGGATAATTCAAAAGCACCATTTGTTTGCATGTCATTGTTGGGCCTATCACCCATAATACACTTTTTCATGTCCTTGATCTTAAGCTATCATATAATCTACTCCTTGGGTGACCTTGGATCTATGAAGTCAAATCCATCCCTTCCACTTTGCATCATTGCATAAATTTCTCCCATTCTAGAATGCAGATTATTGTTCCTGGTAATTTGTAGCCATACCAATATTGTAAACATCTGGAAGCTAAATATGGGAACTATAATTATTTTCCTAGCTTAGATAATATACCCAAAAATGACAAAAATGTAGTATGTAAACTTAAGTCCAATTATATTAATCTAGATACCTTAGCCTCCGCATCTCCTTCTCCACCTCCTCAAATTTTGTCTCATTTTACCATTGAAGATAAGGGCATTGGTGCATATAGCATCCAGAATGCATTCCATATTGTATAAATTACCCATCTCCCAAATCCCATGGTAGACCCAATGATACCAAATCCCCTAGCATGCCCATTATGGAGTGGTGGAAAAAAACTTGATTCTCGTCTCAAGGGACCCATCACTTTTGTTAAAGATAGTTTATCGTATCAAGATCAAATCAACAGTTCAAAGGATTCTTGGTTATATAATGATTATTTTACCTCATGATATCAAAACATTGTCCGATCTCAAGAGTGACACAACTTTTATGTCTATTGAAGGTGATCTCAACAATGATGTAGAGTCCAATACCAATACCATTATACCCTTTATGTGCAAATCCCCTATTACCCTTCATTACCCCCAATTGCTTGACCAAGGCTAACAAAATCATATTATACCATTGAAGGAATTTTCGAGTGATGAATCAATTACATAAATCATGGGCCTTACAGATAGTTTTCCATTGAGTGATCACAAGCAAGAACTTGGAATCAGATCAAACCCTGTGACCTACTTTAATGAGCAGGTGAACTTCCTCAGTCAATAAGATAATCAAACATCGAGGTCTACTAGTGAAAACCTCTTTGAGGCACTTTTAGACTAGGGTAAAGTTAAATACAAATATTTATTCTTTGCTAAAAACCTCTTTGAGCTGCCAATCAATGGGGAATTTTTCTCTCTTCAACATAAATCATAGAGACCTAATAGTTCACGACTTCATTTCAATACAGGTACCAATCCCTTTGAGGAGCAAACATGTGAAGAATTGGTACTTGTTTTTTTTCCAAAAACATTTTTAGGTTGGATTTTTATTGCATAATTTGTTTTTAGATTCTTATCAAATCAATGAGTTTGTTGAATCAGTTGAGCCACAATTAGATGAAGAAGGTCAATTCCCATTATATTAGAGGATGATTCCACACCACTTGTGGAAGGCACCTATTTACATTGGCACTATAGATGATCCTACAAGGGTCAAGCAAGTAGTGGAGAAATTTTTGGGTGCAGAATTTAATTGACCCATTGACTATTGAGAATGGATCTCTAGCATTATTCCTGTTAGAAAGAAGCAGTACAATAAAATATTTAGCACTTGGACATTCATGGTGATGCTCAATTAATTATCAATCAAATCACAAATCAATATCAAACAAGATAAGAAAAGGTTGTGCCCTACAAATCATGTTTGACAGTCTTAAACAACACTTTGAATGCATCCAGTTTGAGAAAATACTACGGGCAAATAAGAGATCACTTGACGTTGGGGACACCTTTGTCTCATGGATTGACAGATCTTCTAATTAATTTTATTACACTTTCTTCCACCAAAATTATAATTATTTAGAATCAGAGATGGTATGTGATATTGTTGGTCCTCATTCCCCTTGATACCCAAATAAATACACTTACCTCCAAAAACCATATACCTCCAAAAACCATACCCTTATTATTGCACTATCTCATGATCAATATTAATCCTTCATCCCTATCTCATTAAATTACACTTTACTTGGTGGTACACTCTATCATAGAGGCTATGATGGGATGCTAATTCAATTTTTACACTTGGGTGAATCTCATTTAGCACTTAAAGGCGTGCATAATGGAATTTATGGTGGCCACACTAGCAGAGTGGTCCTTGCTGAGACTAATTCTTTAAACAGGGTGCTATTGGCTAACATTGGAATTAGACGTGTGTGTTTCTTATTGATTTCCAACAACATGGTTGTTTAATTCAATCACTTTTGATGTTTTTTATTTGTTTGAACATTGTCTATGATCGCCTTGCCTTGGGGCCATGTTCTTTCACTCTCTCATTCATTACATTTTCCATCCTCAAGTTTGTTCTTGTCCTTTCCCATATCTTATTACATTCTTGATCTTGGTTATGACCTACAAGTAATATAGAGGGATTGAGAATACATTTTGATAGGCAATTCAGATTTGGTCATCACTAGTACATCTTTGCAGGAAGAATCTTAGAGTAATTCAACATGGTTTCATTGCTTGGATGTTCTTTAAGAGCTCATTTTTTACTTCTTCCAGTCATGTTACTCATTCTACATGACTTCCTTGGCATAATTAGTTTGCTATTGAAAGGTAGTCCCTCTGCATTTTTGGATTACTGTTACCGTTAGTTTAACTGTTGGTTGAGCCCCTACCCAAGGTTATTTTTCCTTTCTAAATGGTTCCTTATGCATTTGTTCATATTACCTTTTTTATCTTATTCCAAAAATATCAAAACATTGAAAAATCTAAAAATCCTAAAAATCAAAAACATTCAAAAAAGGCCTCCCATCTCCACAAGAGATATAAAGCCACAAAACCTTTGTATAGTTTGTCACCTTGTTCACCAGTGGCTTTGCCTATTGATCTTGATCTAGGTGGCATTATTTTCATACATTATGGATCATCCTCCCTTTGCATTTGAACTTCTTCATGGGTGGAAGCCTTTTATCATGTCATCATCATTTATAAATTACCATTGTCATTTTTTCATTAAACTCTCATTTTAGGGAGAACTACATCGGTCTAAGGTCCACACGGACTGTGTAGGAAGCTCTTGACTACATGGGGTAGCTCAGGCCAACTCTACTACCACTATCACTAACATTCTCATTTTCATTTCTCCCTTCATTTACGTTCTCACCATTTTACAAGACCATTTACATTATCATTGTTTTGCGAGCCAATCCCATTTTTCTCTTTAATCAGTTTCATTCTAATCATTGTCATCACTTTCTTCTTTCCCATTCCTGGAAGAACTACATTTTGACCTGAAGGTCCACATGGATTATGTAGGTAGTGTTCAGTTGCATGGGACATTTGGAGTCAGCTCAGCCACTCCTTCATTATTATTTTATGCTCCCTCAAAGTCCAAATGGTCACATTATCCTATCTGCCACTCTCTAGACTTAGGGGTAAAGCACCACGCATGATGATTATTTGATTTTTTATTCTCACACACATAACATGGTGATTATTTGATTTTTTATTATTTTTCAAGTTTGTGTGCATGTGTTTGCTTGATTGTATTGTTGTGTTTCAACTCAATCACATATGTGTTCATGGGGTGATTCCTTATGCTTGTACTTGAGTCCATCCATTATCATGTGACTATAATATCAGCTTGATTTTTCTATATCATGGTGTGTTTGTGTCATTTGTCTATTGGATCATGAATTAGTCTTTATGCGCATCACGGTTTGGTTATCATGGTGTCTTGTATCATGATGCATACCATTTTGTGTTACATTAAAAATAAATCAATGGAGTCTTATATCCAATGTCATGTGCAACAACATCTCCCCTTGTAGGAAACTCTCATCACCTTTTCCATAATCAAATATTTATCTTTAAACACTTTGGATACATCTATACTAATTAGGACATGCATCTCCAAATTAGCGTGTAATAGAGAGTCATACAATTATTCCTCATAAAAAGAGGTTAAAACCTTGAGATATGTTTTCCAATCAATCAATCAAGTCAATCAGGTCGATCAATGATTACATCTATTGTGTTGGGGCAAATTCAATAATCGACGATCAAATCCGCCCTACTTGGGGAAACTCAATTTATTCATCATTCATTTCCCCCCCCCTTTCAAGGCAACTCATTTGTCTACTATATCAATTATTAGTGATCAGAGTGTCTACTTTCTTCCTTTCGAGGTCTTGTCTATCAATCTTACTTTGTCACCACTCCCTCAAAGGGGCATCATAAGCATATCAAACATTTTTTTGGAGCATTGGTGTGAACTCATTTTCATTAAATTAAACAAAACATGAACAAAACATGAACACATCATACTACAATCTTTATTAAATCATTTTAATGACTTTTCATTCTTTGAAAAGTTGTTAATTTATATGTCTCACAATGCCTTCTCAAATAAGGTCAAAATGTAGACATTCAATTCTCATCACTTTTGTGTTAAAAAAAAATTAGCATGATTTTTAACAATAACGTGCAAATCACTAAAACACCCAAATTAGTCTACATGTTTAATGTGCATATTTTGAAATGTATTGGTACATCCCTGATTGGAGAAATACACTATACACAATCATCAGCGTCATCTAATTCATCATGATAAAATTGTAACTTTGTAAGAGACTTTTTTGGATTAATTAGGTTGAATAATTAATTCAAATTTTGATATTTCATAAAACACCTAGAAGCTAATCATGATTAATTAGCCCATCAAATCAAATCAAATGACTAAGCATAAAATCCATAGGAATTGACTAATTTTTAATTATGCAATATCTAAATATTCAACAAATATTTGAATAGTGACATCATCATAACATCACTCAAAAAGTTGTCAAGCATTAGCATAAATGCAAAAAAATATCAAAAAATTGAACCTATGCCTCATTTATGCATAATTAATTCCAAACATCAATTATATTCTGCCTACCAAATGTGACTTATTAGCCACACATCTTCATCTCCATCCAACGACCACAATCAATCAAACAAATCTATAAATAAAAGTATCATTTAAGCATAATGACCAAGCTTTTTAGGGTAAATTATTATGCAAAAAACTAAAGGAAAGCTTCATCATTAGAACATTTTATTATATTTTATTTAGTCCAAATCATGTGTAACCTAGGGGAGATGTTGCCTACATGAAGGTACGATATCGATGAAGACTCCAAGGCTACAATTGTAGGCTCAATAACCATATATCCGTTTGGAGAATGAATCAATGGGAAAGGTATAGCTTTTGTTTTATGTCTTTCTATTTGTTTACATTTTCGTAGACCTTACCCAGACCGAGGGATTAAGCTTGAGAAGTTATGTTTGTTAAGTGTTTTATGTTTGATTTTGGCATACTAACATGAACTAATCTCTCTTGTAATCATGATCTATAATCCTAGTATACAAAATATGGCAAGAATACCTCAATGCAATAAGATGGAAAACCTTATATATGTTTCCGAGAAGGCAAAGTTGGGTAAATTTTTAAATAGGATTAAGCAAACCAAAAGTGTGATTATTAACCTAGTATTTTCTAAGTTTTTTATGCTTAAGGTTTAACATTTACAATTGCTTCTTAACATTATTCATATTTGAACTTTGACCACAAACTAGGTCCCACAAACCAAGCCTGCACATATTAACTGCCTAAGTTTGTGCTTGGTGGTTGAAGTTCTCAAACCAAAGATACACATCCATCACCCTGGATAATATATTCTAGTGATCTAGACAAACTTAAAACAAGTACTAAGAGTTATCCAAATAGATAAAATGTGTTATCCCATATCAAGCAACCCCACACAAACCCCAACAAAATTTTATATAGTTCCCTGCATAAGGATTATGAAAATTTTGGAAAAGACAACCTTGAAATTGATTTGATAACTTTGAGTTGGTGAGTCTCAGACAACAAATTTGGCCTGAACTACTTAGCCACCATAATTTATGCTTTGTTACTGCAATTCTCCAACTAGATGTACACATTCGTTGTCATTAAAAAATTTATGCCAATAATCTAGAAAAAAAATTAATAAACACCAAGTCAACCAACCTATTGCATCCACATATGAATGCCTCATATGAAAAGAAATCAACAGAGGACAAGATCATCTAAAGAAACAAGATAGGTATGGAAACACCATATAAACATAAATGGGATTGTCCCAACACATATGCAAATCCCAACCAAAGGAGAAGTAGACTCAATCTGTACTACTAAAACCATAAAAAATGATCCACTTACCCTAAGAAAAAAATACTTTTTATTTTTGTGTTGGTCAAAGGAATTGATCAAGGCATATAAAAATTAGGATCATGCCTAGTTAAAACCTACATCATATTCTCGTGTAAAACAAATATGCATTGCTATTTGTAAAACAAAATCCTTGTTTCTCAAGTATCTCAAACTTTATCCCATATCTTGATAGAAACACAAGTCAATAGTTTTTGGAAATATACCTCATCTGAATCATGAATACCAATTTTTAGTTTTTATAACCTCAACATTTGTTTAGGTACCTGAAAACTATTGAATATCTTATAAAATGGGTGTGAAAACTTTCTTGCTTACATCAATTGGTCAAATAGATTCAATCCAAATACAATTATCAAACACAATGCCTCCATCCACTTTGAATAAATAAATTTAATTTTAGAGAAGGAAAAGCAGTATCATGGAAACATCAACATCTTTTTAAAGCAATCAATGTAAAAATGTTTCAAAACACATGTTCCATCAAAATAATTGATTTTGCTCAAGTGGTGAAAACAATAACTCTAGGGATGAAAACCTTAAAAAATTCTTTAATGTGATTGAAAATGAATACCAAATCAAAATCCAAATGCCCCAGTGACTAAAAAATAAATCTTGGAACTCTTTATTTATAAAATTACACCCTTATAGCCCAGAATCAATTTGGAACGTATAACCTCTGTAGATTCCCGAAGTGCCATTTTTTTCCAAGACACCTAACACCCTTTGGATGTGTATTGAAATATTGGATACCTTAGATGGGAATATCCTAAAAACCTTGAAAAAATTGTGATCTTTAGTTTATTTTGATCATATAAATTGCATGTTCCAAAACATAAATATGATAATTGATACAACACCACTTAACTACAATTAAATATTCCTTGCATTCCTTTCAAATTATTGCACTCCAACATAACATTCTATAATTCTAGAGTTGAATATGCCAAAATTGTTTACAATGTGCTCATTTTGATTTCTCCTTTTCTCAAGCAAAAATTTATGATGAAATAATTTGTCAACCCATCCTCCTCACATTAATAACTTTTGATCAACATCAGTTTCTCTACCCATACCCATTGCATCGTTTTATTTTGATAATTGAAACATGACCCTATGACATCTAAAATAACTACACCCTGCACTTTTTGGCTTTTTTCTCAGATTAATTATGAAGACAATCCATTTTAATATTTTTTGGCCTATCAAGATTAACTAAAGGGGACAACCCAGTGTAAGCTAAAAATCATTATTCATATTAGGAAAGAAGATATTTTGTGCAAAACTCAGTCACATGAAAATCATAACCAAGTCAAAAGGTCATTGGTATATATGGTGAAGTTTATTGGCTAACAAAAACTTCCACCAATGATCAACTCTTATTCATTGCAAAGACTTGGCAATATAAAGGATGAGGCTAGGAAAAAGAATGAGATGGAGTGCCCAAATCTAATGAAATTCAAAGAGTGCATCAAAGGCCCTCCTTGTAAATAAAAATATGTCAGACCATAGCCAGTTAATTAGAATTTTCTATTTTCATACTAAACTGTACAAGACATTTTTTAATACCATTTCATATAGTCAAACCATCTTTTAAACTTATATATCAATAAAATAAATAAGACAACTATGATAACTATGGCATAAAATTTAATAAAAAATAGTGTAGCATTAGCCTCATTCACACCAAAGTTGAGAAAATATGTTAATGTTTTAAGCTTGTACAATCAATACATAACCCCATAAAAACCAGGAAATCAAAATACATCTTTATGAAAGTGTTGTGTCTTGTCCTCTGATAAGCTAACATGATTCAAAATTACCTTGGTATGTGCATCAACATTAGGTTTGGGATTCTTGACCTAAAAATTATCAACTGAAGCTCCTATTACCCAATTGAAATTGTGTTATAATGATAATAATAAAAATAATTATAGAGCTTGCCTAAGGTGGAGTTTTAACAATAACCAAAAGTGAAGATTAGGCCAAGGACTCTTCATCTATAAAATGTCAGTTAAATCTCCTATTATCCAAACATATCCAATTGAAATTGTTGTATAATAATAGCAATACTTGAATAATGATAGGTCATACTTAGAGTGCATCTTCGCCAACTACACCACCATAACCATAGGTGAAGATGCATTCCCATAAAGATGTATTGGAAAAATATCCTTGTAAAAGTGGATGCCATGTGCACCTAAATATGCTTAGACTATATCAATACTTGGAAAACAATAGTGTTTATATTGTGAGAGAGAGAAGTGAAGGGTGTATAACCTACATCATTCATATCAAATTCTGGTGTAGAAACATGAACCCACCATTAATGAATTTTGAAACAAGATAACAACCCCATGCCCATCGTCTTATCTAGATGGGGTTCCATGTCACCATCACAAGTTGTTTCTTGATGCACTTTGTGCTCTCAAATAAAAAAAGACATAGTGAGACATTGATGAGCAAAACAAATTTGTTGGTAGCAACCACGAGTACCACCCATTAGAAAAAAACTTCCTTTAGTACTCAAGTTTTGAAAAACACTCAATTACTTTGTATTCAATAAATTTGGTTTTAATTTAAAACTTCAATTTTAATCCCATCACTTTTGCAAAAAGAGAAGATAGGAAGAAAATTGACTTGTGTTTCCTTTGTACAAGGATATAATATTAGTTGGATTTTTCAAAGAGTGTGAAAGACGATAATTTGCCTTAAAATCATATCTTGGAAAAATGGTGAATAGTTGTGGGAAGAAACTTTGACTTGTATTTCCTTTGTACAAGGATATAATATTAGTTGTATTTTTCAAAGAGTGTGAAAGATGATAATTTGCCTTAAAATCATATCTTGAAAAATGGTGAATAGTTTTGGCAAAAGACATTCAGATAGGAATTCAAAAGACTGAGATTTTTGTCCACATACAATCAGGACATATAAGAATAAAAATGATATCATATAAAGGATGCTCAACTTTATACACATTTTGGTCTAATGCAAGCATAAAAAAAACACGGATGTTAATTATTTTATATGCTAGTAAGAATACATTTTCATTCACATTATGAATCTCCTTCTATTGTAACTTCCATCCCTAATCTTCTTTTCCCTACTTTTTTACAGGTTTACTTTTGGTTTCTTGACACCAGTGTTTTAAGTGATGCACAAGAAGATTATATATATATATATATATATATATATATATATATATATATATATATATATATATATATATATATATATATATATATATAATTAATGCATCAAATCAATCACCAATTCCCCAAGTCATGTGTGTCCATGTACTAATACCATAGGGGTACACCTATATTATATATATAATTTTATAAAAAATATTAGGCATGTGGTGATTTAACTTTTTTTCAAAAAATATTAATTATTGCTGAAAAAGATTTAAAAAAAATATTGAAGTGGTTGTGTTCACACTGGTTAGTGGTTTGAGTTATTTCCAAACAAATTTTGTTTTTATCCATGTTTACACCCAGTCGCGGAGTTAAGCTTGATTTGGAGTTTTGTTATATTTGTTGGATTCTTTTGTTTGTGTGCATGAACAATAATTTATTGTGCACTTATTTAAGATAATCCACCTATATTCGGGTTGATCACAACAACCAAATGGTTGTTGTGAAACCAACTTCTTTGCCTATTTATTAGGCACTCCTTGTGTTTCTCCTGAGTGCTCGAGAGAGTGAAATATTTGGATTGTATATTATTCAAAGATAATAATATGGAGAATATTTTGTACATAAAATTTCTTTGATTATTGTGTGCATAATCTTTTGCTTCTCTGTTGTAATGACGTGCAAGAGTGATTCTGCAGTTACACAAGTGCATATACCACTCTGACATGGTATCAAAGTTGCCTCAAGCAGCGATTACTTAGCATAGATTTCAAATATCATACCAGAATTGAGAAATCACAGATCTACTTGTTGTTTGTAGAATTATTTTTTGGTCATACGAGTTCTTATTTTTATTTTGAATATGGTCTCTCATTGGCCATATTACTGTTGTGTTTGCCTGTGATGCATTTCTATTTAAATTCAATTCTTTAACTCAATCATGATCTGAACATCTTATTTTATTTTACTTTTTAAAATATTTTAGAAGGTAGTGGGTGGAGGAAATGCTCACTTTAGAGCATGAGCAAACAAAATGTTTGTAACTATTTCTTATATTTGCTACAAGTTCCCCTTGGAGACAACCAAAGACATTTATCACAGGGTGTACACAAGGCCCACCTCATCTCCAAGATGCACTTGTCTCATGGGGATCAGGGGCCCATCTCCCAGCCACACTGTTACAAATGAACAAAGTTGATTGCAAGATTTGTATCTATAATATCATACATCGTAAAAACCGAGTAAAATAGACATCTCAATTCTATAAAATTTAAATAACAGTGGAAATTTAAAGAGAAGATGGAAACAAAATGTATCAAAATATTAGAAGGTATAGCATGAATAAGAAGGAAGCAGTGATTTTATGTAATAAGTTTTGTAAGCTTTAAAAGGGGAGATTTTACTAAGACTCTATTTGAAAAATGAATACCAACGAACTTGTTATTTGGCTCTGGATGAGGTTGAATGGATGTCATGGTGTGCCCCAAAGCACAACATTTAGCATGTTAACTGGCAAATATATACATAACTCAACTAGAAATGTAATGACCAATAAATATTTGATATTGCAAAAGAAAAATATTATAAGACAATAATTATTTTGTTTTTGAGTGACAAATTGTAGTTGCATCATGGGAGTCTTATTAAGTAAAGTATGTACAAATAATATTAATTATAATTGATATTAATCAAGATTAGGGAGCATTAGTCCAAAAACAATATTGAGAAGCTTAACTTCTCAATAGAAATGGGAAGCTTACTAAATAGGGAGAGATGATAAGGTTTCTATAGGGTGCTATAAGCCCTTGAGTGACACAAAAAAATTAAAAATTATACCATGATAAGGAGGATGAGATAAATACAATATCTTCACTTTATAAGCTTATAAAGTGAGGAGTATATCCACGTAAGTAGCATTAATGTTTTGATGCTCAAGGGGAAATTGTGAATCATGTACTTAGGTTGACACATGATGTTATGGTTGGAGCACACGATGTCATTATTTCCAATTAAGCTATTCCAAAATCTACATGAGGCCCTAGCAACTTACGCTATACCTTATTGAGTCATTGAACAATTTGGTTTTGTGCAACAAATCCCTTTTTAAAACAATATTGAAAGAAATACAAATAATAATAACTCCCTAGTATAACCATGGAACTTACTATCACAACCCAAAAAGGAAATGTATTTGACTTGTGTGGATACCTAATGTCATCTAGCATATATTCTCCAATGAAAGGATTAAATGGATGAATCTTGGCAAGGATCCTCTCCACGCTGAGAAGTCCAAAAACAACAATCCATTCACAAAGTTATAATCAATTCGGCCTCACAACTCCATATTTTTTTCTCCTTGTCTCACCATAACGTACATTTGTTGTCTCTCTATGCCCTACATTTTATGCTTCTCTCATAGCTTCCGCTTGCAATGAAGATTCACAATGGTTTGTTAATATGCATCTTAGGCAATGGTCCCATGGAAGGGGGACTCTTAGTTTTTTAAAGTGATGATTAAAAAACATGAGCAATTTTGATTTATAATTTTATGAGAAATAAGTTATTTGGTCAAAATACATTGATGGTCACTTATTAAAACTTGTATTCATGTGATTTTGAAACTAATGTAAGCCTATAATGCCTTGGATAATTGCCACATGTCTAATCTGTTGTTGGGTTTGTCCCAAGATTTGTCTTAGCTACTTGAAACAGATTTTATTTAATTTTTCACAATAATAGATCTTTCCACATATAGAGCACCATGTCAACAATACCCAATTAATTTTCCCATTAATATTAGGGTAATAATCAAGCCTCACAAGAATACACTAATAATCTCAACACCAAGAAATTGTCTTTGTAAACAATTTACATAGGCTTCTATAGCATATGAAACCTTATTATTATTATTTTTTAATAGTATACACGTTGATGGTTTAAAAAAACGCAGATTTCTAAGATCCACTAAAGAAAAAACACAATTACAAATTCAACCGCTTGTGATTCTTTTTCTGCAAACTTTGTGTTTGAAACCCATATGCCCAATACGTGTGAAAATGGAAAGAGAGAAAAAGCAAAACAATTGAAAAAACATGGTTTCCGATTGTTGCCTTGATGAATAGTACCAACTGACACCTATTGAAGTAAATATAATAAGACACAAATTTGTTTTGTATTTATTATGTTGGGGGTGGTTGGTTATAATGTTCATGAGTGCATAACAATTAATGTACAACCTAAAATTTGAAATCCATTTGATTCACACAATTTGTTTTTCTTAAAATTGTGCCATCTCAAACATGTAGTGGATTTTTGGGAAAAAAATTAGATTCCAAAATAATGATGTAACTAGATTGAGATTATCCATTACCACTCAGTAAAAAAATCACAAAGAAAACAATAAAGTCACATTTATATCTATAAACATTTGTCAGATAAATTTATTATAAAATATCTGTAATAATATAATATATATCTAACCTTTTGACTTATTTCGGTACACTTACCAGTGAATGATATCCCTTTCTCTGAAACACCTCGTTCAAAAAATTAGATGCAACATTTGATTCAAGTCCAATTCCCATTCCCATTTAATAAAACATACTTTAATTTTGCACTTTGCTCAAAATGACATCAAAGTTAAAATTATTACATAAGCCGAAAATCCTATTAAACAAAAAATAATTTTATATCGGGCCAAAATCCTACGTGGCAATCTCAGAATTCCTTTTAACACTTTCCCAAGATTTTTAAACCAAAAACCAAAAGAAATAATCCCACTATATAATGCATTGGCTCCAGGTCATCCTCCACGTTATCACCATAGTCCCTAATAAAAGAAAGGGAAAAAAACTCTTAGAGTGCCCCCCCACAAAAAGACTTAACTAGGAGATAACAAGTTCAACTCCTGCATATTCATACCGGGCCAAACTTATAAAGCACTCACAAACTCTTCGACTTTATTTTAACAAACAATCACATTTTTTTAATATTTAGCACTTTTTGGTATGGATTTTGTGATTCATGGAGGATGTGGACCCCACACAGTTTGTGAGTGCTAGTTAAGTTTAGATATTCATACCCGCCTACAAAAAAAAAATAACAGTTGCCCCAAAAGTGCAAGTTATATCGGAAGGGATATAATTTTATGTTTTGGTAAAGTGGTGTTTTATATGGTGAAAAAGTAAATCCTTGATCGTACCTCACTCGAAATCATCGTTGCTAACCCCATATCACTTTTGTGCACGAAGCAACAATAAATTTATATTTTTTGGTGAAGGTGGGTGGTGGAAAATGGTGTTGTGTTCCTTCATACACTAATGCCATGTGAAGGAAGGAGACGATTTGTTTCATAGTGAACTTAAGCAATGGCAAAGTGGTGGGGAAGGGTAAGGCCATCCAAAGCATGAAAGCAGTGAGATATTTCAAGGTGAGGTGGCCTATGATAATGAAGAGCAGTG
Organism: Torreya grandis; assembly: GCA_037957365.1. Taxonomy (NCBI): domain Eukaryota; kingdom Viridiplantae; phylum Streptophyta; class Pinopsida; order Cupressales; family Taxaceae; genus Torreya; species Torreya grandis. Next base: position 38,696 of record JARHVA010006491.1, on the reverse strand, counting down.
AAAGGGTATTTCAAGGGATGGAGTCGAAGAACCCTAAGATACATGTGCGAAGTTTAGTGACATGTCACATATTTTAATGCAATTTGTAGCTTTTATTGAATTATTTCAATTACCCAATAATTAGTGTCATCTCAATAAAAATAGGGGCCAAATATCCAATTTCTCCTCTAAAAATGTAGTGAATGCACTGTAAGACCAAGAATCTAAAATACGTTAGATCATTTGTTAGTGACCAAAATCAAAAATAAACTTAAAGAACTAACATACTTAGCTTATTCCCTAGGGTGTGCTATGGAAAACAAGCAACAAATACAAAATAGAAGACAATTCCCTAGGGTGTGCTATGGAAAACAAGCAACAAATACAAAATAGAAGACAAAACACTAAGTTTATGCATTTCTTGAAGATTTGCTTACAAACCGACATGTGAAGAGGCTTGAGTTTGGCTTGTAGGCTAAAATTCTTTAGCAATGCTTGATTCCGTGTGTGGACAGCATCTCTCCTTGTCTGCACTTCATTTTTGACTTGACTTGACATGAGAATGGTTGAAAAAATATGAAGCTCTAATATGATTCTTGCAAAATAAGTTTACTCCAAGAGAACTTGTCTATAATGGCCAAAGGCCCTTATATTTATAGAATTTTGAGATTATTTTGAGCCATTTATCTAATATCAAGATAAATGGTGAAGAATGAGTCCTAAAATTCAATATTTCACACATAGAGTGTGTAAGAACTCTTTTTAAGACCTTTTAGAGTGTGAAAGGAAGTCTTGAAAGAAAAGTGCAATGACTAGTCCTTTTGGAGTGTCATAGGTCATGTAAAAGATGAGTATCTAAGAGGCCTTGTACGAGGTGTAAGAGAGTGTGTAAGTGGGTCACGTCATAAGCCCCCTTGCCCACACTCCACTCCATTCCATTGAGTTGCCCCTATGTCATCACCAATATGAGGTAATAAATCCATTTTATTTTATGGAAAATAGATCATTCTAAATCTATGAAATTTCTTATTAGAGATGATTAGGCTAATTAATCTAAGTAATTAATTGGAAATTAAAAAAATAGTGCAATTGCAATGTTCTTTTGATAATCAAAATATTCATTTAATTGCCCTATAATAACACTTGCATAGAGTCGATTTAATTCAAGATGTGTTAGATAAAATTGATGTTGCAATACGATCCTTTGCCCCAATTAAAGATGTGTTATTATGATTTCGAATTAAAACGGTAGTTGTGCAAGTAAATTGAGTCAAATGATAATTTTCAATCAAATTTGTATGTGATTACAAAAAGTCATATTGAATATATTTTAGACACAGAAGTAGTTAAAATGAAGTGTCTACATGCACCATGTTTCAATTTAAATGAGTAAAATTGATCAGACAAATTTTCACGAATTTAACTATTTAAAACTTAATTAGATGACTCTAACACCAAGTAGACCCAAAAAAAAAAAAAAAAAAAATCTTCTTCAATGAAATACGCTTTCTATATAATTTTACTTATCGATGTAGGGTGTCATGTAAATATATATATGGATACAGAGATTTCCAAGCTTTTACCATTCTCACCCTCAATAACACTAACAACAACAATTATCGTAAGAGTACTGCTCACTTCTTTTTATTTGGTGAATAGAGGAAAGGTAAAAATGTTGATAGGCCCACAGGAACTACTAAGTTCAAATAGTTTGTTGACCCTGGGTTCGATTCCCCACCAATATTTGCATACTCTTTGTAATCACTATGTCGATATAATGTATCTAAAATTAGGTACCACTTAGGGTCTTATAGCTTCTATGGAGGCTACAACTACTAAAGAGTGTCAATTAAATTGAAAGTGATGTAATTTTCTATTTTGGTAAAGCAAGTTGTGTAAAGTAAAAGAGCATAAATCGACAGTGGTACCTCACTCAAAACCCATGGCACTTGACCCCATCTCATCTTTTGTGCATGAATCATTAAGCAACAATAATTTGCTATCATTCTAATAATTTTTCTAAGTATGAATTGTTATGCAGAAAGAGGTGAACCCAACTAGAGTGAATTTTCAAGTTACGAGGCCTAAACAGAGGAATGATCCTCTGAATGAAATTGTGAGGATAAGGCTTTGTGGGAATAAGATATACTGGGATATAGAGATGTCACATGTACAAGGCATGTTCAATCACTTGATAATAATGGGATACAACCCAAGAATTTACAAGCCATGTCCAAAACATCACATCACCAAATTTTATCTCAAAGTTTTTTATATACCAATCTCTATATATCTAAATAATTTTATTTAAACAGAAAAAATGTATGTTTTTTTACAAGTTTGAATTCAATTAAAGAGAATAAATGTATGTTATTTTACAAGTTTTAATTCAAAAAGATTATTGTATAAATTGTTCATATTTTTTACTTGTTTGATATATTCCTTATATCTTTATATAACTTTCGGAAAAAAAAGAACAAAATAAAATCATTATAATTAAAATATGAAAAAAACACCTAAAATTCCTCAACATAAATTAGATGAAATTTACACCAATTTACAACACAATAACCCTCATTAAACTTGAAATTTTCAATATTTCTCCTATGCACCCAAAAATATAAAATTTATGTTACTTTATTTAAAAATTGGTGTTGATATCTATTTTTAATTTTTATTCTATTTTATAATTTTTATTAAACATAAGCAAATATTTATTATTGATATTTTGAACAATCATACTTGTCTCAGTTTTCCCTTCACAAAATGGTGTTAATTTCATTCTTTTTTTTCTATTTAATTTTATGCATTCCTTTAAATTTTCATCAACACAAGTTTTTGTGTTTATTTGTACTCCATTTCTATGTAACTCTAAAACTATTATCATATAAGGAAACGAATAATTTAGTAGGGACTTGATGTTGTCTCTATTATGATTGAAAAAAAATTGGTATATTTAATTTTAGATAGCCACATACTAACAAGAATAAATCAACACTTTTTTTAATATAAAGAATCATATTTGTATGTGTTGTACAATTAAAGAAACCATTTGACATTTGTTATGCATCTTTGCCCCCAGGAGTTATCTCCATTTGTCCTTATTTTCAAACAAAATGCACACCCATTAGAAGTAAAGCTTAAAATGGCAATGTGCTCTTGTTCGCTAACCTTAATATGGCACATTCTTCTTCCACTTTCATCTTGCTTGTTTTCCCATGCTAGCATACACTCAGAAATTGTAAAGAATTCTAATGAAACAAAAATAAGTTTTTTTTTTTTTTTTTTTTTTTTCATTTTTGTTTGTTGTTTTAATGCTTTCTGCAAATGTATCTCCTCTAACTCCTCTCATTGTGGGAAGTGCAGAAACATGTGTCTTTATGGCTTATAGCTTGTGTAAACATTAAAAATGAACAATTAGTATCAACCATCAATTTTAGTTCATAAATGATCAGGGAATGCCTAACACCGTACACACATTAATATGTGAATGGTCACCAAAAATATGAAGAAATAGATAGTATACTCGATGACCATACACATGAGAGATATCCAAGTGGGATGTTAGACAAATCTTTGGTGTGAGTTTTACCATAGAAACATTTTCAACATAAAAAATTGTGCATGCTTCTTCAAAATTTTCATATTTCCAAGCAAATCCACTCATATTTTTCTTCAATTCGTTCATTTTTATAACTAACCATAAAAATCACAAGTAAATTCAGTACAAATTTGAGTTATTTTCACTTCTATTTGTTGTTTCGTTCACCTCTATTTTCCGATTGATTAGCAAAAATCATGGCCAATGAATCAATGGTTCTAATGCTTGCATGTTGTCAGATGGAGGCAATTGAATTGTGAAACCCTAAGACATGTTTTGCACATTTCTCTCTACAATGACAGAGATGGCAATAATGTATGTATAGTATTAAACAATGTCATGTCTCATGGATGGTTGAGATGCATTGCATGGTCTGTGAAAATGCAACTAGAGGGGGAAAAGATGAAAAACTTTAGCCATTGATCATTGCCATAACGAACAATACCAACTAGACTTCCCTTACTAAATAACATCCATCAACATAAATATATTAAAAGTAACTTGCATTTGATTATTCGTCAAAGAAGCGTGGGCTAATTCATCCATTTAAAATAAATTAATTTAACAAAATGATACAACATAACAATGCTGCAAAATAGGTATCCTAGGCATTTGTTTTTTTATACATTTAATTGTGGGATTAGTAGGCACACACCCAATCTGGAATACTTCCACTTCCTTAATTCACCAACTCCCCTATTCTATCTTCCCCATTATAAGTACCCTCATTATTGATTAAATTTAAATCAGAATCACTTAAAACAAATGTATTTGTTCTACCCATTACACAACTTAAAATCGTAAGCATTTGTTTGAGAAGAATACATGTGTTACTATTCATTATCTAATCTCTTTCTCTTTAAAAAAAAAAACGAAGATATATAATTATAAAGATAATTTTTTAGTATATAAAAACATGAAAATTGTTGAGGAAAAAGAAATTCTAAAACTCCAATGAATTATGACAAAATGGATATATCCCTCAATGCTTAGGGAAGGTTGACACTACTATGAAAGAAGGTTGTATCAATTATTCTATCCATGAAATCAACTAAAAGACTTTAAAAGATCAAAATATTTATCCTTCAATCGAAAAAATATTGATATACATTTTTAAAAATACTCAAAAAAATAAAAAAATACTAATATAATGAACTAATACTAAGCGTAAATGCAAACATCAATGAGCCTTAATTATTTTTTAGCAAATTGTTTTTTAGCAACATTTTTCACTTGTCAACGGTGATTGCTCATTCATACCATTGAGATGGATCTCAGTCAATCCTTAACCTAAGCAGAAACGATTTGAAATTCACATTTATTATTCTGTTTATTTAAATTCAATTTCTCCTTTTATTTCCAACTACACACATTTAGCTATCATTTAGCTATCAAGATCTATATTCATGAAAAGATTTCTGGAAAAGGCACGCACCAGTTTTAGTCGTGTATTATAAATCAACTTCAACCTGATTTTGTTTGGGATGGTGAATTGTGTGATGAAAATGTGAGAAAATGGCTCCATCTCAACCCAAAAAATCACCACCGCCATCCCACTCTAATCACACACTTATCTCCCTGGTTCAACAGCGACCAGCAAGAGGAGAGAGGCCAAACAAAAACAATATCCAAATCAACTGAAGTCATTAGAAGATCAATTACAGCGCTTAGGAAAACTTCCAATTCAAACACCCAAAGATGCACAGGCTGCCTTGGCCATAGGAAAAGCCTTTGTTTCACAGTTCAATCCCATGAAAAAGGCTCTCAACGACCTCAAACCCCAGACCCAAGAAGAACAAACTCCAGATGTCTTCCACAGGCTGTCAAAATCTTATAAAAATAATATGCCTGTGCTTAACAAAGAGACTGAGCAGGCTCAACAATTCTTTGAACTAGGCAAGTCCAAGGCTCAAGCACTTGCTTCACAGTACAATAACTGGAACAGTATGGTAAAAGATGTTGCAGGCGATAATAACATCTCTAGTACTTGTAATAGTCCTAGAAGCAAGCCTTTAAACTGTAATAGTCCTTGTATGGATGACAGTGGAGCTACAACCTTTATGCCATCTCCCATGTCAAAATTTGTTAATTGGCCTACGAGTTCCCCTCAATCTGTCGTCTCTAAAAAGCTTGTATTGCCAAAGAGTGCACATTATCAGCAGGGAGAAGTGTCTGAACCTAGTGGTTCTAGATTTTCTCATCAATATGATGAGAAAATGGTTAGAGTCTCTGATCAATTTACTAGCAGTATGGTGGATATGGATAGAATGTCTGATAAATATATTGAGCAGGGCAAAACTGAACAAAATGAAGAAAATGTTGATATTGAGCAGGAGGAAACTGAACAGACTGAAGAAAATGTTGATAATGTTTAGGTTGCTTTTGGTCATGTGGGAAGAAACAGTGGATTTGGAGCTCCTATCAAGTGTCCATTACAGAAATTGAAAGGAAAGGATAAGGTGGTGGGTTTCCAAGAAGAACCCAGAGAGACCAGTTTGGGGTTTGACAAAAAGCCTATCGATCGAGAACAAATCAGTTATGCTAACAGTTTGTATCGTGATATCAATGATGATGACGTCTCCAGCCAGAACTCAGAAGTTAAATCATCTACTGATGATTCGAAGGTTGAATGTCCTAATAAAAAATTGTATGCTCAATCCCCAAGTAGGATTTGAAGGTACAATCTCTTAAAAAAAATCCAAGGCTCAATCCACTAAAGATGATTTGAAGGTACAAACTCCTCAAGAGTTTTCTAAGGTTCAATCCCTCAAAGAATTGTTTTCCAATCCCCTAGAGAATCTTTTGAAGTTCAAAATCCTTTGTCAAAATCCTTTGAAGAGAACTCAAAATCACAGTCCCCTAAAGAGGATTTGAAAGTTTACATCCAAAAAAAAACATTTCAAAGTAAAACCGAAAATTTGAAAATACAATCCCCTAAAAAAATTTCAAAGGCCCAATCTTCTAAAAACAATTGTTTATTGATATTAACCATATAATATTATACATAACCTAAAAGTTGTTTATTGATATTAATGGTATAAGAGTTATTTATTGGCCCAATCCTCTAAAAAGTTGTTTATTGATATTAACAGTATAATATTATTGTACGCAACCTAAGAGTTGTTTATTGATATTAACGGTATAAGAGTTATTTATTGATTTTGAATTGTTTATTGATTTACAATCTCCCAAAGAGGAATTGAAGGTTCATTTCCATAAATGAGTTCTCTAAGGTCGAATCCTCTAAAGAGCATAATAATGTAACTTGCAATAATTCATTATAAATAAAACTTGAAATTTCTATAGTTCAGATGCTCTTTAACGTTGTGACTGTTAATAGTCATAAAAAAAATGGAATCCACAGAGTTCTCAGAAACCCCAGATATGTTAGCTCGGTTTTTAGATATTTTCATATTTACATATACATCAAGAACATTTTTTCTGGTGTGTTAATATTGGAAGAGCCCATTTTTGTTTGTTTATATCTAAATACCAATCTAGTTAAGCATCGCATGTTAAGCTCACATAAAAATATATGGCAAAAACATAACAGGTGATAAATTCAGGAAATTTTAAAATGAAAGATTGGCAGAACAAAACCCCAGAAGCAAGTGGTGGTGTGAAAACACACCGTTGGAAGGAAGAAAAGGAAAAAGGCAATTTAGGCCCTTTCGCCACGGATGCGGCGAGCGAGCTGAATATCTTTCGGCATGATAGTAACCCGCTTGGCATGGATAGCACACAGATTAGTGTCCTCGAACAAATTAACCAAATAGGCCTCCGCAGCCTCTTGCAATGCAGCCACTGCAGAGCTCTGGAACCTCAAGTCGGTCTTAAAGTCCTGTGCTATTTCCCTCACAAGACGTTGGAAGGGCAGCTTCCTTAACAGCAGCTCAGTGCTCTTCTGGTACTTGCGGATCTCCCTGAGAGCGACAGTGCCGGGCCTGAACCTGTGAGGCTTCTTAACTCCTCCAGTTGCAGGTGCCGACTTGCGAGCAGCCTTTGTTGCCAGCTGCTTGCGAGGGGCCTTTCCTCCTGTGGACTTCCTTGCTGTTTGCTTCGTTCGAGCCATTTTTCTCCTGCTGACTTACGAATCCTGTCCTTAACTTGGCAAGACAATAATCTCCAAAACACAGTGATGATGCTCTTCCCGCTTGCCCGCCCCTGTTTTTATAGCGCACGATTCAAATTACGTTTGAATGGCCGACGCATCCTCGCCGTTCGCTTTCTCTTTCTAATCGACGACTTACAACCATTAACCTTCCCACTCACACGGATCGCAATCCGCCGACGAGTTTACCGATTTAAACACTAAATTGTGAAAAGAATAATTGATAATGAAGCGACGCAACCATCTATCAAGGAATTCCCCTTTGCCCATTCGCCAAAGGTAATGTCTTTAAGATGAACAAAACCTTGGGTCAAAATCTACACTTTTTTTTTTTTTTTTTCCTTTCTAATTTATTAAAAATTATGAAATAAATTTGTAGAATTTAATTAAAAAATTATGAAGTTTATGTATAGGAAATGAATAATAAGAATTGTTTATTGATATTAACGGTATAATATTAGTATACGTAATTGTTGTAAGGCTATAGATATATCACATTAGGTAGTTGGGAGTCTAAAAATGAATTCATATTTTATTACAGAGATATTAGAGGATGTTCGAGGCAAGTAAATATTTGAATTTATTTTATAAAAAAAAATATATTTCTATTATTTAATCTTATAAAACATTTATATGACAATTAAATTATACAAAACTTGCAATGACAATGTCTTAGTTCATGATGTTGATATTGAAGGATCTACCATGAGGATGTTTATTATACACATCCCCTGACCGTAATGAAGAGGATGATGATGACTCGTATATAGGATATATTGGTAGCTTTTTTTTTGAAAGGAGACTATATTAGTTTTACTCTCTCCAATATCATACATTATTATAATTATATAAATATCACAATTTATAATTTTTTTATTTTTTACATATAATGTTTAAAGAATATCATTGTATCAATATTTTCTATATATAAACATGTATAATATATTTTAAAAAATATATAATAATATAATGTAAATAGTAAATAAATAATCGATGAGATGTAAGTGAATTGGTAAATTGGCTTGGTTGTTTCAAGCCCCACCCAGGGTCAAATCTCTGTGATGACATATGACGTTGGTTGTGGTTGTTGGTTGCGTTCTCAGGGTCAGTTGTGGTTGTTGGTTACATTTTCAAGGCCAATTGTGGTCATTGTTGGTACACTTTGGACCAGTTGTGGTCATTGATGATATTTCTCAGGGCAATTGGTGGTATTCACAAGCTTGTTGGCTATTATACTCAATAATAGTTGGTATATATGTGGTAATATTTGGTACACATGTGGTATTCATGTGGCTAATACTCAGTTAGGGATATGGGTCCTTGATTGTGTCCTAGACCAGTTCATGCTCCAGTCAAAAATTATTACCTAGTAAAAAAATAGTAATTAAATAAAATATATAATAACAATATATAATTTCATGTGGATTTTGAAGGGATGGAGCACAGGAGGAAGAAAAAACCAAAAACCTTAACTTTTACAGTACAATTTAGTCATCGCCAATCGAAAGCAAGTCAGTGATATCGAAAGAGGATGTTTACACAACAAAAAAATGGATTGGTTTTACAGCAGACGCAAGAGCAAAGGACGCGGAGTTGCAAAAACAAAAAAGAGACTTGGGAGACTTCGGAAGGTCTGGAAAATATTTTGATTTCTCAACATTTTGAAAACCTAGATGGTGGGATAAAATCTCCAAGCATCATAACTGAAAACTTCAAGGAGGAAAATGAGTTTTCAGCTCTAAAATATTCTATTGTTTGGATTCACAAGCCCGCGAAGGTTTAAACATTGGTAAGGATAAAGAGCTCACCAGGGAATCCATAGAACTCGTGCAAGTTGTTTCGCGTATGGAGGAAAGGGCATTGATACGCAACTTCATCGAGAAATGGCCAGCTATAGGTGAAATCGAAACATGGGTGAAAAAAAATTAGGGGAGGGATTTTGAACTTAAATTTTTGCCAAAAGGTTTTTTCATTGTCATTTTTCCTAGTAAAGAAAGTAAAGATCAAGTTCTTAATAAACCCTTTTGGGCTTTGTGTGGAGTTGGTTTATGGCTCCAGCCATGGAATCCCAACTTTTATGCACTCTCAAAACATCCAGGTATATACCCCACCTAGGTTAGATTTTATGGTCTCCTAGTGGAATATTGGAGTCGTGAATGCCTGATGGCTCTACGAAATTTGTTGGGATCCTTTCTAGAAGTAGATCCAAAAATAGAGGAATGTTGTCTGGCTTCTTATGCTAGGATTAGGGTTTTGGTTGACTTTAAAGGAGGAGGTTCCAAAAAAAATTCTTATCAAATCTCAAGGGAGGTTTTGGAGTCAATTAGTTGATTTTGAAAACATCCATTTTCATTGTTTTAAATGCAGAGGTACTCGACACACTCAAAAAATTTATTTGAAAAATAAATCAGTTGCTAGGTTAACCAAGGAAAAAATCTCCCAAATTTGGAAACTTGTTTATACTTCTTCAATGGCTTTTCACTTGTGCAATTTTGGGAATTTTTGTTCCACCCAGAAAATGAATTTGATGGAGGACAATAGGCAAAAGCAATTAGCGGAGGAACATCCTAACAAAGTTTTACCTCTACCTCTGAGGACGCAGGACAATGCCTCAACATTTCCTCAAGATTTGCCTCCTGTAATTTGTAAATCTTCCAAAAACATTGGTGTTAAAATTTATGAAATGGAGGCCTTGTTGGATAAGCTAGGTAAGCTTGATACACTCTCTCCTAATACAATGATTAAAGGATGTGATTTTATTTCAGAGCAGTCCCAAACTATCAAGAATATCATTCAATACCATGAGCATAGCATGGAGGAATGCAATGCACATCCCAAAGACACTCAAAATTTGTGACAACTCTATGATTGGGGCTCTGATCAGTGATTCTAAAGTTGAAGAATCTGAGTTGGAAGGAGAGTTGAACCCCAAAGAATGTTTGTCTATCTCTCAAATTCAAATTGTAATTCATAAACCAAATTGTGGTCAACCCAAAAGAAGATGAAGGAAAAATAAACATGGGCATATTGTAGGGGAAGTTTCTATTGGCAAACAAGGTACTCTTTCCAAATATTTTGGTTCTGAAAAGTGAGAGGTGGGAGTCCTCCCTCGGGGATCCTATAATGTTAGGGGTCTTAATGCCCCTAACAAAAGATGTTTGATGAAATGTCTACTTTTGATTTAATGTCCTGATATTTTGTTGATTCAAGAAACCAAGCTAAATTTAGAAGATGCAACAAATATGATGAGACTTGGCTGGAAAAGTTGGAATGGTTTGTTTGTGGAAGTTGTTGGGGCTTCAAGAGGTTTGACAATTATTTGGGTTCCATACTAAGTTCAGGTGGATATCCTTGAAATGGCTAATTACTGGAAATTTTGCAAATCACTTGTCTTAGGTCAAATATGAGTTTCTTTCTTTGTAGTATATATGGGTCTAATGATGCACACAGTAAATCTCTCCTTTGGGCTGACTTGATGAATCTTTTTGCATGCTTTGAGAACTCTAAAATTTTAATGGGAGGGGATTTCAATGCCATTTTATATCCCTCAAAAAAACAAGGTGGCAAAAGTTATGGAACGCCAAGTAATATTAAATTTTCCTTGTTCATTTCAAGCATTGATTTCTTAGATATACCTCCCAAATAGGATATATTTACTTGGAGTAACAAAATATGGGCCAAACACAATATCTTGGAGTGACTAGATAGATTTCTAGTTTCAAATTCTTGATTGTCTCAAAACTGGACGTCTAAAAGTTTCATTCTATCTTTTGTTGGATATGATCATTTACCTATTGCTTTGATTATAAATATTGATCATACACCCCCACATTATCCATTCAAGTTTGAAAAAGTGTGGCTCAGAGATCTCTCTCTTCCCAGGCTCATGGAATGATGGTGGAAGAATTATATTATTCATTCTCATTCCCCCATGTTTTGCATGGCAAAGAAGTTACAGTTTATTAAGGGTTGTCTTTGGTAGTGGAATACTAATTGCTTCAAAAATATCTTCCAAGAGAAAATCAGAGTTGAAGCAGATCTGAAAATTTGAATTGAACTCTATATAAATTTGGAAAGGATCAAATTTCATATGGCAAAGAAAAATATTTACTTGCTAAATATGAAGAATTGCTTCAACATGAAGAATTTTTTTGGAAACAAAAATCCATAATTGAATGGCTAAAAAAAGGAGATATGAACTCAGTTTTTTTCCACAACTCAATCAAGATCAGGTGGAATTTTACTTATATCTCACATATCAGATCGTCCGTTGGTAACATTTTAGTCAATTAGTAGGAAATTAGGAATGAGGCGGTCAATTTCTTTAATGATCTCCTTAATAGTGATAATTTCTCGGATCTTAAAGCTCAGAATCACAACTTAAGTTTCATTCCACAGTTGGTTTCTCCCAAACAAAATGAGATATTAATGGCTTTTTTCACTTTAGAGGAAGATAGAACTGTGGTCTTTGCTATGGAAAAGGACAAGGCACCTGATCTAGATGGTTTTCTAGCTAATTTGTTTTAGGCCTTTTAGGATTTGGTGGGGGTTGATGTGCTGTAAATGGTGGAAGAATCTAGGAGGAATAAAGTTTTTTGAGATGAACCATTACACCAAAACCTTGGACTGTTAGTGAATCCACCCATCAAGATCGGTCCCACTAGGTGTGCCATTATATGAATTGTGAATTTGATGATGAAGGGGAGATTAGTATTGTGTTAGTAGGCAAATCAAATCAAAATCACACTAAACTAACACCTTCATGCCTAGTTACTAGGGTGAGCTTTATAACAAAAACAAATGAAAAGCACAACTAAAAATTAAGGAAAAATAAGAATCCTTCACCTTCCTTGGATGCTCCAAATGCTTTGTTGTAGTGACTTGCTCGGTTTGTGCTCATGAATTCTGTATCCATGGAAGCTTGACTACTTCCCTGTCTCCTTGACACCTTGCTTGGCTTTGGCTTCGATATTTTGGCATCATAACTTTAGCATGTGAGATATTTTTGGAAACAATTTGGCATAGTAACTTTGCACAAGTTAAGCTTAAAATTCATGTGGCAAGGCCTCCTATTTATAGATTTTTGCAAATGGCTAGAATTGACCTGAACCATCCATCTCAAGATTGAGATATGTGGCTAAGCATTAATCTAATTATGTAATTAAAAATATATAAATAGGCTCATCAATATTTAGGATAGAGGGGAATTTAATAGGCATGGGAGGCATTGATGAGGCATGGGAGGGGTTAACCTTGATATTTTATGCATTTATGGCCTAGGGATGTCTTCCCAAGAAATGATATCCCCTGATGATGCAGATATTCAATATTAATTTCTAAAAATAAGTAATCAACAAGTTTCCATAGAATTTTTGATTAGACTCTAATTTGGTTTAATTATCTCTTAAGCATGATTAAGCGCTTTGTGCACAAATTACTCGAATTGATCAGAATACCTTGTTATTGGTCCAAAATTTGACTAGATTGGAATTGGAATTGGAATTCAATGTTAGATGTGTTGGATCCATTATCTCATTTAGGATGTTACCAACACTAAATAACAAAGGCATGCATCTTGTGTAAAAGATTTGATAAAAAAGAGCAATCCAGAGCACCCAGGTGCAAAATGGGCATTTTAACACGAAATGATTTGATCAAAGTTAGCTAGACCATAAATTGCACTGCCCCATTTAGGGATACCTTGGCCAAAATTGGCACTTGATTATATCAAGTTCAAAGCTTTTAATATGCTTTAGTGTTTTTAGGCTAAATTGTGCATTTTAGTAAGAATTCATCAAAACCCTGATTGGAGGTTATCGGTGGCCAGATTTGGGTGCCTACAAAAATAAATAAAAAGGAATTATAATAAATTCATTTTTAGATTCATATTCTCCATCTCAAAATCATAAAATACACAAAATACTAATGAATTTAGATCAATTTATTTTTAGCTTTACATTCTACAGTCATAAATATAAAAATACATGAAAGGAAAAGAATTTAATTGGATCATTTTCAGCTACACATTTTGCAATTATAATTTGAAAATAGAAAACAAAAGAACATTTAATTATTTCACTTTCACCTATACATTTTTTATTCAAAAAGGCAAAAATATTATTTAATCGTTCATTATCAACATCTACTTCATCCATTAATTGGTTTTGTTATTGCATGCATAAATATTAAAAAGATTAAAAATATATTTTTCTTGTATTGATTTGCATTATAGGTAATTAAAAAATCAATATGCATTTTAATTTGATATAGACAATCATTTATTTGTGCTTTGTTACATATGAGTTATTTTCTTACTTTTCATATGAATATATTTTAGTTCTTTAGTTACTCTAATATTTCATTTCACAAAAAAATAGCTAGAAACCCATGCATATATTTTTAAATTAAATTTTAGCTTTTAGTTTAATCAACATTCAAAAATCATGTTTCCACATATTTGGATGATTCTCCTAGAACAAATGTACCCACATAGGATAGGCTTTTCCCCACAAGGAGTCAACCCGGTTCAAGCAAAAAACACATAAAATGATATTGACTCTAAGATCCAACTAGAGGTCTTTTTCTTAACCCCTTTTCCTCATCTAATGATTAGGAATTTAAGGATTTAGATGACTAAATTAGATTATTAGAAGCTCAATTAGCTATGAAAATTCAATTTTTTAGCTCATTAATTAGTTAACATTTGCATTTGATTTGACTCTCTATCCTAGGTCTAACCTCATTCCATTTATTCAAATTTATAGATGACATTTTCTAGATGAGACTAACCCTATCGAGTCAGAAAAATATTAAAGGTAATTCTACCTAACTTTTTTCCATTCAAATAAAACAACATTGATGAACATATATGATATTTGTTGTCCCCCAAAAAAAATATCACTCCTTTTTGTGAAAACATTTGAACTATTTTGGTCCAACAAACCAAAATCCTCTCTCATCTTCTCAAAAATTGTTCTGGGAATTTAAATTCTTCATTATTCAAGATTTTTCATATTTCTATAGACTCTACAGGATTGAATCTATGGACTTTGCAGGCTTGAATCTACGGACTCAGTTCTATAGACTTCACAGGAAGGAATCTACGGACTCCGCAGGCTTAAATATACAAACTCTATAGATATGTTTCTATGGACTCAACATGCTTGAAATCAGTAGGTTCAACAGGTTCAAAGGCTTCTATAGGTGAGTTCAATCAAAAGAACGAGTTTCCAACACTTAGTCATTTTTAGGATTGGTTCAATGCCTTGGTTTAACCAAAAGAGTTCATCGACAAGCTTCTATGCAGTGTTTGAACCATTAAACCATTGAACCTTGAACCATTTTGGTTCAATGGGTTCAAAGGTTCAACATCATCAGCAAGAGTTAAGTGCATTTTTCAAGGTTCAAAGTTCAACCGCTTCAAGGTTCAACGGCTTCAAAATACTTATCAAAGAGAAGAAGGCTTGAACGAGTGAACCGTTGAACCATTGAACCACTTTGGTTCAAAGGTTCAACGGGTTCAATGGTTCAACAAAATCAACAGGTTCAACATCCATATGGTTCAACGCCTTTGCTTTAAGAGATAAAAAAAGACGGTCAAATAAAGAGATTGAACCGATTGAACATTTGAACCATTGAACCAAAGTTGGTTCAATCGGTTGGTTTAATCGACATGTTCAAGGGGCTGCCCCAAAGCCAAAGGAAAAAGTGCCCTTGCAGACGGCAGTGAACCAAGCCAAGTGCCCTTGCGGAGGGTAGGCGAGGAACAGATGGAATGTTGCAAAAGTCTGAAAGATATTTCTGGGCTTGAATAGTCCTTGTGGAGGGCTCAGTTCTCTTTCAAGAAAAGAACGCAAAAAATTGACTAAGGCAAAATGATTAAGGCATTTCCTTCGGACAAAATGTCTGAAGGAATTCCTTCAGACTTTTGTCTGAAGAAATAAGCCTGAAGTAGAGGCAAAGCGAAGGAAGATTTCCTTTAGACAAATTGGCGAAAGAATTCCTTCGGACTTTTTGTTTGAAGAAAAAGCCCATCGAAAAAGGAAAAACCCACTGAGGAAATAAAAGCCTAAAGGCTGCCCGAAAGGTCTCGAAGGGTAATTACCCTTGTGGGAGGCTCTCGCCAGGAAAAGTGGACTGTTTCTCAAGACCCCAAGGGCAAGTTCCCTATGGGAAAGATCAAACCTCAAATTACAGTAGAATGTGCCACATGTCCCTCATAAAGTTGTAGCAAAATGTGCCACGTGTCCCTTATAAAGACTAAGCAGAAGTTGCCAAGTGTCGTCGGTCGAGACATAGTTTTTAGTAACTTTCAAAGCAACGAAACATGCCACGTGTCATCTAAAAAGCTCGGTGGAGGCCGCCAAGTGGAAACATCCGTAGCTTCTTCCTTTTATTGAGTAAGGACTGTGGTGGGTCCCAGGTGAGTGGCTAAAATTGAGTGAAACGTACCATGTGTCATCGTCCATGTGAGTTCAAAAGAGTCTCAAATGTTTCTACAGTGTTTCTATGAGCTCGGTGGACGCTGCCACGTGTCATCTTCTGTAGGACTCTCAAAAGGCACCCAAAGCCTCTATAAGTTAAGTGGATGCTGCCAAGTGTCCTCACCTATTTCACAGTGGAAGGTGCCATGTGTTATTTGTTGAGATCAGTAGAAAATGGCCAAAGCAAGCGGGAAAGACACGAAGGAATGACTAAGGAGGATGATGGGCCCGTAGCCATCAAATTCAAGGCAACCAACTAGACGTTTGCTTTCCAACAATGACAGACCCGAAGATGTCAAATTTGTGGCAATGAAATAACTGTTGATCCTTGTAGGCTTAAGCATAGACCCTGTGAACAAATTCAACTACCGGCCAAAGAGATAGCCCGAGAGCTCAAATCACACAGATAAGGGCAAAATACAACTAAGAAAGGGGGAATGATGAAGAAGGATCAAAAATATTCGTGCATGGGATATGTTTCTAGAAGGTAAAGCAGTCCACCAAGTGGACATCAGAGATCACAAACATTCAATGGCGCAGTCTATTTTTTTGCATTAAGTAGAGCGAACAACTATGCACACATAAGGAAACACATCAAGTAGCCCATATTTAAAATTGATGCTCGATTCAAGCATAGCCCATGGATAGAATTTAAAATGCATTAAAGGCAATTAATGCATCGTAACACATTTTTGTGAAATAAAGCACCCAAGTCTTTTTTGGAGCACTATATATTAGACTCTCTTATTATTTTAAGAGATCCCCCTCTGTTATCAAAAACAAAACTCTGCCCAAATTGAAAGGCATTACTGAAACTTTGAGCTCATATTGTTGATCATATTTTGTTATTTGAATAAGAAAATAAGTGACTTCTCAGAATTTGTGTTGGAATAGCTTAGTTGTTAGGAAAATTGTTCTTATGTCTGTTTCCTTAATACATTTTTTGTTCACTTAATTGAATAAGCAGAATTAGTGAAAATAATCAAAAAGGTGTCCTGAAGCAAACTGTGGAGAGACTTTGTGCCCCCACAATTGCCTTTAGTGTGTTTTCTTTCTATTCCTATGTAAAGGATCTTGGGATGACTTTGTGCCCTCATTATCCTTCGTATTTCACTCTTTGGCAGTTGAGGTGGAGACTTTGTGTTACATTTCATCCTGTTGTGTTACTACACCCTGTTACAATTACTTGTCACCACTCGAAAGATTCCTTTTGTCTGCTGAACAACACTTCTGAAAGAAGAGGAGTGCCTTCTGTCATTTCATCAGGATTTCTCTTTTGATTTGTGAACATCATCTCTAAAAAAAGAGAGATGGATGGTTTATCTTACCCCTGAGTGTTATTTTTTGCTTATATATATAGTATATAGCTCTTGCATATTTATAGGAAACCTCCCCTTGATGAAAGGAGAGATTTGTCCCCTTTTGATGTATTAAACCTACACATATAGCTGACCAATCTCCCTATGTTGTGGTTGAAGAGACCTATTTTGCTCATCAGTTAGCTGATTGACAAAATATTCACCCAACAATTTTTGGCGACTCCGTTGGGGATCGAACGTGCAATCTAAAGCCTCAAGTTTTAGATTGAAGTAGTCCCTACCCTTATCCATTATAGACTCTAGTGACTTCATTCTGTGTCTTACCCATTATCATTATAGCCTTATCATCTCCCTTCACCTCCACGCCAACTATGATAGAATGCGAAGTTTGAAGCCTCAAGCTTCAAGCTGAAGCAGTGCTAGTTCTTTCCCATTTTTGTTGTACAATTTGGCAAATCCACGGTATACGCGAAGCCAAAGGGATAAAGGTATTGTTGACCCTATATTCGAGTTGGTACAACAAAGTAATTTTGATCCATTTCCTTCACCATCTCGCCTCCTATGAACCAGAAGCTTTTCTCTTACTAAAGTCAAGTCTCCATTACCGAGAAAAGCATTCATTTCCAATATTAATAAAGCTTTATCAATACTTAGCCCTCTAAGATTTGTTATCCCACTTTTCCATAGTCATACAATGGTAGTTCAAGGTCCTTGGGGTAACTCTTTTGGCCCACTCAATTTAACTCCACCTCTACATGAGCTACCACGCAGTTCAAGAAAAAAATTCCCCAAGTTCTATGGTGATGGGAAGGTTCATTCTGATGAACATATTGCAACCTTCAGCATACCCTATGGCATAATAGGAGTAGAATTTGAAGACATAGTAGTCAGGCTTTTCATGGAAACACTACAAGGTGCTACTGCAGACTGGTTCTACCATCTACAAGCTAGATCAGTGACTGACGAGGACACACTTAAAGCTAAATTTGAAGTCAGGTTCAAGCCTATAAAAAATGCACATGCTTTGTTGGCCCAGCTCACATAGATGAAGAAGGAACCTCATGAACCTATGAGGGATTTCATAGCAAAGTTTGACAAGCTGAGGAACTGAATCCCTGCTATTGCTCAGCCGACACCTGAAAACCTCAAATGCTTCTTCATCAACTCATAACTGCCTGAAGTGAGTTTTTTGCTAAGATGTGCTGGCCACATAGAACTTGAGGCTACTCAAGACTTGGATAATGAGGTAGAAGATGACCTTATCTTGGCAGAAAAGATAAGGAGAGAACCAAATAGAGGTAAATCATCTTCATCTTCTGAGTATCCATCTACAGGAACCACAAATCAATTAGTGCAAAAGTTGGCAAATGAACTGCAAGCCTTGAAGAGACAAATGTCCCAAGGTATGTCTGATCCTCCTAATTGGGATATGCCAAAGAGGACATTTTAGAATCAACCATATCAAGGCAATGTTGCCAAGAATCAAGGGTAGCCAACTCTTCCTTCCCCATAGGGGAAACTTGCCATTGAAGCACCCCCAACCAATTTAGCAGTTGGATATCTCAAAATAGAATCTGATATCTCTTTCCAACCTAAATGAAACCAGAAAAATGACACTGATATCCTTATAGAAGGCCAAGAAAAATTAGTTTGTGACTCTAACATTGGTTTCTTGAATTACCAAGATAAACTCAGAGGTAAAAGTGAAGTAGTTTATGGATCATATGTTGTATTCACTCGGTCCAAGAACCAATCAGCACAACAAGTTGATAAAGAGAAGACAGAGGAGCAACCTCAACCATCAATTTCAATTTCTAAGCTTGGAATCACTCTGCCTTTCTAGCCAAAGAACTCGGTGATTGCAAGAGAGGTAAGTACATCAAACATCTCTGCACCTTCAACTTCAATTCTACAGACCAGTACCACCCCTCCTAAAAACTAGAAAGATAAACTCCTATCCTCTCTTACTAGTCCATTTCAGTCATTTGACATAATTGACCATGTCAAGAAATCCAAAATTCAAATGACTAAACTTGAATTCCTACAATCTAATCCTGAGTAGTTGGATAGGTTAATTCAGTGTGTGAAGAATAAAGCTGTCCCTACAGGATAAGAGATTAGGAATATAACTCATGATACTCCAAGGAGCATGCCCATCTCAAACAATATTTTCATTACTCCTCCTATTACCCCTGGAAAAATAGAGCCTTTTATGTTTCCCTATTGATAAATGGTCACAAACTGAGCAATTGCATCATAAACTCAGGTGTCAGGATTAAGAAGCACAATTGATTACCTTTTATAAGCAACTAAACACAGAATTTAACCAGAAGTAATAAGTAACTAGAAATCAGAAACAACACAGAATTTGAGAGACAATACACAATCTTATATTAATACTCTTCAAAAGAAAATACAATAAAGAAGATGCCACAGTCTTCTTCCCACACCTCTAGGGCTTCCCACACCTCTAAGGCGTACAAATATTCTCCCTCAAAAACTCTCTCACTCAACCAATTATAACCACAACTCAAACACATAGTTGTACCCTCCACTAGTCAGTAACAATACTACCAGTACCAAGTACTCAAAAGTACTCCAAGTAGACCTCCTTGATCTTGCTCACCTGCAAATCAACCTGATCTTAATTACCATGTAGATCTCCCCTGATCTTGCACACTTATAGATCAACCTGGTCTTGTACAACCTGCAAACCTAGATCTTACAATTCAAAGGATCTCTTATTTGTCCTTAATTACAATACAGTCCCATGAGTCTCTTAAATAGATCTCATGAAAACAATAATTATAATTTCTTAATTACAATAATTAGACATGAAATTCAAGACTAAAATTAGTCTTTACATAAAAATTGGCCGTTCAACAACTAATTGTTTGTGTAACTAACATATCTGGAATGCACAGGCGACCAATGTCAGTCGTTATCTATCTGGAGATGATCGACGTCGGTCGATCCCTGATCGATGTCAGTTGCTCTACACACTGTATATGACTGATGTCGATTGATCAGACTGACATTAGTTGCTTTACAACTCAGCATTCTCCTCTATTTGCATCAGTAAAGCTTTTAGCTCCACAACTTAATAATCTCTCACTTGGAGATAAACACCTGCACCTATACCTGTACCTGTACATCATCTAATTTGTTTCCTGGCTTGTATCCCTCTTCAAGTTCAATCTTGAAGACCAACCACCACACATCCTGTGGTGCAACACTTGTCATCCAAGTAACCTATCATATCTGAATCTACATACCCATGTAGAGAAGTGCTTGACCCTGCATAACATGTCGACCTGCGGCTGATCCCTCTCAGATACATGAGAATCCACTGAACTACTTTCCAGTGCTTCTTTCTTATATTGACCACAAACTCATAGACAACTCCCACTGCTTCGAAAACATTAGGTCTAGTACACATGTACTTAACCTCATCATGTGATTAGGGACACTGTTCTGTTAACCGTCCATCCATAGGTGTGCTAACTGATTCTGCATTCTGCATCCTGAACCTCTCCACTACCTTATTCACACAATCATCCTAAGACAACATCAACCTATGATCTTCTTTGTCTCTAGAAATACTCATGCCAAAGAATTTTTCTGCTTCCAAATTCTTCATGACACACCTCTGAACTAACTTTACCTTTAGCTCAGCAACTCCCTGCATGTGTGACCCTGCAACAAGCATACACACTACATACAGTAACAAGATAATGTAGTTAATATTATCCAACCTGGTAAAGGAAACACAATGGTTATATTGACCTTGACTAAAGCCTTGCTTTGTCATACACTTGTTAAACCTCTATTGTCCTGTAGCTTGCTCAAGACCATATATCTTGGCCTTCTGTCTCACGTGTCCATTCTCTCTCTTCTTTAACCTGGGAATCCGTTCATCTTTCAGTGCTTTCATTCCGGCTGAAAACTCTACCAAATCTCTCATTTGGTTCTTTTCCAAGGAATCAACTTCCTCATTCATGCCATGTTCCCACTGTTTTTTAGATTTTACCTGCTCTGCTTCTTTAAAACTTCCTGGTTCTTGACCATCAGTGAGCAACAAGTAGTCTAAAGAAGGGGAATAATGAATTTGAGGCTTACTTACCCTTTCAGTCCTCATCATGGACGTTTGAGACTCCTTAACAGTTTGATGTCCACCCAAAATCCATTCCCTGGTCGACCTTAATCTGCACCCAACCGATGTCGATCCCACTTGATCACCGATGCTAGTTACCTAATCGACATCAGTGTCCTGGTTACCGACGTTGGTTCCTGTTTGACCGACATCGGTCTTCACCTGCTTGACACCATCGACTCTAGTCTGCACATGACCAACATCAGTACCTACCTATTTGATATCGATTCCACCTGACCGATGTCGGTACCTATGTTTTCTTATGAGTGATGACTTTTTACCCGTGAGCTTACTTTGAATCATTCCCTTGTCCAAACTACCATGCTTAAAATTATTCAGCGCCTTTAGCTAATCTCTGTCCATCATCTTCTCCATAAACACCAAGGCTTTCTTGTTCTTGTCAAAACCATCAGATTTCCTCTTTATGCAATAAACCTGATCCTTTCTTGTAGCATGTGTTTCAAGAAACCTCACTTTTTTCTGTTACTTACAGAAATCTCAATCTATGCTCTCCAGATCTGAACTCTTACCTTTTGACTCAAGAATATGCATCTTCTTCTTACTCATGTGACCAAGCCTAGGAAGCCACATCTCTGCATCTACATCTGAAGTAGATAAACCAGAAGGAGAATCAGTAATACAAGTAGATAGATAGAGTACTTACTTTCTTACCTCTTGCTAAAACAAGTGCACCCTTGGAAACCTTCCAAGAATTTGTTGTAAGAGTTACTGTGCATCCCTCATCACCCAACTTTCTAATAAAAATCAAGTTCCACTTCAAGATTGGGACATGCATGACCTCCTTCAACACCCATGTGTTGCCCATCTGCAATTTCAGCCACACTTCCCCTTTGCCAACCATTTGGCAAGTCTTACCATCCCCTAAATAAATCTCTCCAAAGTCTCCCTAGACATAATCATGGAAAAATTCTCTATTTAGGGTTGCATGGAAAGAGGAACCAGAATCTAACACCCAAGATTCCACTTTATCCAAGGAACATACAAGAACATCCTATGCAACAATATCTGCAACATCTGCTTCTTCATTTCCTTCATGCTGATCTTCTTCCAACCAACAATCTTTCTTTACATGCCCTTTCTTTCCACAATTCCAACAGAATTTCCTGCCATGTCTAGATCTAGATCTCCTGCCTATTTTTGACCTTGATTTTCCTTGCTCAATCTTCTCTCTTTGCCTTCCCCTGCTTTCAACACTTAAAGCATTCCCTGATGATTCACTTGTGCTTTTCTTGTGAATTTATTCATTCAAGATTACACTAACAACACCATCCACTTTTAAAATATTTGAAGCATACACAGTATTACTAACTGCCATTACCAAACTATCCCAACTTTCAGGTAATGAGCATAAAATTAAGAGAGCCTTAATTTCATCATCAAAAGCTATATTGACTGAAACTAACTGGTTTACCAAACCATGGAAATCACTAAGATGACTATGTACCGATCCACCTTCCTACATTTGCAAATTAAATAATTACTTCATAAGAAATACCTTATTTGAAGCTGAGGGCTTTTCATATAAATTTGTCAAAGAATCCATCAACTCTACCGTTTTCTTAGCCTGTGATAAGTTGAAAATCACAGACGATGCCAGGCTCAACCTTATAGTTCCCAGAGCCTTCCGATCAAAAACATTCCATTTTTCATCTTTCATATCCGTGGGCTTGCTTGCAACCCCACCCAACGGTAAGTACAGATCTTTCTGATACAAATAATCTTCTATCTGCATCTTTCATAATTGATAATTCATGCCATTAAATTTCTCTATTCTTAGCTTACTTTCTTCTGCCATTGCTATACTCCCACTCAATCAGAAACCCCTGAGAGTGACCTTTAATCAAACACAAACCTGCTCCCTACAACCTCGCTCTGATACCACTTTGTCAAAAATCTAGAACAAACACACAGCTCTGATACCACTTTGTCAGGATTAGGAAGCACAATTGATTACCTTTTATAAGCAACTAAACATGGAATTTAACCAGAAGTAATAAGTAACTAAAAATCAGAAACAACATAGAATTTGAGAGACAATACACAATCTTGTATTAATACTCTTCAGAAGGAAATACAATAAAGAAGATGCCACAGTCTTCTTCTCACACCTCTAGGGTGTACAGATATTCTCCCTCAAGAGCTCTCTCACTCAACTAATTACAACCACAACTCAAACACAGAGTTGTACCCTCCACTAGTCAGTAACAATACTGCCAGTACCAAGTATTCAAAATTACTCCAAGTAGACTTCTTTGATCTTGTTCATCTGGAAATCAACTTGATCTTACTTACCATGTAGATCTCCCCTGATCTTGCACACCTGTAGATCAACCTGGTCTTACACAACCTGCAAACCTAGATCTTACAATTGAAAGGATCTCTTCCTTGTCCTTAATTACAATACAGCCCCATGAGTCTCTTAAATAGATCTCATGCAAACAATAATTAGACTTTCTTAATTACAATAATTAGACACATAACTCAAGACTAAAATTAGCCTTTACATATAAATTGGCCGTTCAACAACTAACTGTTCGTGTAACTAACAGTTCTGGAATGCACAAGCGACTGACGTCCGTTCCTATTTATCTGGGGATGACCAACTTCGATCGATCCCTAACTGATGTCAGTTGCTCTGCACACTATATATGATTGATGTCGATTGATCAGACCAACGTTAGTTGCTCTGCAACTCAACATCCTTCTCCATTTGCATTAGTGAAGCTTTTAGCTCCACAACCTGACATCAGGTGCATCTGACAACGTCATACCTACCAAGGTGGCATAATCTCTTGGACTCATAGTGACCAAAACCTTTGAGAGATGTTTCTCCATGAAAAAAAAATAAATACCTTTATTGGGACAAATCAAGGATGCCCAATTTACATTTGTAGCATTCTCAGACAAAAGAATCAAGATGACAATCTTGGTGGCTAACGTCCCAGCCTCATATGACATTCTTCTTGGATGAAATTTTTGCAAGGATGTGGGAGGAGAACTAAGCATGGACTTGTCTGAGGTAAGGATCCCTGTCAAAGGCGTAATAAAGAGATTGCTCCCTAAAAATGAGGCAAAATACGTGGTCACTCAGACATCAGCACCCAAAGCTCAGATTCTATTTGAATCTTCAGGTAGGGGTAATTATTTTTTGTCCACAGAGGATGTTCATGTTTCTACAGAGAAAATTCCTATAGGTGGCAATCTAAAAATTGATTCAAACAAGACATTAGAAGATTTGGTAGGGTACAGTACAGATTAAAAAGCATCTTCCACTTCCAATGAAGAGAAATTTGATAGAAGATCAGTTTTTGATGATGTTTGGATCTTGGAATCTAATGGCAATAATTCTTCTACCAATGCTGAGGCTGGGATTGTGTCGATATCTCCTCGAGGAGATGTTTTTCTTTTTTCATGCAAGTTGTAGTTTAGTAACACCAACAATGTTGTCGAGTATGAATCTTTGTTACTCGAGTTGAAGGCTGCTCAAGACAAAGGTGTCAAACTCCTTCATGCCAAAGGAGATGCTAAGCTGATGGTTTGTCAAGTATCTGATGGGGGCAATCAAATCACATGTTGGACTGAACTAGAAGAGCAACAAGCTATGGTAGTGAACCATACTATTGCATGCTAAAGTCAAGAAAAGGAACTCTTTGCCAAGAGAGCAAAGATTTATGGTTTTCAGATTGGAGACCACACCTTGCCATGGGGCAAGAAAAGAGAACCAAAAAGAGTGCACAAAAAATGTGATTCCTAGTGGAGAGTTCCATTCACCCATCATCGATTATGAGGATAAAATGGTTTCTTATTGATTTATCACGACAAAATGCCATCTTCATTATCTCATAATGGGCAGCATCTGAATCACTTCAATTCTTGAAGTATCAAATGAGTTCAACTTGTACATATGTATATTTGTATAGTCTTTAGTTCTATTTTTGTGATTTTGTTTTTGTTTTTGTCACCTTTCTTTTTGGGTAGCACGACTCCATAGCCAATGGCATACTTCAAGGCACTAGAGATTCTAGTTTTTACTCCCCTCAATTGTTCCAACTGAAGGAAGTTCTGTAATTAGAGCTAGCTGTTGTCCCCCCAAAAAATATCACTCCTTTTTGGGACAACATTTGAACTATTTTGGTCCAACATACCAAAATCCTCTCTCACCTTCTCAAAAATTGTTCTGGGCATTCAAATTCTTCATTATTCAATCTTTTTTAGATTTCTATAGACTCTACAGGCTTGAATCTACGGACTCTGCAAGCTTGAATCTACGGACTCTGCAGGCTTGAATCTATGGACTCTGTAGGCTTGAATCTACGAACTCTACAGGCTTAAATCTATGAACTCAGTTCTATGAACTTCACAGGAAGGAATCTATGGACTCTGCTAGTTCTACAGACTCATTTCTATGAACTCAGTAGGCTTAAATTTATGAACTCTGTAGATATGTTTCTATGGACTCAACATGCTTGAAATCAATAGGTTCAACATGTTCAAAGGCTTCTACAGACGAGTTCAATCAAAAGAACAAGTTTCCAACACTTAGTCATTTTTAGGATTGGTTCAATGCCTTGGTTCAACCAAAAGAGTTCATTGACAAGCTTTTATACAGTGTTTGAACCATTGAATCGTTGAACCTTGAACCATTTTGGTTCAATGGGTTTAATGGGTTTAAAGGTTCAACGCCATCAGCAAGAGTTAAGTGCATTTGTCAAGGTTCAAAGTTCAATCGCTTCAAGGTTCAACGGCTTCAAAACACTTATCAAAGAGAAGAAGGCTTGAACCATTGAACTGTTGAACCATTAAACCACTTTGGTTCAAAGGTTCAATGGGTTCAATAGTTCAACAAAATCAATAGGTTCAAAAGCCATATGGTTCAATGTGTTTGGTTTAAGAGATAAAAAAAGACATAGTCAAATAAAGAGATTGAACCGATTGAACCATTGAATCGTTGAACTAAAGTTGGTTCAATCGATTGGTTCAATCGACAGGTTTAAGGGGCTGCCCCAAAGCCAAAGGAAAAAGTGCTCTTGCAGAGGGTAGTGAACCAAGCTGAGTGCCCTTGCAGAGGGAAATGAGCAAAAGTGGACAAAGAGAATTCCTTCAGAAAAGTGAACCAAAGACAAACATGCCTTGCCGAGGGTAGGCGAGGAATAGATGGACTGTTGCAAAAGTCCGAAGGATATTTTCAAGCTTCAACAGTCCTTGCGGAGGGCTTAGTTCTCTTTCAAGAAAAGAATGCAAAAAATTGACTAAGGCAAAATGATTAAGGCATTTCCTTCGGACAAAATGTCTGAAGGAATTCCTTTGAACTTTTGTCTGAAGAAATAAGCCCGAAGTAGAGGCAAAGCGAAGGAAGATTTCCTTCAGACAAACTATTGAAATAATTCCTTCAGACTTTTTGTTCGAAGAAAAAGTCCACCAAAAAGGGAAAAACTTGCTAAGGAAATAAAATCCTGAAGGCTACCCAAAATGTCTCGAAGGGTAGGTACCCTTGCGGGAGGCTCTTTCCAAGGAAAGTGGACCATTTCTCAAGACCCCAAAGGGCAAGTTCCCTCCAAGAAAGATCAAACCTCAAATTACAGCAAAATACGCCACGTGTCCCTTATAAAGTCTAAGCAGAAGCTGACAAGTGTCATCTGCCAAGACACAATTTCTAATAACTTTCAAAGTAGCAGAACGTGCCACATGTCATCTACAAAGCTCGGTAGAGGCCACCAAGTGGAAACATCTGTAGATTCTTCCTTTTATTGAGTAAGGACTGTGGTGGGTCTCGGGTGAGTGGCTAAACTCGAGAAAAATGCACCACGTGTCATCATCTGCATGATTTCAAAAGAGTCCTAAATGTTTCTATAGTTTTTCTATGAGCTCGACGAAAGCCACCACGTGTCATCTTCTATAGGACTCTCAAAAGGCACCCAAAGCCTTTATAAGTTAAGCAGATGCTGCCAAGTGTCCTCACTTGTTTCACAGTGGAAGGTGCCACATGTCATTTGTTGAGATCAGTAGAAAATGGCCAAAGCAAGTGGGAAAGACATGAAGGAATAGCTAAGGAGGATGACGGGCCCATAGCTATCAAATTCAGGGCAACCAACTAGCTGTTTGCTTTCAAAACAATGATGGACCCAAAGACGTCAAATTTGTGGCAATGAAATAACTGTTGATCCTTACAGGCTTAAGCACAGACCCTGTGAACAAATTTAGTTACCAGCCAAAGAGATAGCCTGAGAGCTCAAATCACACAGATAAGGGCAAAATACAGCCAGGAAAGGGGGAATGATTAAGAAGGATCAAAAATATCTGCACATGGGATATGTTTCTAGAAGGTAAAGCAGTCCACCAGTTGGACATCAGAGAGCATGAACATTCAATGGCATGGCCTATTTTTTTGCATTGAGTAGAGCGAACATCTATGCACACATAAGGAAACACATCAAGTGGCCCATATTTAAAGCTGATGCTTGATTCTAGCATAGCCCATGGACATAATTTAAAATGCATTAAAGGCATTGAATGCATCGTAACAAATTTTTGTGAAATAAAATGCCCAATTATTTCTTAGAGAATTATATATTGGACTCTCTCTTATTACTTTAAGAGATCCCCCTCTGTTATCAGAAACAAAACTCTGCCCAAATTGAAAGGCATTACTGAGACTTTGAGCTCAGATTGTTGATCATATTTTGTTATTTAAATAAGAAAACAAGTGACTTCTCAGACTTTGTGCTATAATAGCTTGGTTGTTGGGGAAATTGTTCGTATGTCTGTTTCCTTAATATATTTTTTGTTCACTTAATTGAATAAGCAAAGTTAGTGAAAATAATTAGAAAGGTGTCCTAAAGCCAACTGTGGAGAGACTTTGTGCCCCCACAATTGCCTGTAGTGTGTTTTCTTTCTATTCTTGTGTAAAGGATCTTGGGATGACTTTATGCCCCCATTATCCTTTGTATTTCACTCTTTGGCAGTTGAGGTGGAGACTTTGTGTTACATTTCATCTTATTATGTTACTGCACCCTGTTATAGTTACTTGTCACCACCTAAAAGGTTTCTTTTGTCTGTTGAACATCACTTTTGAAAGAAGAGAGTGCCTTCTGTCATTTCATTAGGATTTCTCCTTTGATTTGTGAACATAATATTTGAAAAAAGAGAGATGGATGGTTTATCCTACCCCTGAGTGTTATTTTCTGCTTATATATATAGTATATAGCTCATGCATATTTATAGGGACCTCCCCTTGATGAGATGAGAGATTTGTCCCCTTTTGATGTAGTAAACCTGCACATCTGGCTGACCAATCTCCCTATGCTAGGGTTGAAGAGACCTATTTTTCTCATCAGTTAGCTGATTGACAAAATATTCACCCAACAATATCTATTCCTCCTAGAATATAGCCATTTTAGACCCCTCATTGCTAGACTATTTATTGAATTAAACAAACACTATGAAGCAATAGAAAAGTATTAGTATTCAAGAGCATACCTTTTATAATGTATAGTTCATAATCCTTAAATAGTATCTCAACCTATCAAATAGTCTCTTCTAATTCAATGACCCCAACCTATTCAACCTATTCAGCTAGATCATTAGTTACATTGACCCATATTTTTTTGGTTGTCTTAACTTGACCTTGAGAAATCAAATGCATAAGGTTAGTGTGTTGATTTCCACACATACAAATATGGTGAATCTAAAGTGAAAGGTTTTTCCTTTGTGTTTTCCATATTTCATCTTCTTTTGTTTCTTTTTTCTCTCTCCTCTTCCATTTATTTTTAGGTGTTTTACACCACCCGAATGTGTCTAGTGATGATTTTAATAGACCTATAGGCATGGATTCTATCAGAAACAATGTTTGAATCAAATATAAACCTTCATTTTCGAGTTGGGTAGATTTTGAAAATAAAAATAGTCAAAGGATTGAAAATTTATCCCCTTCCTATAATTCTTCTTCTTTCATGCCACACACTAAATCTAATGTGGTGTTAAAAGAGTAATGGGACTCCTTGGAGGCTTCCAATAATTATAATGAGTCAAACGATGAGTTTTACTAGTGAAGGTGGTTTGTATCCACATGTTTTGACCAAACCACATGTTAGCTTACAAGCCATTGATTCTGATAGAGTTGCAAGATTCAATCAATAAAACTAAAGGATTTATACCATATAGGAGGGATTGGTTAGAATGTAATCACCTACCCTTATTCATAGTTAAAATATTTTTGATCCAATGCCTATGAAAAAACCTAAAATGACTCCTCCTGAACAACCAGTGAAAAAAAAGGTTACCATCCTCTTCCTTTTGAACCTCCTACATGAGAGGTGTCTAAACCCATTACTACTGATTCAAATGATCTCATCTATACCTTAGTTGGATGTGTTTCATGGAATTTGGTCATGCACCCACTAGTCTTCCACCACACATGCATTCCCCAATACTATTTAACCACGTTGATATATCACATGAGTAATTATCATATGCTCACCTAGGGCTTAAAGAGATAAACTAGGGTAGGATTAGGTTAGTTGGAAATGGACTCATGGTATTATTCTTGTGTGCATAATCGTATGGATGTGACTACTTGCAATAGTCTACATTATTATCAACACATGGTAACAAGTAAACATAGGAATAACAATAGCAAAGAAGTATAATGATTCTACCCAAACAATCATATAATTAATGCATGACATCATCAATTATAATAACTTCTATCAATAATATCATTAGCCTAAAATATATTAGTAGTGTTTCATGGTCATAAATAAAGATAACAATCATAAGAATATCAATAATAATCCCATCAATTACTTTTTAGTTTAGGGTTACAAAGTGCACCATGGCACTATATATATTGACCAAACTCTACATTCCCTCTCCCTACTTTTCCAATATTTCCTTCTAGATAAAAATCCTATAATTAATAATCTAGTAGTGTTTTCCCTATAGTCGAATCAATCTCTTTAATCATACTATTCTCCCACCTTTTATAGGCCTCCAAAGAGCCCTATGTGTCACACAATTACTCAACTAATACCAATCATCAATTATTGCCATTATCACCAACTTGGTCATTAATGCTATTGTCATCAACTGAGTTAATATATCACCCCATTTAGACTCATCTAATCTATCATTTTCCCATCATATCTCACTTGCATGCCAGAGATTATACATCGATAATTACTTTCACAATCTACTTCTCACTAATTATGCTAACTTGGATAGATCTAATGTGGGCATGTGGTTACTTCCATCATTTTAATTGACTAAACTATTGGATGTGCATATGTATACTTTTTTTATTAGTGTGTGCCATGATTTATGACCTAGAGGTACTGGTGTCAGGCTGGACTTGGTCACAAATGGTAAAACTCATCAAAATTGGGAGTTAACATTACCCCACACTAAGTTAGTTTCCCTCCCATAACTCATCAATGGCCCAGACATTGTTAAGAAATTTCATTGCCTCCTTGCTCATCCTAGCCTCAAAAGTGGTCCAACATTCAAGCACAACCTTAGCTTCTTTGGTGATGGTGGAGATGTAAGCAACTAAACCTTGAAACTTAGGAGGTGGCTCCTAAGTCACCTCAACCTCTATTTCTATAGCATTTAGCCTCTTGGTCATTTAATTGAGGTTTTATTCTAGTACACTCTCCTATTCCACTACTTGGTGCTACATATTCTTGAATCTCTCTTAAAGTTTTTTTCAGTTGGCACTAATTTTCTAGCCGATGTCTTCCACTTCTATCAGGTTTTGGGTTCTTTTGGCCTTGTCCTTCTTCAAATAAACCTATGTAGCTAGGGAATCTTATTTTTTCTACTCTCCATACATTTATGTCATCATTGCCAAATTATATTAGTAAAAACTAAGGAAGATCTGTTCAACTTCATTAACTATCTCTTTGATCTTAGTTAGGAGGTATTCACAACCCTCATATTGCTTTGTAAATTTGACCTGGGCTAACTCCCAAATTTATTAACTATCATCCCTCATGCATTTTCCCCTTTGTAGTAGGTAATATACAAGTATATTCACCCTATCAACTAGATAGAACCCCTCTAAGTCAACCTCATTCAATAGGTTGGACTCTTTTAGAGTGAATTGGCACAACTATAACAAATTCAACTCTATGATCTCCAACTTATTTTTTTCCTGAGCATGTCATTGATCTAATTTCTTAACATACACCTCCTAGTCCCTGATAGTGTCATGGTTCATGATTTTATATTGGCTTACCTTTGTCTCCAATATTATCAACATGCTCCCAACCTAAGCCTAAAGTTATCTAGGTCAACCTTGATGTATTGATACTCATCCATGGTCACATCGGGTTCATGGTTTGTAATGGCATTGATGGGTACTTTGAATGTTGGTTCATATTTATATGCATTGAAGTCAAAAAACATCTCCCTTGACATTTCATTTCATACACCCTTTTATCCCATGGAATCCCACATGTATAGGTTGTCATTATTAATTTCCTTCTAAACTCTTTCTCCAAAACTTATCCCATTGGTGACTTCCTCTAATTTGGGCAACTCATTCCCTTTGGGGATTATTAAATCTCTTCCTTAATGATATTTCCTTTCCCAATGTCTAGCATCACCTCATCTGACATTTTTATCTCAATAAATTTATGATCTAGGCCACAACATCCTTGCCCCCTCTATTAATCATGTTTGGCCTACCTTCCTCATCTTTCTCTGACCCCTATTTGGTGTTGGGGGCCTCTTCTTCATCCTCGATGCCATTATGTGAACTAGTTTCCCATATATCTTCTTCTTCCCAAGGATAATAAATTACATTGGTATTTCCCCTTTATCCTTAGGAATGTTATATCCACTTGAATTTTTTTCCATTTCTATCTAGGTTTATAACATATTCCTGACTCTCATATTGAGATCCATTTGGACATCCTAGACAATCAGGGTATCTTCTTGGCCTGCTCTTTGTACCCAATATTGTACCTCACCATGTAGTTATTGATGCACATTAATTCTATTCCATGTTTCTTCATTTGTTATAGGCACTTTTCTATCCTTAGGTTGGTATTATTTGGCCAGTTGTGAAAGGGTAGTTATTCATGTTGATCGCCTTCTTAGGGGAATGTTATCTACTTCAAACTTGATGGGCTTAGGGTATTCAAATATAACCCCCATAACCTCTGAATTTATATTCTTAGATTTCATGTAGGTCACTATATTGACTATAACCTTTGGTTTTCATGCTCCTAAACTTCCTTCTTTACTCCCCAACTTTAGTAAGTAGTATAACCTACACAAGTTGTTATTTATTTTTACTTCTAATTGGGGGTCAATGGTGTTATAGGCATCTAAGTCCTCCTCATATTTCGATATGATCCTATTTGGATATTCCAACATCATCATCATGGTGTTTTGGATGCTATCTATTCCTTACATATATATTAGAACATGATATGCATTAGCTATCCTTGTGACAGTCTCTACAAAATAACCTGCACTAAAATAAAATGCTTCCTTGATCCACCCAAAGGTGTATCCTTTTTTCAATTGGATGAAAAAAAGGATATAGTGTTGTATGATGGTAAATTCCACCCATTCTATGCATTAAATTGGAAAATGGCTTGTAAAGTGCCACTCATTCCTAAAATCCATGACCATGTTATTAAATCACAATTACATTTTGGCCTTCTATTGCCTATTGTAGATACTTATACATAGGTGTGTCTGGTATATTTTGGTCAGTGTTTTTTATTTCAAGGGGAAAGAATAAATATTTTCATTCACTATAGACATATAAGATCCCGATCTCATCAAGCACTAAATAATAGGATGCCACCCCATCTAAAGGCTTCACCTATTCAGTGTGATTTTTTTGTACCCTCAATGATGGAATCTATAATATACTTGGAGATGTCAAAGAGGGTTCCCTATTCCATTTGATGCATAATGTAGAGAAATAACTTATTGATCTCGGTCCACTTATTAGCTGATGCTAGTTTCATGCTTATTAGGCACTTGGCTACCCATTTTATTCAACCCATAATCTTTTCTATAGGAAAAGTAAACTTTTCCTTCTTATAGTTAAGCAATTGAGTGGTCCTTTCTTCCTTAGTTGAATTGGCAAGTGATTATTTGATGTCTTTGCCTAAGCAAGGAAGTCCAGTGGATTTGTTCATGCATTCTACAAATATCTTCATCTTTTATCCAAATAAATATAACTAGTTCTCATGAATGCACAATAATATGAAGTGTACTATGCTAGCTAGCTTGCCAAAATAGGGAGCTTGAATGGCTAGAGAGTGCTTGTTTAATAGATATATCAAATAGGGTAGAGCTTTCAAGAGTCTTATTTCTAGTATACACCATGTAGTTGTTTCTTAGGGTAGTCTCATTGTTTTCTCATCGCTGGTTGTAATCATTTATTTTGCATTACACAACCTATGACTCTCATTCTTCCCCTTGTTTCACTAAGGCTATATATTACATCACGACACACTTCAAAAAATCTAGCACTATTTTCTCCTCCATTGATACAATAATTACCTCCTTAATATATACTATCTTGGATCTCTATTCCTCTTCCTTAACTAAGTACCCAGTACTTTTACATGTTGGGGGTGTTCAGGTTCTTACCACCTTCTGCATTTTCCTTATCATGTTTCTAAAATCCATCGTGCATATCCTTGGGATATTTATTATCCAAAAACCCTTAATATTGGTGTGTTTATATTACTTCCTAAAGCGAGAGGGTTTACCTCAGCTCAGGCTTCTTAAAGCTCTAATGGCATAACTTGACTCTTGATTCCTGCAATTGCCCTTCTTTTTCTCCTATCTCACCTTTTTGACTGTGTTTTACCAAAAATAGAAATGTAATGTCCCATCATTGTAATCCTAGTGATTCAAATCATAAATCCTTTATCTTGACTATTTTCCTAGATGTTGAGTTGTGAAGCTAAAAGCTTCACTAATGAGCTAATGTGGAGGTTGCTGGGCTTACACAGTAACCGACATCGGTCGAAACCAATCGACATTGGTTAGGGGTCGACCGACATCGGTTAGGGGTCGACCGGCATCGGTCATCTCCAGACTGACACTGAATTCTATGCATTTCCATAATTCTATTTTTAGGAGAACAGATTTGAGCCTTTGATTTAAGAAGTGGATCTAAGGGTGGTGAATGCATGGCTCATGAACCCTAGTGTTGTAGTATTCTATATAATAGGGTTAGATCCTTATAACATGTATAATTCAGTAATTGAGTTGATTGTAATTGATTGAGAGAGAGAGAGAGAACTCTTGAGGGAGAATTACTGTACATCTGCGAGGTGTGAAGAGAGAGAGATTTCTTCATTATATTTCCTTCTGAAAGAGTTTAATACAGATTGAGTGTTTCTTGTATCTCCTATTATTTGTTGTTTCTGATTTCTAGTTACTTATTACTTTTAGTTTCAATTTCGTGTTTAGTTGCTTATACAAAAGTAATCAATTGTACTCTAAGATCCTAACAACTGGTATCAGAGCGTGTTAGTGTTTGTTGATTACGGAATTCACTCACATGGGTTTCTGATTGAGTGGGAGCAAAGCAATGGCAGAAAAAAGTAAACTAAGAATGGAGAAATTCAATGGCAAGAATTATCAATTATGGAGGATGCAGATTGAAGATTATCTGTATCAAAAAGATCTATATTTATCGTTGGGTGGGGTTTTAAGGAAGCCCAAAAATATGGAAGATAAAGAATGTAATGTTCTTAATAGAAAGGCTCTTGGATCTATAAGGTTGAGCCTGGCAGCTTCTATGTTTTCCAACTTATCACAGGCAAAAAAAATGGTAAAGTTAATGGATACTTTGACAAATTTATATGAAAAACCCTCAGCTTCGAATAAGGTATATCTTATGGAGCAATTATTTAATTTGGAAATGCAGGAAGGTGGATATGTATCTAGTCATCTTAATGATTTCCATACAATAGTAAATCAGTTAAATTCAGTCAAAATAGTTTTTGATGATGAAATTAAGGGTCTCTTAATCTTATGCTCTTTACCTGAAAGTTGGCATAGTTTGGTAATGGCAGTTAGTAATACTGCATCTGCTTCAAATATCTTGAAAGTTGATGATGTTGTTAGTGTAATCTTGAATGAAGAAATTCGTAGGAAAAGCACAGGAGAAACATCAGGTAATGCTTTAAGTATTGAAAGCATGGGAAGGCAAAGAGAGAAGGACAAGCAAGGGAAATCAAGGTCAAAGATGGAAAGTAAATCCAAATCCAAAAATGAAAGAATAACTTGTTGGAATTGTGGAAAGAAAGGACATGCAAAGAAAGATTGTTGGTTGAAAGATAACAAAGAAAATCAGTATGAAGGTAATAAAGAAGCAAAAGTTGCAGGTATTGTTGCACAAGATGCTCTTATATTTTCTTTGGATAATAAAGTAGAATCATGGGTTTTAGATTCTGGTGCCTCTTTCTATGCAACCCCAAATAGAGAATTTTTCAATGATTATGTCTATAGAGATTTTGGAAAAGTTTATTTAGGGGATGATGAGCCTTGTAAAATTGTTGGCAAAGAAAAAGTGCAGCTGAAATTGTAGAATGGCAACACATGGGTGTTGAAGGATGTCATGCATGTACCCATCCTGAAAAAGAATCTGATTTCTGTAGGAAAGTTAGGTGATGAGGGTTGCACAGCAACTCTCATAGCTGAATCTTAGAAAGTTTCCAAGGGTGCACTTGTATTAGCAAAAGATAAGAGATTAGGTACACTTTATCTATCTACTTGTAGTACTGATTATTCTCCTTTTATTTTATCTATTTCAGATGTAGATGCAAAGTTGTGGCACTGTAGGCTTGGTCACATGAGTGAGAAGGGAATGAATGTTCTTAAGTCAAAAGGTAAGCTTTCAGATTTGAAAAGCATAGATCTAAATTTCTGTGAGCATTGTATTTTTGGGAAACAGAAGAAAGTGAGGTTTCTCAAAACTAGGTCAACAAAGAAGAAGCACAAGTTAGAGCTTGTTCACACAAACGTGTGGGGACCAGCTCAAGTAGCTTTTATTGGAGGATCACAGTATTATGTTTCTTTAATTGATGATGCTAAAAAAAAGGTATGGGTTCATTGCATAAAGAAGAAATCTGATGTTTTTAACACATTTAAGAAATAGAAAGCTTTGGTTGAGAATGAAACAGGTTTGAGATTGAAGTGCCTTAGATTTGACAATAGTGGTGAGTACTGCAATAATAAATTCAACAGTTACTGTTTTATAAGTGGAATACGCAGGGAAAGGATGGTTCCAAGGACACCTCAGTAAAATGGAGTTGCTGAAAGGATGAATAGAACAATAATGGAGCGTGTACAGAGTATGAGGTTGCATGCTGATTTGCCCTTACAGTTTTAGGTAAAAGTTGTAGATACTATGGTTTACCTGATTAACAGAGGACCTTCTACTACATTAAATGGTGGAATTCCAGAAGAGGCTTAGATAGGTAAAACGATAGATCTTTCATTTCTCAGAGTTTTTGGTTCTGAAGCTTTTGTGCACATTGATAAAGAAAATAGAAAAAAGCTGGATGCTAAATCTATGTGGTGCACTTTCATTGGTTATGGTTTTAGAGATTTCGGATTCCGATTGTGGAATTTGGAAACTAAAAAAATTATTAGAAGCCATGATGTAGTTTTCAATGAAAAGGTGATGTACAGTGATAAGCTCAAGAGGTTGAATAATTTTGAGCAGGGCAATCTTGATTTGGAAGAGGTTATGATCCAAAATGAGCTCACAGGTAAAAATCATCACTCACAAAAAAAAATAGAGACTGATGTCAGTCAGGTGGAAATGGGCATCGATCAGGAGGAATCAACATCATTCAATTGTAGATCGACATCGATCAGAGATGACTGGGATCGGTCACTGTCAAAAAAAAATTTGGGCAGACAACAAGCTGTAACTGAGTCTCAAATGCCGATAAGGAGGTTTGAAAGGGTAAGTAAACCTCCAATTCATTATTTCCCTTCTTTATACTACTTGTTGCTCACTGATGGTGGAGAACCAGAAAGTTTTGATGAGGCAATGCAGGTAGAATCCAAAAAACAGTGGGAGCATGGCATGAATGAGGAAATTGATTCCTTGGAAGAGAACCATATGTGGGATTTGGTTGAGTTGCCAGCCAGAAAGAAAGAACTGAAAAACAAATGGGTATACAGGTTAAAGGAATGAGAGAATGGACAAATGAGACATAAGGCTAGGTTGGTAGTAAAGGGATTTGCACAAAAATTAGGTATCGATTTTGGTGAAATTTTTTCTCCTGTAGTAAAGATGACTTCTATTCAGACTGTATTGTCTTTAGTTGCTATTGAAGATTTGCATCTTGAGCAACTTGAT
Source organism: Torreya grandis (assembly GCA_037957365.1). Lineage (NCBI taxonomy): Eukaryota > Viridiplantae > Streptophyta > Pinopsida > Cupressales > Taxaceae > Torreya > Torreya grandis. Next base: position 678 of record JARHVA010006491.1, on the reverse strand, counting down.
GTTAAGACAACATTTCTTCATGGAGATTTAGAAGAAGAGATATATGGATCAGCTGGAAGGTTTTGAGGTCAAAGGTAAGGATAAACTTATGTGCAGGTTGAAGAAAAGCTTATATGGTCTTAAGCAAGCTCCAAGACAATGGTATTTTAGGTTTGATAGGTTTATGACAGAGCATGGCTTTAGTAAATATCAATCTAACCATTGTATTTATTTTAATAGATTGGATAATGGTAGTTTTTATTATCCTGTTACTGTATGTAGATGATATGCTTGTTGCAGGTTCACACATGCAGGAAATTACTGAGCTTAAGGTAAAATTAGCTCACACATTTGCCATGAAGGATTTAGGAGCAGCAAATAAAATCCTTGGCATGAGTATTAAGAGAGACAGAAAAATTCATAATTTGATTTTGTCTCAAGAGGGTTATGTGAATAAGGTGTTGGAGAGGTTCAATATGCAGGATGCAAAATCAGTAAACACACCTATGGCTGGACACTTCAAGTTGAGTAAAGAACAATGTCCTAAATCACATGATGAGGTTGAGTACATGAGTAGAGTTCCATATGCTTCAGTAGTTGGGAGCTTGATGTATGCAATGGTATGTACTAGACCTGACATTGCCCAAGCAGTGGGAGTTGTCAGCAAGTTTATGGCCAATCTAGAAAAGGAACACTGGA